>JAWWTY010000158.1:30786505-30862953 GCA_035222235.1 Margarornis squamiger
CCTGCAGCCCAGGGAGGACCATGGGGGAGCAGAGACCCACCTGCAGCCCAGGGAGGTCCATGGGGAAGCAGAGACCCACCTGCAGCCCAGGGAGGTCCATGGGGAAGCAGAGACCCACCTGCAGCCCCAGGAAGAACCCAAAGGAGGCTGTCACCCCATGGGAAGCTCATACTGGAACAGAGCTCTGTGGAGAGAGGAGCCCATGCTGGAGCAGGTTTGCTGGCAGGACTTGTGACCCCATGAGGGACCCTCACTGGAGCAGCTCATGCAGAACTGCAGCCCGTGGGAAGGAACCATGAAGGAATTCCTGGAGGACTGACTCCCGTGGGAGGGACCCCCACGCTGGAGCAGGGGAAGAGTGTGAGGAGTCCTTCCTTGAGGAGCAAGGGAGTGCTGAGGCAAAGTGTGATGATCTGATCACAGCCCTCATTCCCCGTCAGCCTGTGCTGCCAGAGGGGAGGAGGGAGAGAAAACCAGAGCAAAATTAAGCCTGGGGAGAAGAGAGGGGTGAGGGGAGGTGTTTTAAGATTTAGATTTTATTTTCTCCTTTTCCTACTGTGATTAGATCAGTTTCCCCCAGTGAAGTCTGTGTTGCCTGTGGTGGTAACTGAGGACTGATCTCTCCCTGTTCTTATCTCGACCCAAGAGCCTTTCAGTGTATTTTCTCCTTCCCATCCAGCTGAGGAGGGGAGTGATGAAGTGGCTCTGGTGGGCACTTGGCATCCACTCCGGGTCACTTGATATTTTACTTTATTGAGGCTTCTGTTTCCATCATTTTTGTATTTTATTTATTGAAACCGGAGTAGGATTTTCCTGACTTTGATAACAGTTATTGAGCAGAAAGTGTGCCTGTCTTTCTGTGCAGACTTTGGTCTGTGCAAAAGATAAACTGTGTTTGCAGACTGTTGTAGCAATGCTTCTGGATCGTGGAACTGAGTTATTTCATTTGTCTTCCCTGAGTCCCAGGGGTTGGGGAGCAGAGGAAGGGAAGGGGATTTAATGGCAGGAATTCTAATTGTCCTGTTAATAGGATGGGATTTACAGTTCATCTCCATGGCTAAACTCACAGCTGAATACATGCTTCAAAAGGATGTTATTGTAAATGCCAAAGCATCTGCTCCAGATTTTTTGAAGAGTAAATGGTGACTTTGTGTCTCTTCTTGTTGATTCCTATTTACTCACAGACTCTGCCACTTTGTATTTATTTGCTTCTAGCCTGATTGAGGGTGTTTTATAGTGAGAAAGCTACTGAGACTGATAGGGTTCTTGTAGGGGAAATTTTTTCTTTAACAAATTGATTTTTTTACTTTGATCTAAGCCCAGTCAAGATATGACACAACTGTATTTCTTATGGGAAAGACTTTTAATAAAAAGTACTGTCTTATTGCTGAGAATGCACTCGTATCTGGCGCAGTAAATCAAGATCTTTATGGTCTCCCAATCTGTCACTGACTTAGAATGGTGAGTACTTGGAAAGAGTTGGCAGAATTATTGACACTAAAAATGGACAGGATTATATTTAGCATGTCTGGTAACTTTTTTTGCACGGTAAGGGCTATACTGATACTGAGCAGGGGATGCTTGAGTGCTACATCCATACTGGCAAGAATTAAAGGACAAAGAAGGCTAAAGACAATACTCATACCCCTAGTTAAAGTATTGGTTGTGATCCACTAATGAACAGCAGAGACTTATGCTTAAATGATTATGGAAAGCTTTACTGGTTTCTGAATCAGAGTAGCTGCTTTACAGAAGATCCAATTACATTGTCTGCCTAAAAGAGACAAAGTTGTCATCAGATGTGGCACTTGAACTAAGATTTCCATAACTATATTGGTTTTAAGGGACTTTGCATTCATGTTTTTCCCTTGCCTTGTAAGAGCCAAATCTGACATCACTGGACCACAGGTCACTGCTATGCAAGAATCTCTGTGAGTGATTGATATGATTCTGTACAAAAATGGATTAGGAATATTTCTTTGTTGAAAATCAGATTGCCACAATCACTGGGTATTGTATTTGTTTGTTTTTCTGCATTACAAAACAGTTGTACTACCCAAAAGAGTAAATATTTTCCTTGCTAAAATACTGCTGAATTCTAATTAAAATTTCATGTAGACAAAATGCATTATTGGAAATTGTTTTACTGTAAAATGAGAGTAACAGGGCTGACAACTGGTGTTTTCATAGTAAGTGAATGATTAAGATTAATTATGTAGGTGAATTCCAGGGAGCTGGGGAGGAGTGGGGAAGATGGTAAGAGTGGTATAGAAAACATCTTTTCCTGAGAAAATGTAGAAATAATTGAGCTGATTAAACTAGAAATCTGAGGAGACATGGCAGTAATTTTCACATAGAAGCAGCTCCATAAAGATGTGTGAAGAAGGCAAGCTGCTCTTCATGTCCTTTGGAAACTGTCCAGAAAGAAGAGATTTTTAAAACTGTAACAAGGAAAACTCAGGCTGAGTGTGGGGAAATATAAACTAATTGTAAGGACTCGAGTGCTGTGATAGATTGCCTGAGGCACATGTAGAATCTCTGCCACTGGAAATTTTTAAAAAGAAGTATCCATAAAGTGTCCTGGGAGTATTTTACATCAAATTTTGCTCTGCTGTGAGGAGACTGAAAAAGCTTAGCGGACTGAGTTTTGTGTTGTCCCAGAGTGTCCCAGTGTGCAGGGAGAAGTTTAAAGGCTTTATACCAAAATGTCTTGTAGGAGGTTTTTGGCTCATCTTGATGGGCAGAAAAGGGAACAGCAGCACCTATTGGAAGTTACTGGGAGAATCCTCCAGCACATGATGCCTTCTGGAGGGCAGTGCCAGGCCAGAGTTTGTGTGCTAAATGTTGTGTTTTGATGAGATTGTGAGGAAAAT
Organism: Margarornis squamiger; assembly: GCA_035222235.1. Classification (NCBI taxonomy): domain Eukaryota; kingdom Metazoa; phylum Chordata; class Aves; order Passeriformes; family Furnariidae; genus Margarornis; species Margarornis squamiger. The sequence goes on from JAWWTY010000158.1 coordinate 30,789,379, forward strand.
GAAATCCTAGACTAGTGAAAGGCTTTACTCTGCAATCTGGCAGTTGAACATTGTACCCTGTATTCAGTGAGAAGTTTTACTACTTTGGAATGCATAATGGAGGTGTAAATGATAGCTCGGAAACATTTCAGCTCTGAAGGATTTGGGGCACCCTGCCAGGTGTTTTGAAAGCCCTGCAAATGGAAAACAACAGAGGAGAGTATTGTTTGATATAAAGTGTTATATTTTCATTAGCTGCCAATTTTCACTAATGGGAGAACAGACCTAATAGCCTGTCTGTACTCTCATAGCCTGCAGAGAGACCATTAATATTTTGATTTATCTGGTGTCCAAGGTGCTTTCCAGGAGTGTAACTATTGCTTTTGGCCTTCAGTGAGTGCTACAAAATGCAGAAAGTGATGTTCCCTTCCCCATTATTGTATCTTACTATTTTTTTAATCATTGCTAATATTCTGGAGCACATAGTACACAATTTTTTTTCGCACTGAGTGATTTTAATATAGTTGGATTTGATTGTGAATATCGTTAAGCAGATAATTTATTTTTTTCCCTAAGAGAAAAAGGAAGTTATTGCAGACAGCAACTGTGAAGGAATCACTGGAACAAACTTGTACATTTGTAACACATTTATTAAATAACTTTGGGGGAAAAAAGATATCTCCTGTTTCATACAAAAATGTTTTATTTTAAAATGCATTTTTTATTTAAGCAAATTTAATAGACGCCCAAAGAAAATATTTCATTTCAGTTTGGGCAAAAGGAAACTCACAAGGAAACTCTTGATGAAGCATCCTAGATTGGGCTATAGTATTTCTTCCCTCTCCCACTTCCTTATCAGCTTATCAAAAAATGATCTGAAAACGTGTTTTATCACTCAGTTCTAGTGGTGGACAATTTTTTTGATGCTATTTAATCCTCACTTTTATACAGGTTACACCCCTCAGGTACAGCATTACGTGGGGATATTCACTGCCACACAGATTCTCTTTCAAGGTCATATCTCTGTCTATCATATTTAAAGATAACAGTGGTGCAGAGGGAATGGGATACAAGCCATAAACTTTTACATGGTATGCATGTTCTGGACTAAAACCAACTGTTATTGAAATTCAGGTTATGTTAAAAAGCTGAGTATGAAAGAAAATTCCTTGTGTAGAAGTGGTAGGTTTATGATACAGTGCTTTAGAAGAGACTGGGGGGACAGTGGCTAAGCAGAATCACCTTCCTCAGATCCTGCATCATGGAGGGACAGAGCAGTAAGTTCCAGAGATTGCTCCTGAAGGAGCTTCCAGGGCCAGGCTGTCACTTCCAACAACCCTTGTTCCCAGCCAGATCTTAAAGTGCTGTCACAGGAGGGGCAGGAGTGAGGAGCACTGATTGAACAAGTGACTACAAAGAGGAATGATGGAGGGACAGAGATAACTGGGAGGGAAAGCTTTGGTCACTGAGAGAAATTCAGCATGTTTGTGGGTTTACCTTACCCCCTGACTTTCATTTCAGGTTCAAGCTTGTGATCAATAGGAGTGTGACATGCAGGGATGAAAAAGGGTGAAACTCTACCAGAGTACTCAGCTCTACCAAACTGCTACAAAGCTGGGATAGTTGTCTAAGGCACTGTTGAGAGGTGTTGGACTGAAAGCAGTTTGAGACGTAATCAAAATAAGCATTAAAAACATCAAAAGGAAAATTTTGACTGTCTGTAGTGTGTTTTGGTTCATTATTCAGATATGGGCTCAGTTGATTTAAGTCTGTAATATAAATTCTGGTTTTCATTTTAGGATAATGTACAGCTGCCAGCGTTGACACTTCTAATAGCTACATCACTGTTTATATACCAATGATTTCCTTTCCTTCTATTTTCTTCTCCCCAAACACACATTCAAATGGCTTTTGTGAAATATCTTGTATCATAGGGTATATTTTAAAAAACCCCAGAGCATCGAGACAACAATTAATCCCATAAATCTTGGTTTTTATTAACTAAAATGAGAGATAATGCAGTGAAAGCAGGAACCAATAGTCTTCACTTTGTTGATATGTTATTTGTAGGAAGTTATCTCTGTGCCAGCATTGCACATTGACATAGTGAGTAGCAGCTCTGACTTGCTTGCCTTGTGCTTGGAACGCCCCACTGCTCCCTGGGAGCAGCAATCACAAGGACTGGGCTGCTTTTTCACCCCAGGAGCAGCTAAATGCCAAACCAAAGGTGTTTTCCTTTCAGAATGGTTCATTTTATATTCTGCTGACCAGACAGCAAAAATCACTTTCAATATTAGGCCATAGAAAGCTTTAAAAATTAAAACCAAGCTAAAATATGTGACTTTGACTCATTTTGCAGTGATTTTTTTTTTCCCCATTTCAACACAGTCACTCTTGTCTCCTGCTCTTCAGCTCAAAGCTGCAATGCAGCATGACCAACTGTTCCCTCTTTCTTCCTTTCACCTTGCTCGTTTCCAAATATTCCACTTCTGTAAGGAAGATAAGACAGTGAAAAGGTATCTAAGCTAGTTAAGTAGTTTACTGCCTGGAAAGCCATTTTTATTCCCATTGAATGTGAGTTTTCTAGAGTCTGTCACTTCATAGTGGCAAAAGATATGCTCAGTGATATTTAGTGCTACTTCCTTTCAAAATGAGCAAGGAGAACGTAAGGATTGGAAGGTTTTGGATTCTTTCAGGTGCACAAACTCCTCGTTCTTGTGCTGTTCGTGTATGCTCAGATAATCCTTTCCCTTTCCTCTTAGGTTTAAGTTATGTCACAGGAAGGAAATTGTTCACTTAGAGCTCAAATGCCAGGGATTGAGAAAGCTAGAAATATAATTTAGGTGCTAAGAAAACTAACATTAGGTTCTATAACTCCAGACTGCTCTTTCTTTTTCAGCTTGTGTAAATATTGTTTGTTCACTATTTCATTCCAGGTATTCTAAGGACATATACATCTCATTTATAAGTCATTTCATAAGCTGCAGGAGTCCTGTGGCGAATCTATATTGTTTTTAGTTCAAGATCTGAGATTTTAGCTGAGCCAAGACTCCTCAGCTATTGCCTCCTTACTGAGTCTTTTAATTCAGATGGTTTCTTGAATTCAGAAGGAACAACAAGGCAGACAAAATTTGAGCAGAGGGGTTGGCTCAGGTTTTAACAGTTATGATAATATCTATATTTTTTAAACTGCACCAGGATTTATTTTCAACCCCTCCTTAATCAAAATGATTTCTCATATATCTGAATGGCTAACGTGGGCATACGTGCTAATTAAATGTCACACTGCAATTGGTAGCTAATTTAAAATATTCAGAAATATTTTCCATCAAGTCATACTGACACATCTGAAGTCAAACCTGCCCTCAAGAACCAGTTATCTACTTGCCAGTGACCTTAAATAAAACCCCCCAAGACTTTGCCCTTGTCCTTTGTCTGTATCAGGGCCAGGATTTAGTTCCACTGACTTTTGCCTCCTCCCTAGATAAAGGTGCACCCACAGAAATAAAAGTGGGGAAAGCTGTATACTTGCAGATTAGAATGTCAAATGTCATTAGGGAGTGGTGTAAAGTCTTTGTAGCTTCTCAGAAGTACAGGAAATTATAAAATAATTCTCTCAACTTGCACTGTTCCCGCAGGTGTATCGGGCACTGAATAGGGACTGAATGAAAAAAACCTCTTGGAACATTTTTCTTAGCACTTACTTTGTTCCAGGACTCCTCTCAGCCTTCGTGCCTACAGACAGAAGGTTACTGCAAATTGAGAGGCATCAGATCTCATTTCTGTAGCAATAAAAACGCTTCTGAGTTATCTTTGTCGGGTGCTCCTGGTGAATATTAACTACCCTGTATCCTGCAGGACACTCAAACCCACTAAAGCTCTGTATGAGGAATACACATTGTTAATCAGAAGTAGTAGGTGTATACACTGCATGGCACTGTACTGGGAAATAAAAGGGTGTAGCTGTTAGAAAGATAGAGATAATTTATTGACACAGCTGCTTCTGTGTCACTGTGAGTGTACATTACTTAATTGATTTTAGTACAGTCAAAAATTATGTTTACAATAACACATTTCAGTAAAAGCATATGAAGAATAAAACTAATAAAGCATTAGTTTCTGTTCTGATGTACACGCTTCTTTTGCATTCAGCATCTATTTGCAATATAAATTCTAATATACTTTTTAAATTAACTCTTTGGTTTCTATGGAGAAGTTAAAGCTGTTGCTTTCCTGCCTGACTGCTTGGCAGCAGTGTATCCTTGGAAGTACCAGTCCAGTTAATGAGCAAACTGCAGCATTAGGAGTCCTGCTTTGATCCCGGTACTGACACTTCTTGCTGGAATGGTTTTCCCTGCCTTGCTTTGTACAACAGTGGCAGAAAACATCAAATCTCTTGATACCCAGTGTTGTGCCTTAACTACAGGGAAAGTTTCTTTTTCTGTCCAACTGGTGTTTGTATTACTGAAGTTATAGTTTTATTCATGTCAGCTTCTTGCTTGGGGAAACTTCAGTTCATCATTAATAATTGAGACTTGACCATATTTTTTGTACCCCTTCGTCACGGCTGAGGATGTGTGGATGTCCCAAACTACTTTAGATATTAAATGCCTCAGATCTCTTTCCTTATGCTAACCTCTGAGCTGACACAAAGCTATCTCATCGTGCTAATATGCAGAGACAGCAGCATTTCAGAACCTGAACTCCTCCAACTCCACGGGGAGCAGATTGATGGTGATAAACCACAGGCACTGTTTCTTATCTCACCTCATCACCATCCCCTCTGCTTCAGTTCTGTTAATTTTGCATTCCAGCCACACACCATTTCAAGCTTTTCATATTTTGTCTGACTTTGCAGGAGTTTGTAAAATAGCCACCAAGAAGTTACATCCTTTTTTCCCTGTAATATTACCTACAGGGAATAAACACAACTAGGTTTTCTCATGGCACAGAAATAAGTTGTTCTTTCCAGGTATATCGAATAACACACCATGAATGCATTAGTATGTTGCAGAATGGGTAAGCTGAAGTCTTGGATTCAAATGTGAGCAAAGGGGATGTGAATAAGTGGAGTTCAATGCAATGTACCCAGCTGATGTGAACACTGGGCCCTTTCTGTTTGGCCTAAATCACTTGTGGGAAATGCCTAAAGCAAATTCTGTCTTTCAGAACATAATTTTCTTCTCTGCATAGTTGTTGTGCCCTATGATGTGTTCTTCTTTATGGCTCTTCATTCAAAAGGCTGGGGCTGTGAATGTGTTGTGTGAGAATCACTCACTGAGTTATGGATTGTGTATATACCCTGTAAATAGGCCAACCTATACAGAGCCCTCCTACCAACCTCAGCATCCCTGACACGGTTCACAACCACGTTGGGTTTCATGTCAGAACAACCAATTGCGCTATTTGACATGGCAGGTACACTACAAAAGCTTTTGCTACTGGATTTAAGACCTAGTTTGGGGGATACTCCAGGAAAGATCCATGTAAGAAAGTGTAAAATGGAGTTCCAGTAGCACAGTCACTGCTAACCCATGTCTGTGGGAGAGGCAGCAGTGGCTGTGCTCACACAGAGTTCTGCACTCAGGGAATGGTGGTCAGAGCCCAACGTGTTATTCCACAAGCCCTCAGAGGTGCTTTCTAAGAGAGGTTCATGAACACCTGCTGTATCTTCCTTACTTGCTCCAGTGAGGATTTGCATGCAAAGCCATTGGAGGATCAGATCTGCTTATCAATAGATGGAGCTTAGACAAAAGGAGGGTCGGTCATTGGGTATCACAGCCACAAGTTCATGTTCCTTCTCTGCTGGGGCTTTGGCATCCCGTGTGTACTACTCTGTCCTCTTAGTGATTGTCACGTTACTTGGGGCACACCTTGTCTGCAAAACAAAAGGCAAAAAACACCCAGTTACCCCTCTCTCCCTGCCAACCAACCAAACATCCTTTAGTTGATGCTCCAGGCTAGGAAGGAATCTTTAGCCCCTCTGTGATTTCATGTTGCTACTCTCCGAAAATGGACCGTGCCAGTCCTTATGATGCTAGTAAGTGTTTCTAAAGAGAGTGCTAGTCATGATTTCCTTGCTGGGAGCTTCATTTTAGCCTAACAGGACACAACAATACAATCCTACTGTTGGAACCATCTATCCTATTCCTGACCTGTTCTGGTTGTGAGATTGGAAACTTAACTTTTCTACTCTTCATGTAAGAGTTTCTCCTGCCCAGCTTTGCCAGTGCAGTGCTGCTTATTGCTCACTCTCTCTGATCTCAGCAGCTTCAAAATGTCACTGCTCCTTGATTTCCTGCTGCTGAGAGCCAGGCAATGGGATGGGCAGCATCTGAGACTAAAGTGAGGTGCTAAACAGTGCCCTGCTGCTACTTAAGGGAGATGCAAACCATGATGGGAACTCAGGTCAAAGACACTGTTGAGGTATTTATGGAATGTTTGATTCATTCACTACCAGTGAATGGTTTCATAAAAAGAAACCAAACAAAACCACCAAACCATTAGTCCATATTATCACAAAACTTCTGTGTGCTTTTACCTGAAATTTTCATGGAATTAGGGCTCCTGTTTCCCTTCGAAAGTCACAGTTAAAGGCTCTGGAAGTTAATGGAAGTCCTTTTATACCTGAAATATGTCATCAGGCTGAAGTGCTGAAAATCTTGCCTGTTAAACTGTTAAAAATGTTGGATGAATATGTAAAAATGAAGAAAATCAAAAGCCAAAAAGCTGAGACTAAGTTTTTATGTACCAGTACAAAGTAAGTTCTTTAGCCCACCTGCTCCCAGGGGATGTTCCCTGACGGAGCTTGTACTTTCAGCCATAATAGAAAACGTCTGGAAACCAGCTTTCTTTATCTGAGGAATTCCTTCATTTCTAATAGCATCTAGTCATTTAAACAAGCTTGTGCTGGCTTATGAACAGTGATAGACTGTACTTTTGGTTGGGATGAAGGAACATAAATCACCAAGTGTCAGGCAGCTTAGAAACCAGTACGTCCTCATGATTGTTTAATAGAGTACAAAGGGAATTGCCTTCAAGCTAGTGAAATCTCATATCCAGCCACCCATTGGTGATGCTTTAGAAAAGAATTGTTCTCTTATGAGTCTTGGCATAAAAATTTAATTAGCAGTTGAGCTCTTTCAGAAGATTAAAAAAAAGTCACTTTTTTTTTTCTATACAGTCGATTTCCTTTAACTGTTTTCTTTCTATTTCTATGTTGTTCACGTAGATAAATCTGCTGCCTTCTCCATCTGGTGGGTTTTTTCTCCTTCAATAGTGATTTTGAAATTATTTCACCCAGTTTCAGGAATTTATTTATTTCTTTATTTTGCGTTTGTTTCAGCATATTTGAACACTGTGCTTGAAAGACATTTGGAACAAAACTGAAAGAAATAAGTGAATATATAATCAGATTTATATATATATATACAGTGAAGACAAAACTGCTGCAGTTACAAAATGTCATAATAATGATTACTGACATTGATAGATTTGTTGAAATGACTCATTCTTTACCTGAGTACAGATGAGTATATATCAATCAGAAAGTGAGTCCTCAGATATTATTTGCGTTATTTATTATGGTTTCATCTCTTTAGCACATGTGTTATTTTGCTCTTAAAGGAATTAAAATAATAAGACAGTGAGTCATACCCAGGCCTGTGACCCTACTTAGCAACTGAACCTTTTCAAGCAGCAGTTAATTACTTCTATATGTTGCCATCAATATCTTTAAAGACTGAAACCAAAAAGAATATGCTGTTGAAACGTAGAACCAAAGTTGCTTGAATGGTCCAGGAACTGACCTTTATTTTTCTAGTTGAAGAGAAACGTGTCAAATGAATTTTTCATATACAAAGTGATTTGTTTCCTGGTAATGTTCTTTAGAACTGTTTACTGTTTTCATGTTCTCACAAGCCATTGTTTTTTAAACTTAAAAAAAGTTTTAAGTCTTCATTTTGTAAACCCTGAAACAAAGAGTTTCGACACTTCTGAAGTTCACCTTGAACCTTCTTTGGAGAACAGGGTGAGGCTCTGGATTTGAAGAACATGAGTGTAATAGTAAATATTCTCCTTGCAATACCAGCCTCCTTAAGCTTCCAGAATAATCCCGTTGTCCATGTAGGTCAGTAATGGAAACACAACTATTGTTACAAGTGACAGGACTGTGTTTGACTTGTTTGGTCCTCAGATTTTGTTGTTGTCCTCTAGGAAAGGACAGGAATGAGGGGTCAGCTCTCTTGTACCTTCTCTCCAGTGGGAGCCTGAGTGTGCTTAGGTAAAGGGGTCGGAGAATCACAGAACAGTTGGAATCAGAGGAGACCTTGAAGGGTCACCTTGTTCCAACCCCATGCCATGGGCAGGAGTGTGTGCTGGGGGACTGCAGCTGATGCAGAGATCACAGTGAGAAACACAGAGCAGCAGGTCAGCTCTCAGAAGGGATAGAAAGGATTTCCCAAGACCCAGAAGGCTGGGTAAGACTTGCTGTTGTTTAGGGAATTGCTGACCTAGCTAGATTGAGAGGACTTGTCTTCACTGTGGGGAGTTACATTTATAAGTATGGTTTGATTTTACTCTGCTCTATAAATTGCTTTGAGCTTTTCCTCTTTACAAAGTCACTTGACGTTTTGGAGAGGTTTAAAGCTCTTGGCTTTGGGAAATTTACAGGAAGAAACGCTTTGGGCTGCTACAGTTCTGTGTTCTGCCTCCATGGGCTTACTAGGTAAGAGCAATCTGCAGAATTCTTCTTTCCACAGCCTTTCTTTGAGTCCTAATAAACCAGACCTGAAATGAACAATGCAAAGGAAAGGCCAAACTGCCCAGGAAGTCTGATGTGACTTCAAAGCTAAGAAAAGTTCAAGAATAATAAAGGACTTTGTGGAAAAAGGAGCGGGGTTTAAATGAAGTGAGACAATTTATGTAGTCATAAAAGGCTTTTCAAACTTCTTACTGCAGATCAAAAGATCCCAATTCCTGCTTTCTCTTTCAGTGCATGACAAAAGATACCCACACAAATAATTTACTTTCTACAGAAGAAAGTAACATCAACATTTTATTTTGATGCTCTTCATTCCAGAATAACATAATTACAAAACCATGGGGGGGTTTTAGCTTGTTTGGATGGGTGTTTTTGTTTGCTTTGTGAGAGCTAAATGACAATAATGAAACTTAAAAAGTCAGTTTTGGTAGAATGAGACTTTTCTGGTAGACCTAGAGTCTTCTTAAGCTTGACAGACCATCCTGTTTAAAGAGAAAGTCTCTCTTGGAGATATTCTCTGAAGTTATCTGTTCTTTCTATCAGTAGAAGGGATTGTCTGGGCTGCTTCTTTCTCCCTGCTTTGTGATCCTGCAAATACAACCATCATGCTTCAAAGGCTGAATCTTGCCATTTGAAAGACATTTTGTATTTGATAGCTGGTATATAATTTCTTCTTCACAGTAGCTTTTCTGGAACTTTTATAAAGTTGTGGAACACTGACTTTTAAAAACCGTTTTCTGAAAGGTGTATTTATAAAGGTTGTATTACTAAAAAACAATGAGGTGGGATAGCAATGTAGCAATGTGTTCCTAAGGATAATTCATGCATGCTATACTATATTTAATTTTGGGGGAAGTTTTCAATCAACAGAACTTTTCTAGAGTTTTTGGCCATCATTTCAAATTGTGAAAAACTCGCCTCTTTAATTGTTGTTTTCAGTTTTACAGAATTTTTGGATCCATTCCAGCGGGTGATCCAGCCAGAAGAGATCTGGCTGTATAAGAATCCCTTGGTGCAATCAGACAACATACCTACACGTCTTATGTTTGTAAGTACTAGGGGCTTATTGGTCATTTGGTGGCTGAAAACTTCCATTTGATAAGCCCTAGGAAATATTTCACAAGTAGAGGATCTTCCTTTAATTCTAAAGACAATTATTTTCCAAACAAGGGATGTCCAAAATGGCAAAATGTAGCAAATCATGGGGAGTTCATAAAAAGCAACATTATCAGGGGAATTTATGAATGTTGATTTTTCAGTTTAAGATTTAAGGTGGTTTTACCTCAGAGGGATGTTGGAGAAATGAGTAGAGAAGCTTTTTCAATTAACTGGTTGGGTGACCTGACAAAACCTTGCCATGCACTTACTAGGTGAAGTGCTTAAATTTTGAAATCCAATTTGTTTTAGGCGTGTTAGGCATTGAGATACTTGACTCCAAATAATCTTTCCCCCCCCTCCAAAGGCAACCCCTTTGTTTTAACTTCTGCCAACATGTGCACTAAATCTATCAAAGGGCTCTTCTGGCTCTTCCCAGCTCAGCAGATGTTGACACAGACTGGCTGGCTGGACTTGATGGTTATCAAACTTCGTAGCTTTGGTAACCTTCACTAGCAATGATTAAGAATCATAATTTCATATAGAAATATAAGAGTGCAGTGAGATAGACCACTAGAGAAATGCTAGGAAATTACTGGCTATTAAAAGAAGTAGGTCAGTCCTTGCAAAAGCTGCATCAGTCAAAGTGGAGATGTTTCAGGAATGGCCATGGCAGATGAGATCAAATCCTGTACCCTCACTCTTTCCTTGAGTCTCCAGTGAAGCCAGGACTTTACTTTTCAGAATTTAATTTGCAATAAATGCAAATCAGCTATGTAATTTCTGTCTTTTTTTTTTTGTTTTTTTTTTTAAAAGGCTTAGGCCTTCAGTAATGAAAAAATTTTGATTAAGTAAGGAACAACCTGATGGTTCTTCCTGTTCGTGAGGCAACCATATATCCCAGCCTTCTAAGAGAGAAGGTTTTAAATATGCCAACATATTACTTATAATGCATTAAGAAGCAGCTCTGTTATGGACTTTCTCAGCCTGGAGGGTTGAAAACATATGTTTTTCCTGAGATGGAAGATAGCTGTGTAAAGAACAAAAAAAAAACCAAAAAACAAACAAGCGAAACCAAACCTCAAACCAAACATTAAATTTTTGTGCCAGAAAAGACTGAATGTAAGTCTGTTTTCCTTTTTCCTTATGCTGAGCATTACCTTGCTATGTGGTTTCTCTGGTCTGTGTTTCAAGAGCCAATAATGAATCATTTTACAGGGTTTGCTGCAGATGGTGGAATTATTTTTCATTCCAGTTGGGATAATAATTAGTCCATCCTTTTCTTCTCCAGGCAGTAGCCACTGGGAAGTACAATTTTGGGATGTAACTAATACATTTCCCTGTTGACCACTTCCCACAGAGCCAGCTTTTATAAACTTCGTGGTGGGTAGAATTTCCAGGCAACTCTTTGTCAGTAACATTTGTATGGTCTGTGTTCTTTTTCTGGCTCAGACTTTAAACATCTCAGTATCTCAGTGAACAGCTGCTCAAATCAAGAAATGGAGATAATTTCTAGATTTTTTTTCCTAATTTTTTTAATTAAAAAGAGGAAAAATCCAGCTCGAACACTCATTGCCAGCTTTCATTATGTAAAGAATTTCTTGCCAGTCTTGTTGTACTCTGATATTGAAATGTATGAATATGGCTTACCAGAAAGCAATCTCTGAGACTCTATGAGCTGCAGGATTATTTTATATGCTGAGAGATTTGAACTGAAGAGAAATTCTGTGAATACTCCAAACCAAAACCCAGATTAAACAAAGCTGATTCTGCATGGGTAGCAAAGGCTGGAAAAGCTTGAGCTTGTTCTGTCTCCCTGTGAGTGGATATCCCTTGTCTTGGAAAATGCAAGGTACTGCCAACTTCCCTCGAATGCATGGAAGTGTGGGGGAGTCCCTGTAACTTCAGCATATCTCAGGCTTGCCAGGATTTATAATAAATGACAGAGATTTTTGTCCATGTTTCACAAAAGCCAGGCAATGTTGGAATCTTTCACTGCTGGAAAAGCAAAGATTGCTGAAATGCAGCTGAGGAGATTATTGCTCATTAGAATGTTGCCAAATCTGTTATAGATACGAGCCATGCAGAATCTTTTTGCAAAATAAACGAAAAGGAGCCAAAATTTCTTTGTCTGTGCATTTTTGCTGCAGAATAAAAAGCACCTTGCAGCTAATGCTTTTGTGTAAGGAACAGCACTGTACTGCAAACATGAATAGTTCCTCATGTCTCTCAAAAATTCATATGCCTGTGAAATATGAGGAAATCTACAGTTTTACCAGATTTCTGAAGATGGATTGGGAAGTGGTTTGGAACAAGCTGCCACTTCAGTGCTATTCTTTGTTAATATTTTCTACTGCTCCTGCTTGTTCAAAAGATTTCTAACTCCATCAAAACACCACTCTAAGCCTGCCAGCCTTGGCTATATTTCTACATGTTCTTCAACAGTGGAATGCAGATCTCTTTTTTCTTTTCTTTCTTTATGACAATCCTTACTTTTTAGAATGAAACTAGTAATTCTAGGTTTTGCTTTGGCCTTATTTTATTATTGTTGTTTCACTCTCTGCCTCTGAAAGCAGAAATTAAACTATTGCTGAGGCTAGAGAGGAGTGAAAATTTCTGGAGCAGTAACATGGCATTGGCATCCAAACTGGAATCTCACGCACACTGTAGAGAGAAGGGAATTTTAAGTAGAAATGGTGCATCTTTTTGCACAAAACTTGGTGCCTGGCTTTCTAAATGTAGAAAAGGAGAACAGGGTCCAGACTGTGTTTTCATCTGAGTTAGATAATATTTTGCAGATGCAGGTGAGGGGCATCTGGTGCAAGATGCACAGCCAAAATAGCAAACACAGTGCACTCTCAGGTTTTTTCCTACTCAGATATTCTAAAAGCATGAAATGAGGACAGGGATTAATCTGTGTTATGAAAAGAAGATTGAGTCACATCTTTTGTCATGAGATATCTGTCCTTTCTGCTCTTTTTTTTTCACTGGGGCTATTAAAGAAGAAAGGCACTGTTCAGCCCCAGTAAAGACAGCATAATCTTACTTAAGTCCTGGCACCCCTTGTGCCATTTACAGCTTAATTTTTGCCTAGTTTAAAAAAAAAAACAAACACCAAACCAACCAACCAACTAACCAAACAGTTGTTTTCCCTCTTCTTTAAGAGAATAAATGCTTTTGAAAGACCCGGATTTGTTTGTGAACAAATGTGACTGTGAAGAGGGTTGTAGATTCATGAAAGGAATGGGTTAATTTAGGCTGGAACCAGCTCTGTGGCAATAGAGGTGCTGTCCATGGAAACCAAGTGTGGGCCTTGATGCACAGATGCCATTTCAGGTTCCTTGTAGGAGGAATCCTGTCCTACAGCACTGACAATAAAAGAAGAAGGTTCTCTTTAACCAGTGACTATACTGGGAGATGCTCAGGTGTTGTTTTTCTGCTTTTGAGCAAAATCAAGCAGTTTGTTCTGCATACACTTGTAAACAAAAGAATCACAAAGACATGATCTTCCCAGTGCATTCAAGAATGACACTTAAAAAGAAAACAAAAAGATAAAGAGCATTTTAAAATGCCAGAAGCTGGGGCTGGAGTCTGTTATGTTGGACAGGGTCTTGCTGAGCCCTGCTGGCTTTTGCAGCAATGCTCAGTGGGGAAAAAATGCACAAGATCTGTATGGATCAGAGTATGAATTTTGTGGCCTTACAGACTGTTACTTTTCCACTTAAGTAGCTGACATTTTCAATGCGGCTCCAGGCAATTACAAATCAATTATAACCCAGGGCTATATTAGAATTTTAATGTATTTGTTGCTCTGCAGTTGCAAAGACAAATCATCCCACTTTGCTTAAGGTCAGGAGTTTGATAAAGATCATTCAGCCTCCCAGTTTAAATGGAGCTAACTGAAGCTAATTATTAATCAGCCGGACTGAAAAGGAATTGATGCTCTCACACACGGTATTTGTTATCTCTTACAGGCAATTTCATTCCTCACGCCACTAGCAGTCATTTTTGTGGTGAAAATAATCCGTCGAACAGACAAGACTGAAATTAAAGAGGCTTTCCTAGGTAATGTATGTCATACTTCAAAGATGGAAAATGTGTGATAGCTCTTGGAGATTGATTCCAGCTGCAGTCTAAGCTTTGAAGAAAAGCTGGCTGTGTTACAGTCCATTACAGTAGTTTTGTGTGCACTTATAGTTGCAAGCCTTCTCACAAAAGCCTTTGGTTTTCTGTATGTTTCTGGATGTACAAATTCTGTGCCTTAATTCCACAGTGTAGCTAGAAAGGGCTGGGATTTGATCAGCAAAGACAAGTCCATCTGAAAGACTGTTCAGATGTATGTTTTTCTGTCACACCCAATCTATTACTTACCTCTTATTTACACTTGCAGCTCTTGTAAAATGAGGGTTTGATTGGAAAATCCTGGGAGACTCAGCTGCTTAGTGTAGAAAATTACTCCTCTCATTGTTTTCTCTGGTCTTCTCAGTGAATTTACTGTTACCCATTGCAAAATCCGTGCTCTTGGCTCGGTTTTTCTAATTAAAAGCTGGTGTTTCCTCTTAAACTGCCCGTGGAATTAGATATGCACTTTGTCTTGGGCTGTGAACTGTAATGGCTTCTTATGGGCGAGGTTTAATTACAGTTGTAGGCAGAAAATTTGAGCAGAGGAGCAGGTAGACAATGGGAAGGGAAAGTCTTGAGCTGTTCCAGATAATTCTGGCTCTGCCTATCTTTTGAAATCTTAGTTATACGTGCCCAGATCCCTTTAACATAAATATTGCCGGTGACCAACACTGACTAAAGCACTTCCACTGACAAAAGGTACTTTGAAGCACTAAGAACTGCAAATGTTTTTGTTGGTGTTATGTTTGAAACCTGCATAATTCTGAAATTCTGTTTTACTGGCTGATTTACGCTTTATTGGCCCTTACTCAGTAAAATCAAAGCAATACTCAGCCTTGCCTCAGCTACATAGGATGGAAATGGCATTATTTATCTGCCTGGGAAAAATCTTTTTAGACAAGGCTGCTTTCCCATAGCTGCTTCTTTCTCCAGCTGCTCCAGCACAAGTGTGAAATGATCCCAGTTTTGTTTTGGCTGCTGCCAGTCATTTGTAGTAAGTTCTCAAGTGTCTTATAGTGATATTTTCCTGACAAGTCCATTCAGGAGAAATAAGTCTTCATTCAGAAAATGCACAGTTGCAGTTCTGAGCTTCACTTTCTGCTGGGGAAGAATGAGAGGAACTTGGGTTAGTTTCTCCATTGCTTATTCTCACCTTTTTGTTCTAAAAGCACATTGTGTTGGTTTTTTTTCCTTTTTCCTGCTGTTTTTCCTCCTGTTATGATTCCCTCTATAATGTTTAGGAGGAAACTTGCCAGCTTCCCCAATATTCCCTTTGCTACACAGACTTTGAGGAAACACCAGCCTTGATGTTCTGCACAGTTTGTGCCATAAGTGTGGAACTTCTTGGGGCTTATTTTTGTTCAAGTATACTCTACATTGTTATGATTCAGTATATTAATGTGTATGCTGATTTGATATGAAGGCTCATTAGCTGTGGTGGAGATTTGCTGATTTGCAGAGATCTGGCACATAAAGTTCATAATGAATGATCAGGAAGTCCCCCAAAAGGTGAATGTCTTTGGGCATGGCACATAGAAGAGAGAAAAAGTTAAAAGTATGTGAAAATTCTTTGCCCCTCATACAGCCATGAACACAAAGAAGGTGATCCAGTGCACCAAGGGTAAGGAGGAGTAAGATTCTTAAAGGAGATGCCCTTCAGCCTTCCCCTGGAAGTGCCTCCATCTCTTGCTGACTGGATTATATAACTTTCAAGGGGCATTATGATTCTT
The DNA here is from genome assembly GCA_035222235.1 of Margarornis squamiger. Classification (NCBI taxonomy): domain Eukaryota; kingdom Metazoa; phylum Chordata; class Aves; order Passeriformes; family Furnariidae; genus Margarornis; species Margarornis squamiger. The sequence goes on from JAWWTY010000158.1 coordinate 30,805,066, forward strand.
TTCTAAAGGGAACAAAATGAGAGCAAATCAAATTTATCATCTCACAGTCACACTGTCCTTTGATCCCTGGATTACCATTGTAAGGAACATGCAGCAGTGAAAGTGTGGCTCAGTCAGGTGTACAATGTGCAGTCAAGACAAAGCTCAACAAAAGGAGTAAAATATACTGCATGTCTTCAAAAATGTGTTTTAAAAGGGGGGAATGCAGTGCTCTGACATTGCTTGTTGTATGCCTTTGACTTTGGGGGAAATTTCCCAGTGCAATTACCATAAAAATCTGAGACCAAACAATTGAGGGGAAGAAGGGAGAATGGGATTGAGTGGTCACTGTGAACAGAGAGACTTTTTTAACAATATGAATGTCTCTAGGATTGAGTTGTTCTCTTATTTTTGCTGGCAGCTATGGCTATTTTCTGAGAAAACCCTTATTTTTGCTTTGATGAAGGGCCTGCTTTTTTTAAGCTTTAAAAAAATAGATCCTATAACACACACTTTTATGATCTGTAGTATCCTCAGGCAAAGATTTTATGGAGACAGGATGAGTGCTGCTGAAGTGCAGCATCTGGGGCAGCAGCTCAATGAGAAAATAGCTGTCATAATCAAAAGTTATAATACTGTAAATGTTCTCCTGGAAATCAGAGATTTACCTAGTAATTTTTTTTTTTTCTGATGGGAAATAAAATTCAGTGGCTCTTGTTTTGTGACAGAGAGCTACAGTGTGGACTGCAGCATTAAATCAGTTTTAATGTAACAGCAGTGTATGTGCTAGATCCAAGTGTCCCTGAAATCAAGGCAGAGTCTGTCGCCACAGGCTTGAGATGAGGTTCTTCAGAAAGTCTAGGGACTTGGAAAGTAAAAAAGATGATTCAGTCATACCTAGTATGACAGTTCCTGTTTATTACTCCAATTTTATTAGGAAATTTGTTAATCCTGGAAGGGAAATGTTAAGGGAAAACATCAGGATTTTCAGTCAAAACATCCACATCCTTTTGACAGGAAAATAAAACAATCACCCAATTCTAGTTTTAGCCAAAAGGCATTTCTTTAGTCTGAAAGTGGATGGTTTAACATATACATACATGAACACACATACAGGTGTCTATATCTGTATATCTTACATATAGATCTGTGCAGGAATTCTCTTTGACCCAAAGGGTGTAAGATTTTCATCTAGCAAAGTACAAAACTACAAAACTGCAAAAACACAGTGCTTTATTCTCTAATTTTTTCCCCATCTAATAATTTATGCCTGTGTCAATGGCATGACAGGAAAACAGGCTTTGTGTAGGGAAATAAGATTTCTCAAGAGTAAAGGCAGAGCAAAGTAAGTCATGATTATTGTGATGCTCTGGGTTCTGTTCTTAGTCTGCTTAATAAGAAAAACAGCTGGAAAGATCCTTCAGTTTTCAGTCCAGTAAATGGTAAATGTTTCAGTCTGGGAATCGAACGCTGTAATGCTGCAATTTATTGCTTGGTATTTAAGTTATTATTGTTCTGTTTGTTCATTCTGTTTTCTAGCTGTTTCCTTGGCTCTAGCTCTGAATGGTGTCTGCACAAATACTATTAAATTAATAGTGGGAAGGTAAGTCCTGTCATGTTATAAATGATAGCTTTAACTATTAAGATAAACGGCGACAGATTGACAACTACAATACATCTCACTAAATGGATGGCTGCTGTTCCAAAGCGCTTTGAGAGAGAATAGGCCCCTGGGAAGTTGCTCTTGGCCTGGTGCAGGTGTTGTACAACTTCATTATGTGACATCCCACTGCGGGAGGAATCTGTGCCCTTGTGTTTTGTTATTTGTTTGAGTAGCTGGCACATCCAGACAAGTGAGGAATTTGAGAGGATTGGTGAGAGCTGCAATCAGTTCATTAAATTGGCAGCACAGGAAGGGAAGAGTCACAGCATGGGGGAGTTTGGATGCCAGTGCCCCTTGTCTGATTAAATAGGAATCAGTTGAGTCTCTGTAGAACCCAGTGCCTGCATTTTGCGTGGAACATATCACTGAAGGTGGTATTTCCAGGTGACACCAACATCCATGGCAGAACAAACCTGGGAGTTAAGCAATAAATGGACTCCTGGGCAGGTAATTTTGTCGAGGGAAGCATAAATTTGAACGAAGGGCTCCGAAAAATATAGCAAAGAAAACTCCCTAGAAAATAAATTCTTTAGCTATTTTTTGGCGGTTTATCAGAATTTTGAATAATTTCAGCAGAAAAATATGTATTTGACTGGAATTCTTAGACTATTTAATAGAGTCCAGTGGTGGCTTTGTTGCTGATCTTTTTTGAGGCATTGAGGGAGCAATATTGGGTTCTGATGTGCTCTCTCTGCTACAGCATTGATGCACTGACAGTGATGGTATTTGGCACTTCTATCTGAGGAGTGTTTTTGACATAATGAAGAATACACCATCTTCTTTGGGCAGACATAAGCTCGTTTTCCCTTCACTCCAAGCCAACTGCTTGCTGTGTCAGCTTGTCTCTGAATCTGTGAGCATTCACTTTGCTTCCCTGTGTGGTTTTTAGCTCAGGGTCAGTGTGACACCAAACGTGTGTGCCATCACTCAGCTCAGAGCAGGCTCAAAGGCGGCTCAGGGGTTTGTGCAAAGCACTGAGACAGGCAGCATCAAGGCTGGCATTGGGATTTGGTGGTTGTTTTGGTGCCAGCCTTGCAGCCTGAGTTGTCCTGGATGTGTTGGCAAGAAAATTTGTGGGTCATTGCACTGCTTTGGATGGGTCCCACAGACCATGAGGTGCTGTGCAAGATTGATCACTAGACAAGAGTAAACCTGCTTGTATGTTTTTAGAGATAACCTTCACTTTCATCCTCTTTCCCTAAGAGAGCCTGCCTGCAAAAAAGTGATCTTGAACTGACAGACATAATTTAGGGGTGGATTAGCCAGTGCTTGGTTTGCTGTTGGACTCTGTGATCTTAAGGGTCTTTCCCAACCTGAATGACTGTGATTTCTGTTGCTCTGTTAAAGCTGGAGGGAATCAACTCTGTATGTAATGAGCAGTAAATGTAATAATCACTTTGAGGTTTATTGTTACTACAGCTTTTATATTTTTAATATCCATGGTGTTTCTTGTAGACCGCGTCCCGATTTCTTTTACCGCTGCTTTCCAGATGGAGTAATGAACTCTGAAATGCACTGCACAGGTGATCCAGATCTGGTGTCTGAAGGCAGGAAAAGCTTTCCCAGTATCCACTCTTCCTGTAAGTTCATTTAAATACAGTGCCTCTTTTGTAAAAAGCTGTCTTTTTTTGTCATCTGGAGTTGCTCTTTTACTTCTAGATTGTGAACTTGATTTTAGATGGAGGGGTCTGAGCTTCTGACTTTGGTCACCACTCTCAGAAATTTCTTTCTGGAAATAAAGTTGTGAGACTTTCTTCTCCTGAGAACCAGCTGACTTCACTGAGAGCCATGGCAGGGCTGTCAGTAGAGTGGAACACTATTCAACGTTACAGAACACTGTGACTCTGAGGGGTATCTGTTCCCCAGATTTCTGAGACCTCTGAGTGAAACCTTTGTCTATATAGTCAAAATTTATTTTGTTATATTCCATGGAAGTGTGAGGTGGGACAGCACAGTCACTTTGTCACCTCTTTTGGCTTTGAGATGGTCCTCAGTCTGGGTCTCATGGTTTGCCCGGTTACTCCCAGCTTATCCTGTATCCTGACCCACATTTAGATGGCCTCATAAAACCCCATCAGTCTGATTTAACTAGTTGTATGAACTTAGATGTTTACAAAGGTTCCTTTTCACTGTCTTGAAGAGTAGACTTGTAGCATGTTTTATGTCAAGTGTCTAATAATGCCTCTTTTCATTGGTACAACAACTTGGTAAATGTGAGCATTTTGGGGTTTTTTGGCCAGTGTTGTTTGTTGCCTTCTGGTGTTCTGGTGCTGAGAGCTGCCAGTTGAGTACCAGTAAGTTGTACCTATGGAATTTGTTTCTCTGATCTTTTTTCAAAGTAGTAACTTCAGATTGCCTAGTTGTGCAGAACTATTATGGTACAAACCAGTTGGGCAATGAGATGAATGAAATTGTGAGCAAATATTTTTCCCTTTTTCTTGTTTGAATGCTAGAAATGGATAGGAGTAGTAAATGGTTGTGGATATGTTATTAGCTTTATGGTTCTAAACCACAAACCAACTTAGCTGTCTCAAATTTTGTTTGTAAGCTTTGATTACATTTAAGAGACAATATTCACTGCTGTTTAAAACAAATGGTATTTCCAATCTGCCTTCAGACCTGCTTACCACACTTATCTGCAATCCTGTGGGTTAAGTATTTTGTCAGTGTCTAAAGACAAAGGCTTAAAATAAGTGCACATGTGTACTGATATACTAGAATTTACTGATAGCCCTCAGCAAGTGCTATCATTGATCTCTTTCCTTTGCTCAGATGGAACAGTTTGGTCTGAGGGTGCAAAGTGTGAGTTGCAGAAGACCCTCAGGTTTGCACTGTGCATGTAGCATGCTGTGCTTAGCTCTGGCATACAGACTGGTACTAAACAAAGCCTGCTTGTCACACAGTGAAGGGCTTGGTCCCTGTGCCAGTGGGGCAGCCAGAAAATGCACCCTGGGGTTTTACTTTCACTTGGTGTTGCTTGTATAAGCACTGAGTTATGGTGCTGCAGCTCATCCAAAATGTAGTGGGGCAGAATGATGGCCCAGTGTATTCAGATCAAAACTGTGAGAACAGCTTTCTCTGTTACTGCCAGAAGACTAGCCTGTGGCTGAGGTAATTGCATTTCCCATGACAAAACCTTTTATTAAAATGTGATAAGAATTAAGAGATATTAAACGTGCAGTAATTTTTATCTGTTGGTAACTGTGTGTTAGAGTGAGGCAATTGTGCAGCTGCTTGAACTATTTAGCTGTTTGAAGACTCATGTTATAATACCTAAGTCTCTGACAAGCCTTAAAATCCAGACATATTTTGGTCTCCTAATGGAGAAGGAAACCATTTAATTTGCCAATCTTACGATGCTCACCCCTGTTCCTTCTCTGCAGTAAAGTGATTTAGATAACCAGGATTGTCAGTATTATTTTATCGAGAATAGTTTATAGTTGTGAACATAAATTTAGCTTCTTGCTATTACTTCATCCCCACTAGAATAAAGATTGGAAAGCAAAAACATATTATGGGAAGCATGCAGTTATGCTGCTTTCCTGGATCTATGAAGCAATGAGGATGTTTGGAATCTAACAGTTCATGTTTGTAAAGTTTTTGTTAATTCTACATTTTCTTATCTCAGTTTTAAAAAGCTGTCCTTCCTGTCTTCTTACAGGTGTCTGTAGGTATCTGTAAACTTTCCTTCCATAAACTCAGTCCAAAATTTTTTCATTTCTCCTTCCTCCCTTCCTTCAGCATAAGATTGCTACTAGGTAAAATGAAGGAGTTCCATCCTTCAGGTTTCTGTCACCCTTTCCCTGTGCACTGTGGAATTCGTGAAACAGCACCAAAAAAAAAAATAATCTTTTTTGTTTCTGTTACTGTTTGAGGGATGTGTTTTCTATTTTCATGACTGCAGAAATGTAAGTGGGGAGGATGAGAGTTGACATGAACTATAATACCTCTCTTGGAATGATAGTTACAAGTAGCCTGCTACAGTTTGGTATTTCCTATTTGGACACACAAAGAAAATAAATCACAAGTAAAAGCTGCCAGGCAGCTCATAAAGCAAGGTTAGAAGCTTCAGTCAAGAACCATTTTCATCTTCAAGGCAGTTTTTCTTAAGGCACTTCTTGGATAGGCTGTCAATCAACTGCTTTGTTATACACAAATCCAAAACCTCATCCATGCAAAATAAGGCCCTTAACAAGAAAGTCTGGGGTGCTGTGAATGTTGTGCTGTAAGAATGTAATGCAGGGATGTCTATCAAGAGTGACAACACTGACGCTCTCAGATGGCCTGACCCGACCCTGTGTACTCCATAAAACTGTTGTGAACTACCTGCCACCACTTGGAGAGTCATTTTGTGCCCTGAAGGAGGGTGCCTTCTCCGTATTGGAGCACACGTGATTTTCTTGGCTTCATCTCCCCGTGCCGAGGAGTGCACGTAACACAGACAAGAAAAATGTGTGGAGCTACAGCTGACTGGAAAAATTGAGGTATTTTGCACCAACTCAGAGCAGGAAGGTGACCCACAGAAGAACAGTGTTGTAATGACTCCTTTCTCTGGAGGAGCAGGACTCTACGTGCAGAGCTGCTGGAAATTTGACTCCTCTGGAGAACTTTCTGTAATGGCAACTTGAGTTCAGAACCTACTCAAGCACAACCTAACACTGAATGACTCCACTGAAATTCACCCAGCAGTGTATGTTCTACTGGATCAAAGAAACCTCTGGACTTTCTGGATTGTTTGGGGCCTCTTTTGATTCTTTCCCAGTTGAACTACCAGTATATGTTGTTTGAAGGAATGGGCATTTGGGGTAGGGAGCCAAGACTCCTGCCTGGATCCCATAGCTCCGAGATGTTTCCGAGCTACAAGAATATGTAACTATTCTGACAGTCAAAATCCTTCTAAAATGTAGGCTTCTTTTTTCCATATTTAGTATTTCCATGGTTCTATAATCCACTGGTAATTTTATGCTGCTCAAGGCTATCACCTGTGAGGATAAAATGCAGCTTCTCCATGTCCATACTTCATCAAAATAATTACATTTATGAAGATCATAAGAGCAGCATTTCTTCCTTCCTGTGTCCTTCCTGTGTGCCTTCTGTAGAGTTATCTTGCAGCCTGCCTTGAAGATCCCTCATGGCATCCTGCCCTCTCAAGATGTGTTTTTCTCTCCTTGCAGCAAGACTGCAACAACAGCAGCAAGAAATAGACAAAAAATGAGCATGAACAACAAAACGGATGGACGTACAGACAGAATGATGTAGTGTATTTAATGAAACAAAGAGAGCAGATTATGCAGAAACCAGTGAAACTCTTTTATTTTCTGGAACTAATCAGTGTGATGATTACCCAGCATACCAATTGATGAAAAACATGATGTATGGATAAAGAGTATTTATGGGAACTCATTGATTAGAAGAAAATTAGGGTGTCATTAGTTGGACAAGCCACGTGCACAGCTGGGACTGAAAAGATCACTGAATTTGCAGCCATACATTATACTAATATAAAGCTTTTCATAATTGATTTCTTCCTTCATGACTGATGTAATTTTGATATTTGTGTCAATTGTGTTGATATTTTGATATTTCCACAAACAAGTGTGAGCTTACAAGTTCTGTAGTGTTGTTTGTGTGAAAATCAATGTGCATGGGAAATAAATGCTTATAATTCCAGGTTTATATCCAGTGGAGCAAGTCCAGGTAGGCCAGATACTCAGGAATCAAAAATGGAAAAGAAATCAGAAGGGTTCCATATGAGAGCTCACATTTCTGAAAGCAAGTAGGGTTCCTTTTGCAGCTTGCAATTGTTGCAAAGGAATAAGGGAGAAAAAGGGCCTGAGACCTCTAAAGGGTTTTGGTTCTAGTGTGGTTTGGTTGGTTGGTTGGTTCTTCCAGTCTCTTTTCAATTGCTGTCTGAAAGTAATTTCCACTAATCTTTTAAAATATTGGCTTAGGATATGAATCCAGGTCATCTTTCCAAGTTGGTGATACCAGGTTTTGGGTACAGTGCTCGACATCAGAAGAGCAAAGACCTGATCCATTGCATTTTATGGTTAGGTCTGATCCTAAATGTTTGTGTCCATATGTTACTAGAACAGTAAGTAGACAAAAAAGGAACCAGACACCACCTTGTCTACAGAGAGAGGGTGTACCCAGAGACCTGTTTCATACCTCAACAATTCTGATGTAAAACCAGATTTGCACCAGCTGCAAACCCCACAGTATTGTATTCTGATCTGCTTGCCATGTAATCAGTCTCTGAATGGCTTACCTCCTGAAAATTTTACAGAAAGGAGTAGCAACTCAGCAATACAGACTTGCTTCAAATATTGTTGAGTAAAATGGGCTGTTCAGGTTAAAAATAAAGTCCTACGCAGGCAGGTATCTTATATGCTGCCTTGCCTATAGTAATGAACTCCTGGTACTAGCAAGTGTGGGTAAATAATAGTAACACAACACATTTTATTTAGAAACACCAGAAATCCTGTGTGAATGAAATGCCAAATTCTTGACCCTGTTTGTTTTCTTAGAGGAAGTGATTAATTCATCACGATAAAACTCCCTTTAGGCTCTTATTCTGCTCAAAACATTTGCATGCAGATTGCAGTTGCCAGCTTTGGCTTCAGCTTTGTTTAGTGACTGTTTTTCAATGTGTTATTTCTGAAAGGGTCAGAACTATAGAAGCTGTATTTTTCAGCTAAAGCATTGCTGTCTTAGATTAGAGGAAGTTGCACGAAACTGGTTTTGACACCTTTGTGCTGAAATCAAAACTAGGGGCTTGGTGTGAGTTTGATTTTACCTCCTTGGAGCCTGTGGTGTCAGTGGGGTATCAAGGCCATGAATACCCACAGATACACTTGATGTGTGTGCTATGAATAAGTGAATAATCACTTTCTAGTCTGCTTTGTATCAGCTTTAGTTTGACTGCCAGGAGTGTAGGATGAAGGTGCCTCTGGAAATGGTGCAGTTCCAACAACTACCAGGATCAGGGGGAGGAGGCTCCTGAGAACAAGGTCCAGTTGAGTTTTGAATGCCATTGAATGTGGACATTCCACAACCTGACTCATAGGGAATGAAGCAATTCTCCTGTGCTTCAGTTTGTGCCCATTCAGTGTCTCTTCTCCCTTGAGAAGGGTTGGGATGTCCTTGTCCCAGTAGAGGACTTTGCAGCTGCCTGTGTGGAACTTCAGGAGATTCCTGCTGGTTATTGATGCCAGAAAGAAAGATCCCAGTTGACACCAATGGATTTCACATCAACTGACTGGAAACCAAACTCGATAAACTTGAATAACACAGTGGCTTGCAGAGATAATTGAACTTAGAATTTCATGTTGGATCGGGTATATTTATGGGAATAAAATCGTCTAAAAATTAACATTTTCTATATGAAAGTGCTGTAGTAACAGCAAAATAAATAAAATACTTGTGATTTTATTTTTATAGCTGCAATTTAGTGACTTAAATTAGTTTGAAAAGTTGACTTTCTGCTAAATTGTGCCATTGATTTTATTTTTATTTTTTTTTTAAAAAGAGAAATCTTTATTGGATCTAGAGATTTCTTTTTGCTTGGAATAGAGTTTTAAAGAAATTATTTTGTGGTAACATCTCAATCTTATTTTTACAGCTTCCAGAGTGAATGTTAACATATAGCTTGTGTGGGAGTTTTTGTTTTTCTTCTTTATATTATATTGGCTCAAAGAGGTTTGTAGTGATTACTGTTTTATACAGCTGAAGAAATCACAGAATTTAATTAGAAATCTGAAATGAAGAATGTAATCAGTGTGGGGACAATAACAGTGACTGTTATGACATTTTTTTTTTAATTGCCTCCTTGGTGAATGAAGGTGTGCTGATATGTTTGAGAAAATAATGGCCTGTTAGAAGTGAAGAAGAAAATTGTTTTCTCTGCCTTTTAAATATAGTTTACTCATACCTCCCAATCCTCACAGACAAGATGGTAAATAATTGGTAAAAACCCAAGTGTGATGTATTGGTTGACCCCATTTTTAGAAAGAATTTTTCTTTTCCAAAGAAACAGTTCCTGTCCCTGTTTATTTTTCAATAAGTGGCACTTTTTATACAATTAAGACCTAGGTAGCAAAATGTTCCTGCCTGTGTAACTCATGTTTGCAGTGGTCAGATTTGCAAGGTTGTAACTTCATGAAGAACTGATTTTTCCCAGTTTCATTATTCAAGACGAGCCCTTGGAACTCGAAACTCATCACAAATCAAAGTAAACATCCATTTCCAACACAGGGCATAATCTTGCTCTGATCAAAAACTATGCCAGAGCTGAATTGCCTGAAGAAGTCTAATCTATTAATAGTCAGCCTTACTACATCAAAGAAGTTTTCAGCAAAGAGGGTTAATGGGAGCAGTGGTCTGGGAATTAGGTTCTTGATACCTACTGTGCACTCTAATATGGTGTTAAGAAAACACTGCCAGTGGAGCATGTTACACATTGGAGATTCTGTTTATATTAAAAGGAGGATATGCACTTTGTAAGAGTACTGCTCTCCTAAGAAAGGAAGTACAAACAGCAGGAGGAAAAAAGTAATTGGTAGCCTTTTCTTCTGGCATAATAAATCAGATTACATCCTCAGACCAGTCCTGAATAGTAATTTCCTATCTTAAGTAGCCAGATTCCATTATGAATAACAGCAATAATTGCTCATTCTATTGTAACAAGCATAAGTGTACATAAGAAAATGTCTTCTGTGGAGATCCCTGGCCTTTTCCTTGAATAAGGAAAGAGGAGCCCCAGCTGACTTTTTTCAGGTCATTATTGTTTCTTCCTTGTGAGCAAGGTTGCTCCCAAATCCTGCAGGTATTCCTTACATGCTTTCCCCCTCAACACTGACATATTTTGCAGAAGAGAAGTTTCTAAGTTAGCTTTGTAGGACTGGTCTTTATTAGGTCTCTACTAGAAAATTGACAGTACTGTTGGTGTTTGCATGTGACGGTTGTCACTGAATGCAGGTGGCAGGAGGGGAAATGACCATGTGCATCACCACTCTCATCCCTTCCAGAGCATTCTGCCTTGGCCACGACTGGCACTGTACCCAACTTTAGAGCCAGTCCTCAGGACAATCTGTTCCCTTATCCATAACAGAGAATGCTGAAGGTTTCTGCTTCACCTTTTTTTCTAAAAAGCATCAACAGTTAATTCCCACAAGCTATCCCTAGTTTGAGTGTAAAGTGGCTCAGGAGGCAGCCTACCAAGCAGCTCTAGAGCATAGTACTGTGATAAACAAGGTGGTTATTTAGCTGGCTATTTTCTTTATGAAAAGAGAGAGCCATGCAGCTATGCTGTCCATCTCTGCCAATGCCTGCCACTTATCTGTCTGAGAATATACCAAAGGTGGAAGGAAAGGCCCTTGTCTTTCCATCAGTTCCTCTGCAGACAGTGCTTGCTGCCAAGCCATGTAAGAGCTCTTTGCTTCTCACCAGCACCCAGCCTTTTCCATTAAAGGGACTAAAATAGAAGGTGTTACAGCTCTCTGCTACCTAGCAAAATTCAGCAGACCTTCTTGAAGAAGAGCTGAAAGTAATGGGCTTCTTCATGATAACGTGTTATTTGGCAATGCCAAAGATTGCATGAAAAATCAGAAATTGTATCAGTTCAGCCTGTTGCTTTCTTGGTCTCAGGACTGAGATTTGCTGCCTTGCAATCCACTGTAGTTTGTGATTCACACAGAGTACCAAAGAGAGGTGTATGTGTGCTCTTTTTTTAATTTGTTTGTTTGTTTTTCTTAATCTGGAGGCCTGATCATGCAGGGAACTAAAGAGCAGAGTGAGAGTTCAGAGGAAAGGAAGCAAAAACGTTGAATCAACTTAAATCCCCGGTCACTAATGAGGAATTACTGTGTGGGGCAACATGGTTCTTCCTCAATGCTGGAAAGCTGAAGTTTTTTAAAAAGTGAGCTACAATATGAGTAAATCTCTGAGTTTAACATTGATAACCCAGTTTTTCCAGCAGTTACTGCTGGTTCTTGGTCATTATGGCTGTTCAGGTGGCTTTCATCTGTGTAGGGAAGAAGCTTAATTACCTTCCAATCTAGTTCTTCTTTTTCTCTTGCCTACCTTTAACTTTTTACGCAAAATTTATAAGCTAAGTTTAAGATATATGCTTGATTTCCCAGCCTGCAGAAGACTTCGTTGTGATGCTGTAGACTGTGGCTGTATCTAAGCTCAGATCATTGTTCTTCTGCCTGACCTTTTCAGTTAAAAGCACTTTGAGTCACACTAGAGATCCAAAGATCAATTTTCATCTGTGAGCTGTAGTGACAGCTCTTCTCTGCTGTGAAATGGGTCAGAAAGCTCAAGTCTAATTTGAAAATGGTTGACTATTAACTCAGAGGAGGCTGGCACATCACTTTCTGACCATGTTTGAGGAAGAAGTCTCACTACAGCACTGGCAAACATTGAGATTCCTTGAAATTGCCAGTGTAGTATAGCACTGACATCACAAACCATTCCCTATGTTTTTATGTAGCATTTATGTATAGGAGCAACCCAAATACAGAGATGTTTCTAAATCAGATGTGTTTTTAGTTCTTCCTTAATAATGTATCCTTCAGCTTGGAGTTTTCTTTAAGGTGAGTGAGCTCAACCATGGGCTGATTTAGGCAGATTTGGGAGGTAAGACAGTCTTGGCTACTGCCCTGTGGATGAGAAGCAAAACCTTGCCTTGGTTGCATGTTCATTGTATTCACTGCATAAACATATTTCTTTGCTCTCTTTTAACTTCAGTTTCAGGTCAAGGAAGATTATCCTTTTATTCTCCTCTGTAAAGAGGAAATTAAAGATTCATAGGACTAGTCAGAATTCATGTTTTGAGAACTAGAAACTGATATTTGTATGGGAGTTAGAACTAAAACCTGGTATTTGTGTGTGAATTTGCCCCCCAGTCCCACCAGCTGTGAAACATTTTGACCAGGTTGGATCAGTAATGATGGCCAGAAGCAATCATGCTCTTCATCTTGCTAGGGTAATTTTTTCACATCTGTAGAGACTGAAGGTCAGGCTTTCTGTGGCAACATTTTCGTTCTGATCAGGTGCACCCTTTTTGAGGAGGGTGTTGTGACAGTCCCTCACTGTGGGTCACATCATGGTGTGATCTTCCAGCCCATGGTAAGAATAAATCAGGATATGTGGGGAAGTGGGAAGTGTTCTGCCTAGACCAGAGCTACTTGGAAGTAAACCCAACCATTCTGTTTCCATGGGGACTTTAAAACTCCACAGACTTGTCACCTTCATAAGCTGGGGTGGGTGGTCTGTCTCCAAATGCTGCCTCAAAACCCTCTAGAGCGGCAAGAGTGATAGAGTTGACTCATGTAAGATCACGTTCTTCTGATGCAAATAACCCTGAGTCAATCCAGAATTATTTCAATAAAAAGAATAGCAACTGCAATTTTGCTGTAAGCAAAAGAAATCAATAAAAACCTTGAAATTGAATGATAAGATGCTGGGCATCCTTTAGAGGTGGCTGACTGATTTATCAAGTTGCAGAAATCTCAGCCATGAAATTTTCTCAAAACATTAATTTAAGTCTCTTGAAAACAAGGGGATATTAAAAGTCTCTTGAGATAAAAGCTATGAGATAAATACAGGAAATCAAGTATGTTATTTATGCCAGGAAGAAAAAAAAAACCCAAAAAACATCTGCAGAAAACCTCATTTGGATTCTGTTATTACTGTCAGTTCCACACAGAAAGCATGAGCTATTGCAGGTAAGTAAAGAGCTATTTTTTTTCCCCCCTTCCTTCTGTGGAGAACTGAGCAAATAATGATCAGTTTTATGTAATGAAACCTACAGGAAAAATATTTATGCTAAATATTATTAAAACTAATAATGCTTTGTTACAATCAACTGATTTATCTGGTGATTTTCCCTTGAGTCTTCCAGTTTGCCTTTGCTTCAGTCTGAACTAAGTGGGTTTAGAAGTCTTTCAGTCTGGGATTCCTACATTTTGTTTAAGCAAGTAGAAACCTTTGCAGAATTATCCTGTTGGAAGTTCTTGATCATGCTGGGAGAAAATGCAAGTTGGATTTGTGAATGAAACCACCAGTGGATAACAGCATGGGAGGTCTTCAGAAAAATGAAATTACTTGCAGGGGAGGTGGGGGAAAGAAAAATATCTTTGGATGATTTTATTGAGGGAATTAATCAGAAAATAGAAGTCAGAATGGTTGACCAGATGTTTATGTCATGATACAATTTCCACAGACACTTGGTACTAAATATGATCTAGTATGACTGGTGTGTCATATTAAGTCACATTTTAAAAGTATTTAAATATCACTGAATATTTAATACATCACTTGCTCAGTCATGCAAGAAGTTCTCTATCACATGATAAGCCACTTTATTCTTCATTGTATTAGCCTGTCTTTGCTGATCCCCTGAGATCCAGGGACAGGAGATGTGGAAATGATTCAAAGCTGTGCTCTGGAATTGTTCCTTTACTTGCTTGAAAGCAAGAAGTTTGTGTGGGTGACCACAGCAAGATCCTGTCTAGAAAAATGGAACTGCTAGTTGATGTAAATAAAAAAGTCAATAGGTAATGGTTAAAATATATTTATGATATCAAGCAATAGAATATGAGATGACTTTCTGGTATTGTTTAGTCTTGCAAGGAAGCTGGAATCTGATCACTTTTCCAGAGAGTGCCTCTTGCAGTAGGGTAGCCAAAGGGCAGGACTTAAATGTGAAAAGCACGAGTATGATTTGTATGTGACTGTTCATGGGTCTGGCCCTGATTCTGCTACCCAAAACTCTTCTATGGAAACCTGGAAACATGTATTTCTCTCTAACACTTACAGTCCTGATAACTGGTTCCCATGGCAGTGTCTGCATTTGTTTGGAGGTGTCCCACTCCTCCTAGATAAGCTCTGTTTATTTGGGCAGAAGGCATTCTCAAGATTACTCCTAAATTAGACTTCTAATCCACTCCTTGGTTTTGGGAGAAGAGAAATCCCTTGAATTTTTTTTTCCTTCTCTAAACTAATTGTAAAGTCTCTGACAGTCAGACTAGGACTCTGCTTGGTGTGAGTTGTCTTCTTAAACAGGTAAAAACTACTACAAGAACTCTTGAAACAACCCAGCACCTCTGCTCTTAACTGGCTGATTGTTTAATATTTCATTTTCCCTTTATCTTAACAGATGATTATTCCACTCAGTGTTATTTGTCACTGTGTGGTGCATTTCTATTGTGTTATCCCCAAGGAGTTGCCTTCTCTGGTGATATCAAAGCTGATTATGCACTTCGTGCTTGCACCAGATTTGCTTGATGAAGCACTAATTAAATGAATGTAGTATTTGTGACATTTCTTGCTGTGCCACTAAAAAGAAGGAAGGTGCCTGAGAAATATTATGTCATCAGAGTGTGAGGAGAGGTGGTTCCTTCTCCCTTTTTCCACTAAATAATTAAAATTAGTCACCTGTAAAAATGAAAATATTTTTTACATTTTAAAAGCCATTCATTGGTTTGAAAAATTAAAATGATTTATGTGCTTCAGAGTGAAGAAATTACTGAATTCCAATGGAATTGTTTAGTATCCTGTGATAATTTATATAAAATATTACTCCAGTGCATGTAATTATAGTTGGGTATCTAAATTTGAACTGTTAATTATCTTTAGCTAGCAATTTCATGGAGGATAATCATATTTCCTTCAGTCGAAAGTGAACATTTTAAGTAACAAATGAGCTACAAGCCACAGGTTTGTGGTGGTAATTGCTGCTACTCCCCTATTTTCAAGATAAATCTCTTAATTAACAGCTGTATGGCACTGTCTCACTGAAACATTTCATCCTTTTACAAAAGAATCCAGGGAAATAAGAAATGGATTTCTTAGATATGCAAGGAAAAAATAGAAAATCTCCTGTGGGGCTTATTGGCTTCTTAATTCAAACTCCAAGTATTTTGGGATGGTTGTGCTTAAAGCCTTTACATCTTCTGTGACACATTTACCTCTCAGGACTCGATAACAAGGGCTCTTTGAATTCAGGAGGGGCTTGGGAGATGAACTCCTTGATGTTTAGTTTTCCAGCTCTGATAATAAATCAGCTCTTGCTAGTCTGTCTGAGGTTCAGATGACGGGTATGTCTCAAGCATATCTCCAAAAAACTTCCCTTTTCTCCTGAATTTATAAAAAAGTGGGGTTTTTAATACGTGGCATCATGTCAGTGCAAAACAGTTGTTCATCATTGGTATTTATCTTACCTAGCAAACATGTTCTATGCATTTATTTTACACTGCAGCATATAGGATAATTTAGGTGCAGCCCCCCTGCCATGGGCAGGGACACCTTCCACCAGCCCAGGTGGCTCCAAGCCCCATCCAACCTGGCCTTGGACACGCCCAGGGATCCAGGGGCAGCCACAGCTTCTCTGGAAAACCTGTGTCAGGGTCTGCCCACCCTCACAGGGCAGAATTTCCTCTCCGTATCCCATCTAACCTGCCCTCTGTCAGTTTAAATGTCCCTCTCCCTCCTTTCTGTAGCCCTCTGTAGGACTGGAAGGGCACAGTGAGGTCTCCCCAGAGCCTTCTCTTCTCCATGCTGAACAACCCCAGTTATTCAACACAACTTTTTTGTTTGTTTGTTTTTATGGTATTATATGCTAATATATTTTCTCACTTTTCTTTACGTGATTAAAGAGATTGTATTAGGGCTGCATTCACAAGGCAGTCTCTTGTAGCCTATATTAATGCTAAAGCCTCTTCCATTTGTGCCTGGGTGTTGACCTCTTCTCTCCAGTGTCATTCCAGAATCCTGAACTGGTTTAGGCTTCTCTTTACTGGTTTCTCAGAGAAAGGGGATTTGTTCAAGGTTTTTATCAACAGGAATGGCAAGGTAGGCTAAGGAACAGGTTCACTTTCAGGATTTCTTGTGAATGGTGTCATTAACTGAACAAATCAAAACTTAATTCTCATTTTTTGGTAGCAATGACATGCAACCTTGAGACCCTTTAGGTATTTTAGGTGAAATGAGGTATCTTGAAAGGTGCATAAAAAAAAATGTCAGAAAAAAACCTGGAAAATACTCACAAGAATTCACTGAGACAGTCCTGCAATAACAACCTAACGATTAACACCTTGCTTTTCAGATAATACAGGTTTCTTTTTGTTCTAACATGTCTCTGTCTCCAGTAACTCTGTTTTGTTTCTCGAGTCCCTGCATAGACTTGTGTTTTGTGATGGGCTTTTCATGTTGCTTCTGCTGAACTGTCTTTCTTTGTGAAAAGAAATTAATAAATCTGAGCCAAAGGGAAGGTGATTGACTGTCCCACTTGGAAAAGCAAAGTAAAAATATTTTGCCTGTGATAAGAAGCTCTAAACATTCTTTGGGAATTAGACTTCTATAAAATGCTCTTTGAGTTGAATTTCAGCATTAAAATTCATGCACTCATTTGGTATCATACTTTTTCCTTCAAGAAAGATAAATATTTCAGTCTTTGAAGAGTGTGAAAGTGAAAACACTTGCCAGTAGCCCCAGCTAGAGGAATTACACAGTAGGCTGCTGTGCAATTGCAGTGATGAATAGCACGTGTTTGCATTTGGAAAATATATAATAATCACTGCAAGTATAAAGCATTACACACAAAAAGATGGATCATTTTCTCTGACTCTTATATAGGCCATCTGAATGGTTGTTTTGCAGTTTTATAATTGGATGCCACTTAAGTAAGTTGAGGATTTTTTCTTGGGCCCAAAAAGTGCTTAGTGTAAAAAAAGACATTTATTGTGTGCTTAGCAAAGCATCCATTAAAACTTGAGAAGCTGAAGATCCTCATGGGGTAGTTTTATTTTCATAAAACGCTCACAAAAGCAATTACATATTTTTTAATGAATAATTTACTTGTGGTGTTTTAGATCAGATTCTTGTTTACAGTTTTTCACTTTCTGCATTTCAACTTGGTAATTGTTTGAATTGTACAGATCTCACCTAGACCCCTTGTCTGGAGAGAATCGGTGTCAGGATGGGGTCTGCAGTCTCTCCACATGCTCTCATCCTCCTTATGTCTCCTCTGAATGCCTTTTTTAAAGAGAACTTGACAGAAACTAACTGAACAATTGATTGTAATGTAGTTTTATTTACTCCAATAATAATAATAATAATGATGCCCAAGAGGAAGACATTTTTTGATATGAAACTCAAAACGTAAGTAACATCTACCATGAATCTCAAATCCCTTCAGGATCAACTGAGAAAGGTACAAAGATCTGCAAATCCAGGTTTTTTAGTGGTGTTTATTTAGCCCTGTTGACCCTAACACAGTATCAGCCCTATCAGCAGATCAGGAAATGGAAGTAAACAATAAGAGGACAAATCCAATATTGCTTAATATGTGTTTCCATCACATCTTAAATCTTTTATCCACTTTGAGTTAGCTCATAGCCCCGATTCCTGTAAGATGTAAATTTTCCCTTTTGATTCCAAAATCATCTTCATCTCTTTAAGTTTCTTAAGAAACCACAGGTGGCTTATTTAAAGAGAGCAGTTCAATGAGAGTTCCCAAAACAGAGAGCATTTTATCAAGCCCTGGTAGCACCCGTGGCTTGTCTCAGGACAGGTTTTTCTGTGTCCAGCAACTTGTGGCATCAGGACTTTGATGTGAATTAGCTACAACAATGGTTTAAAATATCTCATTTCCTTACAGTGTGTGTTTGATTCATTTCTTTCTCTTCCTACACTTAAAAGCAATTAAATATTTGTGTCTGGAACTTGCATCAGAATCTATCTTGTGTTAGAATTGCTTTCAGCTAAATCAGACTGATTTTCTTCTTTCCATTTATGTCAATGTCTCCAAAGAGACCTGGTTGGCATTTTATGTTGCTCTTGCCTTCTTTCTATAAACAGAGAATTAATTTCTTTCTGGAAGAAACCACTCTTGGAGAGGATGTTTGAAAAGGAGAGGAGTATTCCAATTTTCTGGGATATGTTGTCAGGAACATAGATTTATTTTTTTCGTGGTGGGTATAGCCTGTGTTCTGACTATGAACCTCACAGCCTTTTTCTGCATAAGACATGCTATTTTTAGGAAAATACATTCACTTCCAGAATGCTCTGAAATGTCAGAAGAAATGATTTCTTCTTGGTCAATGGTCTGAGAGGCAAAGCAGGTTTGCATGGCTCTCTGAGGTCTGTAGACAAGAAGGTAACCCAGCCTGCAAGGAATCTCTTATTTATTCAGGCTTGTTAACATTTCAAAGGTTGCCTCCCACTGTCTTCTATCAAGGATGGAATCAGCACTGGCTGAAAAAACATCAGAAAACAACATATTTGGTGTGTTGGTTTGATGATTAATCTACTTTCTGTGTGGCTCCACCACAAACACCTAGATTAAAAAGAAAGAAATACATCTGAGCCAGCACTGACAGTGATTTTACCATTAAATTGGCTGACAGCAGAACCAGAACAGAATTATGTATTATGAGTGCCACCTATTACCCTTTATGGAGTTCCTTAGATATAACAATGTTAAAAAGTATAAAGGTAGCCAGAAAAGAAAGATTTCAAAGGGTTGGGTAAATATGTCACCTGTTACCTCTTATAGAGTTGCTTAGATATTACAAAGATTAAAAGTATAAAGGTAGTCAGAAAAAAAGTATTTCAAATTCTTGGATAAATATTTATAATTTTGCTCTTTGTGGGTTTTGTGCTCATGTTCTATTTTTTGATCTCTGCAGTCAGGAATAAAACTGAGTGTGACATTTGTCATTGTCACTGAAGACAAGAGGAGATGTGTTTCACAGAGCTACATGTTCAGCTGCAGCTCTAATTTGAAAAAGAATGTTCAAATATTTGGTTCTTTAAAAAAATATAAATGCATGTTAAAAAATAATAATTAAAAATCTATCTGGTGTCTCTCTGGAAGCTGAAGAACTGCAGCAGAAAAGAAGTTCAGTACAGAAATTTGGGGCTTGAGTTCTCTCATCACTGCCAGTTGTGCATGTTCTATAGAAACTGGTTAATGGCACCTAAAAATCTCATTTAAAAGTAATTCAATTACAGTACAAACTGTCTGGATATTTCTCTGCTTTCAACCTTAACTTTTCTGAATAGGTCTAATATCAGGAAAGATGTGCCGAAGGTTGAAGCATAAAAAAGCTTTTGTGACTCAAGTTAAAAATTTGCTTAAATGTTTAATGCAGTGTGCAAATAAAATTGGGCATTCTTTTCACAGCTGGCATCTCCCCCAGAGAATAAAGGTAAATTGCTGAAGGAAAATAATTAAATTTCTCTTGGAGAGCTGAATGTCTACAGGTGCCACAGTGTTTGCAGACATGCCAGGGGATGAGAAAGCTGAGTATATATGAGAAGAAAGTCAATTTGCTTTGCAGTGTTCACTTGCCTGCCACTTGCATTGCCACAAGGATAACACCGCTGCTGTGGAGAATATTTGTATGTCATGGATCTTGTGAGAAAACTGTCTCTTCCCATTCAGGTCCCCCAAAATGTGGGGGTTTTAAAGTTTGTAAGGTCATGATTGCTTTATTAGAAAAACAAAACAAAAAACCCTCTCTACCCAGGCAATTTGCTACATCCTTTTAAAAGACTGAGTTACAAAAGCATCACTTATATGATTACATAGGAATCACCACTGAAATGATGAAGCTCCCTCGATTTTTGCAGGGGAATGTTCTCACCTTAGCTCCTAACATCACCTTAGACTGTCCTGCAACAGAGGACTCCTGCTGTCAGACCCCAAGGGATCTCAAGGGCTACTATTGTGCCTTCTAACAATAAATACTAAACTTATGTGTTGTTTTGTTTTTTTTTTTTATCAGTTGCCTTTTCAGGCCTCGGCTTTACCACCTTCTACCTGGCTGGGAAGCTGCACTGCTTCACCGAGAGCGGCCGGGGGAAGAGCTGGAGGCTTTGTGCAGCAATCCTCCCTCTCTACTGTGCCATGATGATTGCCCTCTCACGCATGTGTGACTACAAACATCACTGGCAAGGTGAGCCTCCTTTTTCCCTACCTTGTTTCAAATTAGCTATGTGTTTCTCTGGGTTTTTTTTTTAATATTGCATCGTGAGAGTTAAAGTACGATGGTATTCTCTAGGTTTTCCTTGCTCCTGGGTGGATGCTGAGGTTTCCTAAGGAGGTTGGATTAACTAGCACTGACCCTCCCAGCTTCAGGTCTCTGCCACAGCATCTTCTCTTCCCTCACAGTAGGCACTTCTGGAGTGCCACACGAGTCAGAGCAGCTGCATCTGTCACAGCAAGGCTGTTGTCTCAGTCCTTTAACATTCAGCTGTGAGACAGAACTCATGTAGAAGGCTATGCTATTTATTAATTACTCATTTATATTACAGTTCAGAAAACCATATCATCTATTCTTTCTTTCACCATTTCTTGACCCTCTTTATTGCCACACTTGTACCTTCCTTGCTTCACTTGCCTCCTACTAAATAAACCACCCTGTAATTACTTTTCCCCTATTTGTCCCTATATTCCTCTGAGAAATACCATGCTTGGTACTTCTGGTGCTGTCCTGTAGGTCATCTTGCCTTTATGTGGTATTGCTGGCCTTGAAAATCATGGTCCCCTCAAGGCCCTGAGAGCTCTTTTCATTATCTGGTTCATAGTGGTTACTGATTGTTCCCTATTTTCCAACACTGTGGTGGGATGACTGGTCAGACACCAGATTTCCACCAGAGCCATCTTGTCACTTGGCAGTGACAGGGGACACTCAGCTGAACAGGGGAGAGAAAACATAATTAAAGGTTTGTGGATTGAATTAAGTTCAGGAAGAGATGACTCAGTCATTACCAGCACAGGCAAAACAGCCTTGACTTGGGGAAACTTGTTTAATTTATTACCAATCCAATCAGGACGATGAGAAATAAAAGAAAATCTTAAAAACACCTTCCCCCTCTCCCTTTTTCTTGGGCTCTGCTTCAATCCCATTCCCCCATGGGAATGGGGGATAAGGGCTGTGGTGTGTGAGTCTCACTGAGCCCTTTTTTGTGTCCTACAGCAGTCAACACACCAGAGCCAGACCCATCCATGGTGGTGCCACTCCAGGCTGGCAGGAGGGTCACCCAACACACCTCAGTGTGTCACACGTGGCTGGTTGGAGTTCCCTGATAAAGAGAATGGGAGGAATGTGACAGGGATGTACAGTTTACTCTCAAGTTTTGAGCACGTGCTTGCAGTGTGTACTATCTCTTGCCAAGAGTAAGAATTATTTATGTACTCAAACACGTCCTGTGGGGAAGGGTATTGTGGTGTGTTTTATACACCACAGAGCAAAACTGCACCCAGGGCGTTGTGGCTGTGCTCATCACAGCTGCTCATGTTTTGTCTTTGAATTTTAAGGAGGTGGAGCTGGAAACTCAGCGTTATCCTGCAGGTGACTTGTGTTTTTCCCTGGAAGACCTGGGTTCTCAAGGGAGAGAACTGTTCCCTCTGCAATACACAGCACAGAACCTCAGGCCTTGACTTTTATGCTCAGTAGAGTCAGCTAATTGTGTTAAATTATTTATGGTGGCTTTGTGATGGAGCCTTAACTGTGCTGTGGGGGATGAAAAAGGACCATCAGTTTAATGTCCAAGGCTTAGCATAGTGTAGGTGAAGGATGGAGTGGAACATCCTTATATTAAAAAGCCATTGAGTGGGCTCAGAACGTTAATATTATGAGAACTTTATGAGCTCCCTTCAGTTTGGCTGGAGAAAGTAATATTGCAAGACCTTAGTGCTGGTGTTGGTGAATATTAGGAAATTTCATTGTGAATCCTGAATGTATTGACTGCTTTTTAGTCCCTAAATCTCTCTGTGGACTTTTAAGTCTGAAAATGTTGATTTGCTCATGGAATAAGTGGAAATAAATTTAAACACTGAGACTGGGAGAATATTTTGTTTTTCTTTATGGGAAAAACAAAAACCAAAAAGAAGAAACCACAAACCACAACAACAACAAAAAAACCAAAACACAAAGGATAAATAAATAGAAGAAAGTTATGACTACCATGAAGTCAAACAAAAAGGCTTGTTTTCTTCAAAAGAGGAATCAAAATAGCTGCCTGTGTATTTGCTCCTTACCCCCAGCCAAGGTCAGTAAGCAAGACATCTTTGGCATAAATCATGTAGTGAATCTGTATTACTGAGGCCCAGAGTTACACAATTGGCATGTAAATGTTTTGGAAGAAATAATCTGGGCAAGTTTTCAGCAAGTCTTAAAATACCAGGGAACTTGCAGAGGACTGGCAAAAATCGGGTGTTTCTCCATAATTAAAAATAGCAGTCATAGGCTCGACCTCATGGTTAAGCAAAATAAAAAAGCAGCTGGAAGAATATTCAGTCAACCACAATTAAAGCAGGGTAACCTGAGAACAGCACTCAACACAGGTTTATAGAAAATTAATCTTGTCACAATAATTAAATTCTTTACAAGTTGATTGATGCTGTACAGTGAAAATTCTTGCCCTTGGTACCTTTTGTACCACGAGAGTTTGACAGGGACAGGCTGAATGGTAGGAAATCAGCTTCTGTGTGGACAGGATGAGATTCCAGTTGCTTGCAAATACTGAGTACACACAATCACCTTTTAAAATCTTGCCTGAGCCTCTGTTACATCTGTTTGTGATAGATTTGTTATGTCCTTTTGTGTGTAGAAAGAGAACATGGGATTAGGAAGGATCTCCTAGGTCATTCTGTCTGGTCCTCTCCCTCACTTGTGACTTATAATCACATTTCTAAAATTTATCCATCTCAATATTAAATTTTTCAGGTTTTCTGGCCCTAGCTATTCCTGTTAAAAGAAATCTCACCTCTCTGATGATTACAAACAATTTATTACCCACTGAAAATTGAACCACACGCTCTTTGTTCCAATATTTATCAGACTGACAAGCTAGGGAATTTAATCTTTATTTAAGGACTTTAGACAAAAAAAATTTGTATTGATTTACCTTTCTTTGTCACTAAACTCGATGATTCACCATTTTGATTACACTGTGGATTCTTTGTAATTGAAGGGATGGAAACACAGGTATATACAGTTGATAAGTCATATTGTAGCCTTTTGCCTCACTTCCATTATTGTTTGTGATAAACCTGAGGCTTTCAAAGACAGTCTATTTTCAGGGAAATTTTGCTCTGGTGGTTTCAGGTGTGTATTTTAGTATGAGGCAGAGCCTGACAACAGAAGGAATCCTCTTCCACTTGAGGTGCTATTCAGTTCCTGTAGAAAACTCAAAATTGCCTGTTTGTGAGAGCTGCCATTATCTCATACAATGGCCTTATTTTATTTTCTGGTAGGAGTATGGGGTAGGAAAAAGCACCAAAGAAAGGTATTCAGAAAGTGTTAAATCAGCCAACAGGCATGCTCAATCATTGCTCAAATCAGGTGTTTTTGTAAGGATTCACCCAACTTGAAGCTGTTGTTGTCAGCTCTCTTTCTCAGGGCCCTTGCAGGAGCTGCAGGACAAATGAATTGTTCTAGCTACAGTGGCCCAGTGCCCGAAGGGAGAGAATTTTCCACTTCCATCCTGCCTGCTCCCTGTCTGCAGTGGAGAATTCCTTCTGGGATACAAACCAGCCATGAGGACATCTGGGGTTTTTCCTGCCTTTTTTTCCTCAGGCAGGGACAAGGAACAGACCGTAGTCAATGCCATAGGTTGAGGTGTGCTCTGGATGCTGAAAACAGAATAAATCAGCTGGGTTGGTCATAAATGGAAAACCTGGTGGTGGCCACTGTAAGTGATGGCAAAGGGAAGAAGATCCATGGGTTGCCTACCCACAAATGTTGGTCAGCAGTGCCCTGGAAGGTCATGGGTGTTTAATGCTCCATGGAGGCCATTCTAGTCCCTCTGTTCATCTCCCAAAACACAGCCAACCACCACCATTTTGGGTATTCAAAATGTTGGGGATGTCCCCATCAAAGTACTGATTTTATGTGTCCCGTGTGACCGTGGCATTGATTCTTTATGAAAATTGAAAGCCCACATTTTCTGGGTTGAACACTTCCGTGTCGAGCAAATGTCTTTTATTTACAGTTGTCACTACTGGCTGGCTTTTCCATGGTCTTTTTTGCTTTTTCTGTCTAGATGCTTTCGTTGGAGGGATCATTGGCCTCATTTTTGCTTATATTTGCTACAGACAGCACTACCCTCCTTTGGGTAACACAGCTTGTCACAAATCTTACGTCAGCCTGCTGGATCAGAGCTCTGGGAAGAAAGAAGAGCGACCTACAGCAGACAATGCCACTGGGCTGCCTCTAGAGGGAATAACTGAAGGTCCCGTATGACTTTAAGAAATGTGCAGAATGAACTTTTAGCCTTCTCACATTTCCTCCAAACTGGTCTCTTAACAGTGGTTCTTACTGTACATTTTTTTTCCCCTTTTGTTTCTTTCCTTTTTATAAAGAGAAGTTAAATATTTTATTTTTAATGTCTTAGTATCATCATACTGTTGAAGTTAAATTTTCAGCTCATATTGACTTGCTGAATTACTTGTTTTCAGTCTACTGCAAACAGATAGACTGCTTGAGAGAAGGGGAAAGAATTACAAAGAGAATATGGAGAATGGTTAAGAGGGTAATTTTAAGGAGATGTGGTTGAGGATACAGTAGATCTGGAAACAGATTTATTGAAGTACTTTCTTAACTTCTGCAAAGTTCTGGTCATCTTCAACACTCACTGATTTTGAGTACACACAGCACTTTTCACCAGGTGTCCAGCATCTGTTGGGGCCAGTCATTTCTTTATATAATTTGTTAATTTGGGGCATCATCCTTATGTTTATCTTGTTGCCTTCTAACATGAAAAAAAAATCTCCACATGCTGATAGAACGTTGTATTATCAGTTTGCAATAACATATATGCCCATAGAATGGACTAGGAACTGCTATTACATCATCAGCAATTCTTTGAGAGCTCTTGCAGTAATCACCATCCAAACAAATTGAAGCAAAAGGACACCCATGATATTCAATTTAAAATAAATGTTTTAAAAAATCCTGATACTGGGAGAACAAAGAAACACAGAGTTTTCTGTGAGTCTCGGTGTGTTCATTCTTGTGTAGTGACTCACTGCAGCATTGGTGATCTAAAGAAATGCAAAGGTGTTCATTTGTGACTTTGGGTGCACAACCATGAATGCTTGTGGTGGTTTCCAGCACTGTAACATGTCCAGAGGAAGGCTGGAGACAATTTTCTGCTAGTCCCATTCCACATTTTCAACTCATCATGTTCCTAAGCGTGGTGATTGCGAGGGCTGGGCTTGGTGCCTGAATTGAAACTCAACAAATCAAACCACTGTTGGTATGGAGAAGGTTGATAAATGTGGGACTTCAATTAATTTATTATTAGTAGGGTTCTGTTTTGTTAGGTATGCACTATGCAGTATATATCACATTCCTGTGAAATGAGATGTACCTTTGGATGGCAGAATGTCAGATTCCAGATTTTTTTTCCTTAGGTATCCTGTGAAAATGCAGGCAAATGTTCCAGACCACATCTTGGCACTTGGAGCTGCTGGTTAAGGAGATCAAGACAACGTTGATCAACGACCATTATTACGGTGCTTTAGACTGGAGGAGACTGCTGCCATAACTATAATTTCTGTGTTCCTGTTGGAATATGCATTGGCCTTGTAGGCATTTTGTGGTTCAAACAGCTCGATGTCTTTATGTAAGGCTTGTCATTTACTTTTCTCAAAGCTAAGCTTTGTAGATTTTTTTTGAGAAGAGCTGCTTCCTGATTGGCAACACTTGAATTTTTATAGAAAGCAAGTAAATTAGAAACCCTTTAAAAAGAAACATAATAATTGTGTACAAGAGGATGCAACCTTGCTATGTATAAACCTATGTGATATTTGGGAATAACTATAAATAGGAAGTGATATTAAGGAACAGAATGTAATAGGCCTGATCTCCTTGTAAAGCTGGTACCAGTGTGAGTGTGTCAGCTGGAGAGGGGATGTTTTACTGACAGTCACAGAATTCTGAGCTCTACAACAGAGACAGTTTCCCAAACACTGCTGTGGTTCTGCTGGTGAAAATATTCTAGTTCACAAAACCAGCATCAGCAAAGCAAAGTTCTTCAGCATTTGCACTGGATTTGACAGAACACTCCTCTAGTGTAGTCGAAGTCTTATCCTAGAAATCCACACAGTTTAGGGCAGGTTTAATCTTTCTGTAAAGTTTTTAAACCATCCTACAGAATTCTGCCACAGATATAATTTTCTATTACTTCATATGGGAGGATTAAAGAAAGCCCTAGAGGAAGGGGAAGGCTTAGCCATTAGCTTTTTCTTTCAGCAGGAACCCTAGTCTTCCAGGTTATATGCAAATGTTAAAAAAAAAAATCATAAAATTAGAAATTTAATACTGATGCATAGAGCATTTTGCATGTTTTTATATAGATCTGGCTTATTCTCAAAACCGAGTGGGGCCTCCTAACTGTGCTGTACACATTCCCAGTGTTTTAATGGCTTTTGATACAAACAAGCTGTCTTCTTTGGGATGGGGAAAGCTTATACAGCCCTCAGATGAGTAGTGGATGTTAAAAGATTGGATATGAAGTGTAATACAGCAGAAAAACTAAAGAGTAACGGGTGAACTTGCAAAAGCAGTAAAGAATACCACATTTTAATGGGAATAACTAAATTGAAAGTCATAAAATAGGCAATGGAAAAGCTTTGATTAAAATGTAATTGAAATTATGAAGGACTTAATGGCATGAAACTTGTGGAGGGATCTGTAGGTGCCATAATCACCAGTGCAAAGTCAGCGTAGGGAAGGCATTTTTGTGGATCAATGTATTTTAATCTCATGCTTTCTCAGTGTGAAGGAAATGTAATGTTGTAATGCACCAATAAAACAACACATGAATGTGGGTTTGTACATTTGTGTGTTATCTTTTTTTTTTTTTTGAGAAGAATAAAAGTTGGCAAGTTATTTTCATTAATAAACTGCGTAGAGTATTACAGAAAACAAGCCCTAAAGTGCCTGAGTTATTGATAAACATTTAAAATGGAACAGCATTCCTCCTTTAACCAAAATAGGCTCTTCATCTTTCCTCCAGGAAAAGGTACAGTGGATAATTCTACAAGGCTGAAATTTAGAAATATCTAACCAGCTAAATTGAACAGGTCCCATTTGCTCACATTCCATATCTCAAATACCAGAAGTGTCATGTTTAATAACAAATGTGGTTAGACTAGAATGGGATAACACTATCTAATCAAACCCAGCAGGAATATCCTGATAAAACCTTCACACAGTTTTTGCTCACAGTCTTATATTTTTATGAGTATAATTAGCAAATTATTGCAACTAATTTGTCTGCATTTTTTTTTCGTATGACAATGTGTACCTCTCCTAAGATAAAAAACTGTTGGGTTGCTCTGAACTAAGGGAAGGGGGAAAGTCTCAAACATAGGGTTATGGGAGTGAAAAGGTTAGGCAGGTTGCTGGTGATGTTCAGAATGTGTTCGATTGCCACAAGTAAGAGGTAACAATAATGATAGAATTTCTGCATTTAGTGCTCCCAGTGGTGCTGGGACAGCTGGGACAGCCAAAACCCAGTTCCTGCAGGGAGGAGTTACTCTGTGTTTGCATTAGTTCATGGAAAGAGAACAGAAATGCTGCTCTTCATCACAGCAGCACACACACATTGCTGTATGGCCTGGAGTTCCCCCACAATAACGCTCTTATCAGAGCACAGCTGGAGATTTTGGGTTTCTTTCACTTGCAGAGCAGTTCTTACCCCACTGTGGGTGTTCTCTAAACAAAGGAAAGTTTCAGGCCTTGTGTGCCTAAACATCTGTCTTGGGAAGGGCACCTAGAAACTCCCAGTTACCATTTCAGGGCAGGAAAACCTTCAGGGTCCGTTTGTATAATGGGGAGGTTTAAAAGTTGCTCGAACATCTGTCTAATGGAAAGTTTCTCTCTTGCAAGAGAAAATGCTGAATCCTTGTTATTTTTCTCCAGAATTCTCATTGATCAGAGTCTAAACATCCTCTCCAGACATCCAATGCTTTTCACCTAATTTTTTTCTCAATTATCTTATAAAGGCAGCCATACATAGAGGCAACTCCTTTTATTAAGAACACTTCAAAAACTTTCCAGCATTATAAATGAGATAAAAACATTAGGCATATAACTAAAATTAACAAACTTTGCAAAATTCAGTTGTATGCAGTGAAAGCAAAATAACACATTGATTATTGGTAGCTAGACATTCAATAGGATTGTTCCTCTTTAGAAAATCTTAGGGTACACTCCATACTCATCTGATAAGCAGAATGTCTACATTGCTGTCCTAAGAGGTTAAAACTAAATTAGAAGTTTCCACTAGGATGCACCCAGTTTCATACAGTTTATTATACTGAGAACTCCTGTTTTACAGGTGTGCAAATTATTCCCTGCTCAGAAACTTGCTCTGAACAGAAAAAAAATATCATTTTGCCATTAAATTAAAATTTACTCGATATAAAACACAGCAGTGCATTCACCCAGCCCATGAGTGTTGCACAACCTCAGGCATGAAATGGGATTGAAACAGCTCCCTAAAACCTTTGGCCTGAGTTGCTCTGTTAGTTTGCCAAGAAACCTCTTTGTTTCACTGGCAGCTTTACAGTGGTCATGTGTTACTCTGTCCAGCTACTGGATTTTAACAGGGTCTGAGACAAGTTTGTTTCTAGGAGTTGGGTGGGCTGGGCACAAGGAGGCTCTGCTTTCATTCCACTGTTTACATGTGGTTTGCTTTTATTTGGCCTCTTGTTCACAGATGTGACTGTGCCTTTTAATTACATCCCCAGCAGCACCGCTGAGCACCTTCAGATCTCTTGTTTTCATCTCCAGAGCATTCTCTCTGATGAGGATGGAAAGGGGAAGAGAACTGATGGTGATTTATACACATTCTTTCTCCTGAATCCTGTCTGTCTCTCTTTCTATTTCATCTCCCACAAGAACCTGTGCCAGACCTGCTCTGTGAGTAGGAAAACAAAGTTTCTCTTCCTCACCAGCCCTGGTTGTGGCTGCCCAGTGAGGAACCCCTGTGTTTAGATCTGCACGTTGGAAAATACCAGGGATGGAAAAATCTGGAATACCTACACTTCATATGGATAACAAATGGAGAAACAGAGACCTCCAAGGTGCAGTAGTGATACTGGGGCTAAACATAAATTAATAATAGGAAAATACTGAAATACAATAGCTGGGATTATTAAGAATTAAATACATAATATATAATAACCTATCCCAGCTTAATCCCTTACACAGACACACCTGAGTGGGAATTTTTGTGTTTGGGGTTGACAGAAGCATCAATATTTATAACTTTCCAAGTCTGATTAATGCACTTAAAATTTGCAACACAACTCTGAAGGGAAGAGACGTGTAGTCACTGCAGCAGAATGGAAACAATCTGTGAAATAGAGACAACACTGATCTGCCATCATGGAAAAAAATTGTGCAAGAGCCATAGCTAAGGCCAGTTTTGCCACTATTCCAGTTCCCCTCACTCTCAAAGTGACTTTCTGACACCAGTCACAAGATTCAGAGGGAAGGGATGCTAATTAAGATCCATGCCCATTACATAATTGCTGGAAGAGATCTAGGTAAGGGGAAGTTTGATTTATTAGTCCCAACAGCCTTGCTTGTTGCCTCTTGCAGGCCACGCAAGAGTATGTGACTCTGAAGACTCCCAGGAGTCTTATTATTGTCAAGAATCTCCTTGAACTCTTTATTCAGCTCCTTGTATCGGGGTCATTAGGAGAAATGAGTCCCCATTTTATTGAGGGTGAGGTTTACAAATCATTTAGTGTAACTCACCAGACAGTTGAATAAGTATTTCCTTTACCAGAGGGGCTGAATACACAACACTGCTGTATTAGTCTGCATTCTGTTCACATCACTCCTTATCAGCATTACAGGGCATTTGTGTATACAAAAATCCATTTCATCTTCATTTCCAGCCCAACAGATTGAAGCCACAATAAAGGATTCAGATGCAGGTTGGTATTGAAACCAATATAACACTGTAAAAAAAAGGAAAGGGAAAAGAACATTACAGCAATGTCACAATGTCACTCTAATCTCAGAGGTGTAAGCTTGTCTAGGGAGTGATTGTGCTGGAATTCATATCTGCAGCATTGTCCAACAGAGATAAACTTAAAACATCCTCTGTATCAGTGAGTGTGAAAAGGGCTGGAGCTGGCCTCTTCAAACAAATCATTGCACGAAGCAAAGGGCTGGAATTCACATCTCTGAGGCTTGTTTGGAAAACAGAAATTCCATTTCATAAACATATGATGGGTGGGGAAATTGTTTTAATGTCGTGTGTTAATAAAACTCTTAATTTTAGGCATATTTTAATGAAAAAATACATAATCCCTCACTACATCTCAGTGTATTTAGCCTTTTGCCAACATGTGGAGAGAATGATTTCCATCCTTGCTCTTTCAAGGCTTCCAACCTTCTGCTGTCAAGCAAACGCTCACAGTAACAGGGTTATTCTTGAGTGGATGATTTGTTCCTTTCCTAATTCTATCCTGGGCTGAGAAACTTTAACCTAAAAAATTTCAGTGTAACTCTTCTGTGTCTGTGAATCGTTCAGATGGGAAATACTTTCATTGTAATTTTGACCAGTTTATTTTTAGCAGCAGGTAGGATCCCCTCTTTTTTTAAACACTAAAGGAAAACCGCTGTGCTACTAGCCCCAAAAGGGATGAGCACAGCTGATCTGAGTATTCAGGGCAGGATAAAGGGGAATAAGAAGTATCAGAGACAAACCCAGCTTCCTGCATCAACATTTGGGGTTGGAGCTGGTGGGGCAGTAACAGAGACCCAGGTGATGGTGCAAGAAGAGGTGCTACAGGAGCTCATTATTAGTAAGTAGATTTGTATTTTCTATGAAGAGGTGAAAAAAGCCTCTATTGTATTTGGGATTTCCCCAAGGGAAATGGAAATAAATGAGCTGTGAGTGTGTTTCAGCTGGGAATTTGTGAAATTTCACCACTGCATGGTTTAATGTAGCAAAACTATGGAACGGCTTATGTGTTGTTGATAAAGGGAGGGCAGAAGTGTTGACCTTGTTTCTTGGTGGCTCTTGGTTTGTGAAAGGTTTTTGCAGCAGAAAGAATTAGAACTGATCACCCAAGGGACTTTTTAAGGTTTGTATTTTTTTGGTTACCTGCTAATAAATGGAGATACACCAGGGTTTGTGTTCTCCAATCTGCCATCAAACAAAGGGTAGCTTCTAACTCAAGGTGTACTGGCTTATAAGCCATCAATATTATCGATCTCTTCCATATTTTCTTTTATGGAATGATTGTGCCAAGGAAGTCAACTAATTTTTTTAATATGTATTTAATGCTTATAATAACTTCTCAGGAGTTACAGAGAACAGTTAGGCAAGTAAATACATATTTTGCCATTATGTTGTTCTTGCAAAAATAAGAGGAAAAGTTACACTACTTGTAGTATAATGTTTCTTTAGAACTACAGTCATGACAGGATGGTTTAAGGAGTTTAAGGCAGTGGAAATGGCTGTACAATAAGAACCATTTATGAAGCAGTAAATGCAGCTATGAGGAAAGGTGCTTACAAGTTAAATCACAGAAAGAGTGCCTCATTAGGTTGTGATAATCCGCTAAATACCAGAGGCAGTGCTATAATTAGTATTACTGTTCAGAATCACATATGAAGTGCAACACCCTCGGAACCCAGTGAAGTAAATGAGACATTAAGGGCTGTAATCTCGCTGTTCCTCTGCAAAGTCTTTGCTGGTAGCACTGCTGACATTCACCTAGGTACATGAAGATTGTGAAGAATTTGCTTAAACACCAGAACTAACAGGTGCAATACGATCTAAACCAATCCTGTGACATGAATTTCAATGGCTTTGCCA
Source organism: Margarornis squamiger (assembly GCA_035222235.1). Classification (NCBI taxonomy): domain Eukaryota; kingdom Metazoa; phylum Chordata; class Aves; order Passeriformes; family Furnariidae; genus Margarornis; species Margarornis squamiger. Next base: position 30,837,575 of record JAWWTY010000158.1, read on the forward strand.
GGAGAGACTGGGACAAAAATATATCTTGTTGTCAGCTGAAGTAGACTAAAAGCTTTTCTGTCACTTCCCCATCATTTTGAATTTTCACTTAGTTTCAAAGGAAGGCAAGAGGTATAATTTACTCTCTGGGTTTGTTAAAGGAATAAAGGTTAGGCTTAAAGAGGAAGGCTAATAATACAATACTCAGGTAAATAAAGAAATATTCACAGACACTTTCCTCTTCTGTGCTGTGTAGCATCACAACTTCTAGTTTGTGATCCAGTGATGTGCTTTCAGAAAACACACCGTGCTTTTCTTCAGGCTAAATTGTTTGTTTATGATTTGGCTCATTTCTAAATGCTTGCATTAGTGTTCCCCCTAACTTGTGTGAGGTAATGCTCCTACACAGGAAAATTGTGTGAGGGTTCTCAGTACCTTCAGTGTGCGGTGATTGCTCACTGTTAGTAAACAGTGATTCCCCAAGGGAGTTATTTGAAAAAGTGAGATTCTCCTGCAAAGAAGGGGCTTTTCCTATTTCAGTGGAATGGTGGTCTCTCTTTTGCTTTCAGCAGGGCAGGTTACACAGCTGGGCAGTTCACATTTTATTCAGAGAACCTGGAACTGGCTCATGTAAGTGGGGTCTGAGCCAGGTTTTGCTCCACATCAGGCCCTTAAATGAGGCTTAGTGGCTTTGGGCTTTTTTTATAGCCAACAGACAACTCTGTGCTTAGACTAGTCTAGAGGAAATTTTAAACCTCCAGCTGCAAGTGAATCCCTGACTCTGATTAGGACAAATACAGCTATCTACAAAACTGATAATGAAAAGGTTTGATGTAAAAATTAATGTGGATACTGGTGATTAAGAAATAGAACTCCCTTTGATCGCATCTGGAACCAATGGAGGCCAAAAGAAGTTGGGCATTGCTGGCATTAATTTCTATCTATCTGTCTGTGGTAAGGTGGCCTGGCAGGCACGAGAGAGCTCCTAAAAAAAGACCTCAGAAACTCAAAATAGTTCTTTACGTGAGATAAACTTCTCTGAAATGTAAAACTGGGTCAGTCAAATTGTTCCATTTCAACAAGTCTTAATATCAATTATTCAGAGTGATGCTTGAGCTCTGATTAGGGCTTTCACTCTCTCCTGCTAGGCAGTAAATGCAGATGGTGGATGGATGGCCCTGTGTGCTGAGCCTGGCTTGGATCACTTCTCAGTCCCTGTAAGGGCTACTTTTTTCTCTTTTTTCTTTTTTTAATTCCTGATAACAACCAGTGAAGGACATGAAAGGACTCTCATCTTTCCTTTTGCTCTGCTGGCATTAAACTCCAACAGGCAGGAGCTGGGGTTTTTTTGTTCAGTCTTTGTTCAGTGCTTGTTAAAACAAAGGCCATTGATGCTAATGACGAAGTTACCATCCCAGTACTCTGAGGTTCCCCCATGGCTCTGCAACAGCTGAGCCTCAACTCTTCATCTGCAGGGGTGGATTGCCAAAACAGAAGTATTTCACCAGTTAACACTTTCCAGGCTCACAGTAACCAGATGTCAGAACACTCGTTAGGAATTTCATGTTCAAACTACTGACTTGCAGAGTTTGTTTTATGAAATGTCAACCTGACTTGATCATGAGAGGGTTTGTGCTTTTAGGTACCAATTCTTTTTCAAGGCCACACAAATCAGCAGCAAAACTGTTTGCTGCTTAAATCTGCCAGAAATAATTTCTGTGTAGGACTGTTCATCCCCACAGAAGTGGTGCCCTAGGAGAAAGTAATGAAATTGCTTCTTTTTCTTTATGTTTAAATGAGTCCAGTGGAAATGCCTTCCTCCTTCACATCATGAAGGAAAATATCCATGTCATGCTGGATGCATGGCAGTATTTCACACAATATTTACGTGGGTATCATCAGCTTAATGAAGAGCCCCTGAATTTATTTGCACTGAGCATAATAGAACCATTTTATTCTGTGGGGAAAGCCTGGAATAACATCCCTCTGAGTCTTCTCCCTTCCAGAGGTATCACTCCAATGTCTGGTGTTTCCTGCTGTTGTTTCATACACAACCCTTCCTACACTAATACCAACTGTATGATCACATTTTTAAAGAATATAGAGTTCTTTTCTCTTTTCCTGAAGCTTTAGAATGGTTTTGTTCCTGCTGGCATTGTGGCTATTAACATGCAAAATAGTTTTCAATTCTGTAGCTGCTCTCTGTGATTAAGTTTTGCCTCCAGTATGAGAGAATGTGATTGAAATGCCCCTTCCAGAACCTCCCCAGATGCCTTTTGGTGCACCTTTTTTGGTAGCCAATCTATTAAGTGTTGAAAGAGGGCAAATGAATCTGAAGGATAAAATCAAAGACATTTTAGTACCACCATAACAATTAGAGTTAGCCTGCAGCCTTGGAAAGCTGTGAAGCTTCTATGAGCCCTGTATTTATATAGGCAATATGCCTTGAATATTTAAAGTAATTAAGTATTAATGCTTAGTTCTAATTAGAAATATTCATATTTTTATTAAATGCTAGGTACTAAAAAAAGTTTTCTTTCAGGTAGTTAAAATCAAGTAGGTTAATTATTGATCATACTTATTACACTTTCCTCCTCATTACATTTTGTGCTATGTGAAAATCTTGATTAGAATCTGGACATGGAACATGAGGTTGCTCCCTGCTTGTTTGTGGATTGTTTTATTCATGGGCTGAGAGTCTGGGGTTTTTTTTTCTGCCCTTTATTATTTTATTGGACAGCTGAGGGCTTTTTGTTGTCAGATGAGTGTCCTGTGACCCTCCTGTTCCCTGAGTGTTTCTGGCTTCAGGGCCACCTTTTATTTTATTGAGATGGGATCACAAGAGAGGATTGAGCTGGAGGAACACAATCAGCAGCTGACTGAGGTGCTTTGAGCTGAGCATTTTGCTTTTGTGCAGTCAGTGACTGCCTACATTTTGATGCCTTATCTTCACTGCACAGTAGAAAAGGGAGATTCAGGCAATCTTTGCAATCTTTTGAGGCAAAGGTTTTTCTTTTCCCAAACTCGAGCTGGGGAATGTTTGGGGTGAGGCCCAGAGGCTTCCTCAATGAAGAATGTTTTATCCCTTGTGCAAGGGCACACTCCAACAGTCTATCCCTGAAACAGATGGAGACTGTTAATATTAATTAATAATAATACCATTCAACTGACAGGTCATGGAGAATTTATTCTGGAGTGTAGCAGAAATGCCTCAACTCTTCTGTTCCTTCCAGTTCTTGTCACTTGTGAGACTGCAATATGTAAGAAGGTCTGGTTTTCCTTCTGGATTTCAGTGACCATACTTCACTGCCAAGCAGTTACTTGTCAGGGATAGTTTATGGCCAAATGCAGTAACTCATTTCTGCAACAATCCCTCATTTCTCTTTACGTGAGAGAAGCCAAGGAGTGTGGAAAAGAGCAATATCTGTGTACAATAAACCTTGAGCCTGGAACTAGGAAAGAGATGTTCCTTCTTGGGAGAAAAAAGGACCAAAGACAGCTTGCACTTGAGCACAGAAAACAACTGGGAACATTTCCTCTACAGTGTAAGCAATCACTCATTCCTGTCTGCTCCAAATTAATGTCAAATGATTGTTCTACAACTTAGCAAGTCAGAAATTTCATTGCCTGTGAATGAATGAGAAGAGTGATTTGTCAGGATGCAACAATGAACTCCAGAGGTCACTTGCTTGGATTTGTCAGTTCCATAGGTGGGGTTTAACTGTAAGGCTAAATTAAATTGTTACATCTAGCGTTGCAGGTTTTCTGTGAAACAGGTAGAAATGTGGCTTTGTGCACAAAGATGAAATGCTGCCATAAAAGAGGTTGAGGTGCCATCTGCTGGGTGGGTTTCCATGGGCTGCCCCTTCATTGCGTGGGTGAGGGACAGCAGGGACAGTGTGATTAGTCCCCAGCATTATTAAACAAAGTCCTGAAGGCAATGAAAGGCTGTGAGACCCTGTGTTATCATCATCTGCCTGAGAAACTGGTGTCTTCCCTGGGATGCTGTCTGGGCCTTCAGGAAGGTATCCCTCATCCCATTGCAGAGCTTCTCTGGTTTCTCTACATGCAACAGTGATTAGAGGAGATCTGCTCCAGCCTGACAAAAGCAGGAAGGACTGTGGTGACGTTTTTCCCTACCTCTGGCCTTGATCTGAAGTCACTCACTAATTTAAGTCACTTTTGGAGAACGCCTTTAATATTTCAAACTTCATGCCTCCTAGCCCAAAAATGTCTCTAAACTATTATATTGATGTGTTTGGGATCTTCTCTTTTGTGTATGCTCCAGGACAAGAACATCTGGAAAGGTGCAGACAGTGACACTAATAAATTATCCTGCAAACTTTTCCCAGCCCTCAAACCATGCAGTCTGAATTTGGGTGGCTCATTTGCAAATGAATCTGTCTAGCCTTGGTTGGGGAGATGGACTGTAATGATGCCCTGGCTCCCAGCTGCAGGACATTCAGGAGATGCTTAAGCTGGCTTCTTTTTGTGCCTCTAGCTGTTGGCCAAAATTAAAATCAGAGCAATGTGTAAATTGTAATAGTGTTATATAATGTGACTGCAGCAAGGGATCAGACCCTGAAACTTCATATTTGGCAAAGCCTTAAATGAACAGAAAATACAATATCAGGAGTCAAGGAAAGGCAGTAGCTCTGCACTAGTGAAGTGGCAGTTTCCTTTAGAACCCTGGTTTAATTTTCTGGAAGTAACAGAAAAAGAAATCACATGTTCTTCTCATATAAAAATAAAAAATTACATACAGAGAGATTTCCATCATACATGACGTGAAAATAAGTATTTCAGGGACTTACACTAAATACAACCTGTAATTTTCAGCAGAATAAAGAAGAAGAACATGTGGGATTAGTTATATTTATTCTGAGCATAAGTTTGAGAGCTGAAAGATAATGGTGATTCATTAGAGAGTATTTTATTTCTGACAGAGCCAAATTCACTACTGTCATAGGATGTTTAGATTCCTAAACAAGTTCAGGCTTTTTACCCCCAAATTGTTGGTGATCATCCAATTTGCTACTAATTTATTCCAAGAAGTTATAGATCACTCTGACCTTTATGAAATGCTTATCCACAATAACCTGATACAAATATTATTATTATTTATATCTTTTTATGTCCTATTAAAAATGACATTAATCCATACTTTGCATGACAGAAAACACTGTATTGACTTATGAACTACATCATTTCTCCTTGTGTTTAAGGAGTGCAAGATATTGCTAATACAAAAGCAAATAGCTCTTTGCATAAGCAAATAACTGTTAAAGGGGGGAAAATTTATCAGCTAACATAAGTCAAAAAGCAGGGGTTGGTTTCCTGGAAATAAGTATTTGCTTCCCCAGCTCAGTCAGTTTAATATTTGATGATCTACTGAGGAAATTTTTTTTCTTTAATTAGCAGAGCTACATTTATAAAGATCTACTCTTTGTACTGTTTGTAATTTATGCATCTCTAATTAATTTTTATCTTGTATATTAAATTACCTGAAACCTAGCCTGTTCCATTTCTCCAGTTAACCCTCCCAGGTAACATCAGTCCTTTGCACACATCCATCAGAACAGAGTATTGTCAAGAGAATGTTCCTTCATAAAACCAAAATTAATTGGTCAAAGACACACATTTACACAGCAGCATATTTTGTATCTTGCTTATGTAAGGTCTAATATTCAGTGAAAGCTTTAAATTTTGGCTTCCCCAGTGGTACTTCTGCACCTCCTGAGTCTTTACCAACAGTTAAATATGAACAGCTTTTATTCCTTCTACATTAATTTGCCATGAATTATCCAATATAGATTATATAGTTACTGTTAAATCCACCGAGGGGTAAGCCTGGAAATACCTATGAAAGACTATGCATCAGTCACTTGAAAAGTTGGCTAAATAACCTTCATTTCTCTTTCCTAATGAATTTAAATGACCAATGGCAAACTGCAGTAGTGCAGCTGTTGCATTAAGAGCAGCTTAAGGAGCAGTTTAGCTCCAGCTTTGTGCTGGCAGGGAAATCTTTCAAAAATCTTTCCCACCAGGGTTAGTGCATATTTGGTGCACCAATTATATAGACACCTTCAGTGTTGTGAGATCTGGTCACAGGCTGGGAAAAACAAAAGTGGTTCAGGGTTGATATTTAAGCCCTGGCTGAAAGTCCTACAATCTGATATTCCACTGAAGGTGAAGCATCTCTAGAGTAAAAATCAAGCTTGGACCAAGAACTGATGGTAGAAAGTCTGAGACAGAAATAATGGAACTGGAAATAAGGTATCATGTTTCTAAGTGAAGAGGTGTATTCCTGGTGTTTTCTGATTTTTAATTATTATTAGTAGTAATGTCATCACTATTTGAACACATCAGGTCTGTGTGTCTCGCTAAAATAAATGCTTTAATTAAATCTCAGGTTGATGGGAAATCAGGCTAAAGAAAAATCACCATATTTTTTCATATCTAAAATCCATTAATCTATATAACTCAGTGATTAAAGTTGCAACTGGGAAACAACCTTTGTCTTTAGGATTTGGACACTGTTTTCTCACTCTATAATGTTTTTTTGACTGACAAACACAGGTTTAACTTTCTAAATATCTCTTACCAAAATTATCAGGAAGAATTTTTATTGTACTTTTCCTGCCTATTTTTATCTACTAGGAGAAAATGGTTTTTTAGGGGACTTTGCCACTCTTTAATTCAGCACTATGAACCCAGCAATGCACATAAGCAAATAGAAATGTATCTTATGTAGTAATTTAGCCAGCAGAAGAAATTAAGTGAGTTTTGGCTGTGGATGGATGAGCTCCCCAGGGCCATCTGCCCACTGCACTGAAGAATTAACCTCTGTGAGCCTGTCTCCAAACTGTGGAGCAAAAATGAACCAAATCACTAAATTACTATTAATTTAGACTTGATACTAATAGAAATACACCAACACCAGACATCATTATGGGTCTTACTACAATTTTCTGATCAAGTGAAATCTATAAATTATGGGTTTGGGTCTTTTTTGGGAAGGATATATCCTAAACCCCTGGCAATATTCTAGCAGCTCACCATGCTCTAGGAAGGGACAATACATCTCCCCCAGGGACAGTGGTTATCAGCAATTCCTGGGCTGATATGGATGCCTTCGCAGGACACTTTTCAAATGGAAGTTTCTCGTGCATGTATCTCAGCTACCTAAAAACTTACATATTCTGCCATGTAGTTATACTCTTAATAGTATTTATCACTTGGGTTGTTGGAGAATCAAGCAAAAGTCCACATAAATAGAACATGAGGGCTAGCAATGATGGACGTGGATAGCTTTAGGCTTAGACCTTGAGCATTACATAAGTAATACCCTACACAGCATTATTCTATGTCATTTTCCTTCCTCTGTTGTTAGGAACACAACAAGTCTTAATGTTCTATGTAAACAATGAATAATATTTTCTTAAAACACTACCTGAAACTAGATGTAGGAAACCTGGAGGAAGCCTTGTTTCACAGAAGAACAGTTCAGCTGTGTTCTATAGGGTAAGAAAATACATTTGCCATGAGGGATGTGTCTTTATCCCATCAGCTCTCTGACAAAGAAGACTTCCTAAAAACTTTCAGGTATCTCTTAAGCTGATTACCAGTCACTTTTTAAATGCAGTGTGCATGTCTTCACTGATTGCTCCTGCCCAGCAAGAATCCCTCCAGGAGATGTCAGCCATCCTTCATCTGGCTTAGGGCTCAATCCTTTAAGAACGTACAGTCTACTTTATCTTTCTTTTCAGACAAAATACATCAAGAGCCTTCATAAAAGCCAACATTCATGAAATACAGAAAGTTGGTACCTGTAAGTCTTGGCTAATATTACCTGGTTTGTGCTGTTCTGTTCTGTGGGGTTTGTTTTAGCAACACTTCAGTCATAAATAAAGTAATAAACTTGATTTGCTCTGGCTACATCTTTTGCAGTGTAGCTGTACCAACTTCCTGAAGTTTGTGTCTCTCAGAGCTGAAAAACCCAATTTAGCATCTTGCACACCCACCTTGGGGACTGCAGGTGACTTCAGGTAACACAGTGTACCTATGTTAGGAGAAATAACTTTGTGTAGGCATCTGAGAAGTTTGGACAGCCTATCCTGCTGTTGTTAATGAGCACAACTGCCTATTTTTGAAGCATTCTGTCAGTCCTGTGTTGAGCTGCTGGAGTGTGACCCCCAAACCAAGCTGCAGTTTGCATGCTTGAGAGGGACTGTTTGTAAGGGCATAGAGTGATAGTGGAGGGAGAATGGCTTTTAAGTGAAAAACAGGAGGTTGGGATTGGACGTTAGGAAGAAATCCTTCCCTGTGAGGGTGGGGGGGCCCTGGCACAGGTTTCCAGAGAAGCTGTGGCTGCCCCATCCCTGGACGTGTCTGAGGCCAGGTTGGACAGGGCTTGGAGCAACCTGGTCTAGTGGAAGGTGTCCCTGCCCATGGCATGGAGTTGGAACTGAATGATCTTTAATGTCCCTTCCAACCCAAACCATTCTGTTGTGTCTGTGCTCCCTCTGTCAGCTCTCATTGCTCCCAACATCAGCTCTGTAGGAGCCCTGCTATGACCCCTCCCAGCCCAGGCAGTGCCTGGAGGGCAGTGCTGCTGGCTCAGCCCGTGTGTCCTGCAGGGCTGCCCCTCCCCAGATGTGCTGGGGGAGCTGTGCTGCTGGGGGACTTCCCTGGCAGCTGCCTGAATTCGAGGTGACAGTTGCATATGTCACTGCAGTGTATATAGGTCAGCGAGAGCAAGCCACTCGCACGGACACCCCGCTCATCACTGGAGCCTTGGGACTGGTATCAGATGTGACAAGATGCTGCAGCGCTGCTTTAAAAGCAGTTTGACAACTGGCAGGAAGATTTTCCTCTGCTGCTGAAGCTTAACAGCTCAGGCCTTTGCCAAAGCTGCTCTCCCCAACTTTACATTAGTGGTGCATTTGTTTCCTCCTTATTATTGTTTTACTTGCCATGATGTTTGCTGGGGTGCCAAGCATAGCTCAAAAATAGCTACTGTGAATTTGATATTATTTTTTAATATTTTTAGGGGTGCCATGCATCACCCCAGTCATGCTCATCATTTAGATACTTTGATTCTCCCTCAGAATTTTTACCTTTGTAGACAGCAGGATGTGTTTCCCTGTTCCTGATAAACAGATGCAGCTGGTCTGTAAGAAAAGGATTTGGTTCTCTTTATTTATGAGCAGACAACACACTGCAGCAGGAGAGTCAAGGGGTGTAGAGTTCTTGGACAGCAGGAGAGTCAAGGGGTGTAGAGTTCTTGGACCATGTAGATCCTTTCTGCTCTGAGCTCTGCCTGCTCTTGGAATCCATCCTTACTCTCTGCATGGGATATTTTATTCCCCTGCTTTTCTAATGAACTCAGCCTGTTCATCCACATGGCAGCCAACATGTTTTACTAAACATCCCCCTCAACATGCATTACATCCCATGTTTTAGTGGGAGCTCGCTCTCCAAGCTCCTGCTGTTGCCTTTCCTTGCCTGAGGCATCTGCCCCCATCCTGGAACGTGCCCCAGCATCCAACACCATCACACAGACAGGACACTGCTGTTCTCCAACTGATAATCACTTATATGGCCAGTTTGCTGCTTTTCATCAAGTATGTCACATTCATCACAGAGCAGTAGCTCTCTTTTATTGGTTTCCTCAAAAACAAATGTTCCCAACCCCAGTCTTGCTTTCTGCAGTTAGGTCTGTCTGCTGCTTTACAGCAGATGCTTTTTGCCTTGAAGCTTTGCAAAAGCTGGTGAAGAAGTCAGTGTTGTCATTAACCCCCCTGATAGCCAACTGTGCTGCAGTTTGTCTGTTTGGGGGATCTGTGCTTTGCCTGACTTTTCTGTCAAAATCTTGGATTTATACACTTACAGTGCTGTCAATTGCTGCTTTTGTTTGTTTGTTTTCCCTTCTGCTGTTATTATTGACATTTCCCCTATGTGACTGTTCAGCTTAGACCTCCTCACTGAGTAATTCTAATTTTTCTTTTCCATTTATAGTCCTCAGTCTGAGGAGACTGACTGGGTCCCTTTGCCTTGCAAATTGCCTGGTCAGGGGCTAATTCTGAACCATATGCATTTCTATGTGGCTTTTTCCATTTCTTATCACAGTAAGGTCCCTAAAAGGACTTGCTTAGCCAGTGTTGTAAGATTTATTTTTTTTCCATTCAGTTTAATTGGTGAAACTAAGGAAAACATCAGCTCCACTTAAAGGACATATTTTGTATGCATCACAGGAGTGCATGGCTCTTAAAAGTCCTGGAACAGGATTTCAGTATTTAAACTCATCTTCCTGAGTTAACTGAGAAATGTTAGAACAGCAAGTGCCTCACAAACAAATATTGTCAGAAACAAGTTGTCTTTTGACTGGATTTCTTAGCAACTGCAGCTCCCAGGTGCAGGGCACTTACAGGTTTCTAATTGTCTCAGAGAATACATGTACTGCAGCAATAATTTGCCTGGTCTTTTTGAACTGCATCCAACGACAAAAATGTGTTTGTAGTACCTGATGGTTGAGTGAAGTTTAATAGCTCTTATTACAGTGCCAGTCAATAAAGAACTGAGCAGAAAGGCTTACTGGAAATCGTGTGTGTGTGAGGAGAGTCAACTAATTAATCCAATTATCTACAAGCTCTCTAAAAATGTCTTATTGACTGTGGTTGTTGAAGCATCAACTCAAATATAAGAATTGCTCCCACTGAGCTGTCAAACCCCCCTCCATTCTGGCAGTGCAGCCCTCTTGCAAATTCCCTTTCCCAGTGCAAGCCAGCATGGAACAAATGGGATGTGCTGCCCCTTTCTGCTCCCTGTGGGAAGGGAGCAGCATTTCAGAGCAGTGTGGCTCTCATGGTGGATCAGCAGCAGGTAAAGGAAGCATCTGCCCCAAAGAAAAGTTATCTTGGATAATGTGTATGCAAAGTGTTTGCTGATGGTGTTCACCTGATACAGTCAGTCCTGGGTCCCACACTGACTACCAAGCACTGCATGTGAGGCTTTAGCTCACTAAAATATAAAATACTAGGTAAGAAAGCAAATACAGGAGGTTTATTCTGCTTCATAGTGATGAAACTTGGGTGAGGCAGTCTCTAAGGCCAATAAACAGCCTGCTGGCTTTTAAACTAGGGAGTTGTCCATTTACCAGGCTCCCTCCACAGCTCGTGTTGTCCCTTTTAGAGCAGTAACAGCATCTCTCAGGGCAGAGAAGTGACCTTTCCTCTAAATGAGGCCTGGAGAAGCTCCTTAAAAGTAACCCCAAGAAGGATGGATGTTCCTTCTCGAGGAGGAGGAACACACAAAAAGTTATTAGCTCACTGTGGATTTTATAAAGGAAGTAAACACTGGTGAAATTAAACACTAAACACATGTGCAATTAAAATTTTCTATGAATGCACTGGATGATTAGTTTTATTAGCTTAGTTTTATGGCTTAATTGGAAGAACTCTTTTCCCCTTGCCAATAATGTTGATTATAAAGATCCTGATAGTTTAATAAATACACTTGATAAGGACATGTTGGACTTTAAGAGTATTATCACAAAATCAGGAAACATCTGTATGGAGAACAATGGTCTTAGGCAGAGCCCTAAACCAGAAGTGGCATGAAGTGAGCTATGATGGCTTGCCCAGCAAGTCTGAGGGTATCTCAAACCTTGTGTATCAATATTCAATTTTGTCCATCATGCTAACAGAACAAAGACTGTATTTTTCCCTTCTAAAGATTTCCAGTCTGAGAGATATTTGACTTAGGAATATTTTCTAATATTGTATTTGAAATGTACTCTTAAAAGAAAAAAATCTCCAGGTTTTAGCCTCATTGCAGATCTCAGTCCTCTTGCTCTTGTATATACAGAAATTTTAAACTGTTCTGTTCTCTCATCATTATCTAAGAGGGGTGTAGTTCTTGTACAGTTAAATGTAACAACTTTTTTTTAAACCATCAGTCTGAAAGCGTTTATGTCACTCATGTCACGAAGTGGTGTGATGCAAATTACCACACCTGGATGTAAACTGTTTTAAACACCTTCTACAGTGTGCTTGTCATGGTCTTCTCCTGGTAACCTGTGTCATACAGAGCTATCAAACTCTTAACCACCTTTTTAATAAGCATCTGACTAGTGTGGCTCAAAGCCTTGCACCTACAGGTTTTGTTTTGTAAGAAGTGATGAGGAACAGCCAAGTCCTGAAGTTAATGGGAAATTTGGACTGGCTCAGAACATCAGCTGGATTTTGGATTTGTGTTACAAATACAGATCTGATCTTCATTTGTGCTGAAAGAATCAAACTTTTCCTTCTCTCATCTTAAAATGAGCTGTAGCTTTGTATCAGGTAATTTGATTGAAAAATTAAAACCTGTGAGGTGGACAGAAGATTGCTTACAAAACTGAGCTTGGTGGCATGAGTAGCATATTCACCAGCATGTCTGAAATGAAACAAGGTCTCATGAATTTACTTAAATATTTCAGTAAGCCCAGAAATGGGAGTATCATTCTGATTTCCCCAGCTTGCAGAGCCTGTGCTGCTTCTGTGTAAGGGAGATAAGAGGGACTCACAGAGCTTCAATCCAACCACCCCTGGTGGCCCCAGAATCAATACAGACCTTGCCTCTTTTTGCCACATTCCTGCACCTTTGGGAAGTACAAAAGGTTGTGGCTATGGGCAGTTGTGGTGGTGTCAGAGTGTGGCTCTGGAAGTGATTTTCAAGGATTTGTGTGCCGTGGTCCAAGCACTGCAATTACATCTCCATGTGCTGCCAGATTTGTAGCTAAAGGCAGTGAGGCTTGATGCCCACTGGAGATTTAATTTGCAAGATCTGGGCTGTCCTAAAAGGCCATAACAAGAGGTCTGAGATCAGAATCTAATCCCAGAGCTTATATCCAAACCATCCTGAGCTTTTCAAAGGTGTATGGGCTTGTCATGCTTCCATCCAGCCCGTGGAAGTTGCTACAGGCTTATTAACAGCAACCTTCACCACCTCCAACATGCACTCACTTGGCAAATGTGCTACTTGACATGAGAAAAAGTGAATTTTTAGGCAGTTAACACACCAGATTAACACATGAGACTGAGGGCTGTCACAGCTGGGCACCACAGCTTGTTTTGGCATCCCAGCAAAGGCTGGTGGGAGCATCCCTGTCCTGATCCTCCTTCCAGGGCTGAATTTCTCCAGCAAATGTCCCTGCACAAACATTTCCTGATGCTGAGAGACACTCGGGCACAGAGGCATACCTGTCTGGATGCTTGTCCTTCTTTATGAGAGCATGGATATAAACTCTTTCCAAGTGATTGGAAAAGTGTGCATTTCTATCTTGCAGTAAATCACACCCAGTGACAGCAACAGTTTTGTATCACAGGAGGTTAATGAAAGGGAAAATGGAAAGCAATCAGATAATAGCATCACATCTTTTTTCCTCTGAAAGTGCTTCTCTTTATACTTGTCATTAGGTTGGTCTTTAAGCAGACTAAGAAAAAAGTCCTAATGTTAAAGCAAGTTTATGGAGTAGGAAGTTAACCAGTGAATGGGAAACAGTTTTTATGAGTATTTATGTAATGGGTAATGAACACCAAATATAAGATCACCATGGATATAGCTTGGGAAGGACCTTAATAGTTAATAATGTACTAATTTGACAAGGTGGAGACTGAAATTTAGGTACAGAGAAATGAACAGACTCACCTGAAGCCATGCAGGGGCTACCTGTGGAACAAAGCCCACAGCTCCCCAGCCTGCAGGTGCCCTGTGGAGGATCTCCGTGGGCAGAAACACTCAGCAAATTCACAGGCACTTGTAGGATTCCTCAGATCATTTCCATCCATGCGCCAATTCCACCAGCTCAGCACAAAAGCTTGAGATTTAGCACAGGACTAATATTATTGTTCATCCCATGATCAGCTCCAGTCAGAGCTGCCACCCACTTAATTGCACTGTGAGGAGCTGCAGATCAGGAATTGCCACCTGGAGACGAGGGGCAAGTTGATGCTGGAACTTTGAACAATGGCATTTTGTATTAATATCATAATTGTGTATATGGAGCCTTTAAAGTCTGAACACCTGCAAGACAATGAACAGAAACAGCACAATTTCTGTGGGTTTTTTTGGTGTCAACCTTTAGATGGCAAAGTGTGGAGAGGAAAAAGCAAGAAGTGCAGATCTCCAACTCAGCCTGTCATACAGCTGGATTTGATTCCTCAGTTAGATCCAGTCATCATTTTCTGAGTTCTAGCCATGCCCAAAGCCCTTGCAAATCATCCTCAAAACAACTATTTTTAAAATTTATTTTTTTGTTTTTAATAATGGTTGGGCTGCATCTTCTCCTGTGTTTATGGAAAATATATCCTTAAAACCTGTGTATCTGTGAATTTTGGGCATTATTTAAATGTACTCCAGGTAGCAGCAGTTCTGTAATTACAGGGTAGCTTTGAGGGACCCGACAGAAGTAGGTAATTATCTCAGGTAATTAAGAATTAGATTTTGATCTCTTTAGGAGCTGAACTCAGTGGGTCCTTCCCAGCTCAGGATGTGGTCCCGGCTCTCCCTCCTGTGCTCCCTCCAGGTGGTGAGCTTAGCCTTGGAGAGGAAAAAGCTGGAATTTCTGTGCATGAATTCCAAGCCTTGCCTGGTTGCCAGCTGTATGGAATTTATGTTCCTACAGGACAGGGATAACCTTGGCTGTCTGTGCTCCAACACACCCTTCTGATTGTCTCACACAGAGATCCATCCCTGTGAGTGGCTTTGGTTTTGCACAGAGTTTTACTTCATTTGGCTTCAGCAATTAATTATAATGATTGATTTCATTTTAGCAGAGTATTCCTGGGGTTTGAGAGCTCCTGACTCTACAGGGGTTATCTCAAATCTCCCTTCAATGCAAGCCAGGCAAAACAAAGCTTGGAAATAGATTTTTACCACACTGGCTTTGGAAAAAAATTAAAATATTTTCCAACCAAGGTGCTTCATTTTTCATTAAAATATTCAAAAAGGTTTGTAGATGAAAAATTGTCAAGTGAAAAATGAAACTATTTATTTTGATTTGGGGCTGTTTTGTGCTTTTGCTACTGAATGCTGCATGCATTTAAAAAAAAAAATAATTAAAAAAAAGTTTCTTGGAACATTCTGTCCTCAAATGAGAAACATTCCTGAACTTCCATTAAATATAGCTGGTTCTTTTGACATGCACAGATAAATGCTGAAAACGAAGGCTTACTTGAGCTGATGAGAGAGGGAGCTGCTGCTTTGATTTAACAGATACTGATGAGCCTAAAAATATTCACTTAGGATACAACTAAAAGTAAATGGAGAGAAAATGGGGTAATCATGATCTCGTAATACTGAAGAATGTGCATGGACTGAATAGCAAGTTGGATAGTTTCTGCAAGCACACAGGAAAATTGACACAGAGGTGACTCAGTGAGCAGTCATTAATTAATTAGTAGGTGTGATAATGTGTTTAGCCTGTACAGTACAGAAAATTGAGACAAAAATCTATTTCCAGAGGTAATTGCCAAAGTACATAACTTTTATTAAATCATTACTGTGAAGGGTCTGATTTCCCTTCCACATTTCAGTGCTTTTCAGAAAAATATTTTCTTTAGCTATTTTATATCTCAGCTACCAACTCCCAGAATAGCTGGACACAAAAACATCAAATAAGCTACTTGAAAAGCCAAAAGGTATTTCACAAGTGGAAAGAGGTATTTAAAGGAATGGGGAGGGAAAAATTGGTTTACAATCTAATCATTTAACCATGACACCCAAGACATGCAAATCAGAGAAAGGCATACAAAAGGAAAATATCTCTATAGGAATCTGTTCTCTATAATAAAAACAGTACGCTTCAAATTATTTTGGTAAAGTTTAATATATTTTGATTATGAAAAGCCACTGCAATGGTTTGTCATAAAAATATAGGATGAGCTGACTTTGGTGTTTTAACACTGAATTTCGGAATTACAAGTTGGGTCATGCCCAGAACACACGAAGGAAGACTGGAAACCTGGTGGTGACAGTGGGACCTCAAAATAGAGTGGAAAATACTGTGTAAGCAGGGCCATAAATTCAAAGCTTTGCAAAAGCCTACCTGAACATCCCAGATTAACCTCACAGCTGCTCCCTGTGTCTTCAGCTGTGCCTTGTGCTGCCATCAACATGTGTTTGCAATATGAGGACCACCACCTGCAGGTGATGCTTCTGATGGTGGCAATGTTGTGGCACCCCTTCTGCCTGCTATTAATGTTCTGAAAAGGCAGATTAGAGCAGATCTGTCACATCCTCAGCATGGAGGATGTGGATATTGTTGTTCCAACTTGGCCAGCCTTTGAAAGCCTGGATAGGAAATCCTGTGCTGCTCAGTTTTGGTCTCTTTGATTTGTAGCTGGAAAACATTTGGCCTTTGTGCTTGTCACTTTTAATCATTTCTGCTTTGTAGCATCTGATTCCATGACAGCAGGGATTTTAATCCATGCAAAGGCAGCTGAGGAGCAGGGCAGCCTTGATTGCAAACTCGGTGCTTGGCCAGTCAGCTGGTGCTGTGCTTCTGTTTGGGTAACCAGATAACGAGCCAAAGACCACAGGAAAACACATTTGATCCCACTTCGATTTTAAACAGAAGTTTTGTAGAACTCTGGTTGAATTTCTCTGCATCTTGGATAGCAGTCCATTGATTAGTTCATGACAATTGCTCCTCCAAGAAAGGCTCATCTCATGGCGTGCAAATTTGCCTTATATCCAACTATTCGTGCATCCTTTAACTCAGAGCACTTGAGAGAACTCAAGAGTGGAGTTCAGGAGCAATGATAATTGCTTTTTTATTTCTGTTCTTTTGTGCATGTACAAGAAAGAGATGCCAATTTGCATCTGTGGGTTAAAAGAACAAAAAAAAAAGGAAAATAAGGAAAATAAGTACAGAAAATAAATGAGTTGAAGAGATTCCAGTGGAATTCTCAGGGGTCCAGCCTCGCTGCTGCAAGTAAATTTTTCTTCCAGCAACAGGAGCTGCTTCCTCTGGAGGGAAGGGGGGAATGAGTGGGTTTGGTGCTGCCCCTGAGAAGGAGGGACAAGGAATTTCAGGGATGGAGGGGCAAATTCCCAAAATGACTGGTAAGAAGTGCACCTGTCAGTAGATTCCTTTGCTAGCAGTGCCTTTTGTGGCTGCACCCAGCTGACTTGGGGAGCTTTCATAAAATCCTAGGCACACTGATAAACCTTCTAGGAGTCTGGAAGAGTGTGGAATTTCAGTGGTGTAATTCCAATTTACACCTTACCATTATATTTTAAGGTAAACTTTCCTTTAAGCAAGCTAACCAAGTTAGCCTCAGCTGTTACTTGCTTTTTTTATATGTCACTTTGAACTCTGCTAGTGGAAAACTTTGCATAAAAGCTGGGTATTGTTATTATTACATATGAAAGAAAAATTTTGTGTTTGGGACTTGGGCACAAAATTTTCCACAGCAGTGACGTGGATTAGTGTTAACCCTCTTGCTTTATTTCTGAACCACCACTTATTGCCCTTCCTGCATCCTGCTTAAAGATGGAGAAAATGATTCACTGAAGGATTAAAGGTAAATGGTCCAAACCAGTCTCAGTGGCAGCCCCGTGGAGCTGCATTTATGGTAGCAATAGCAGAACACTCACTTTTCTATACTAGTTATCCTTATAAGAGCTGTATTTTTGAGAGATGGGGTTGAAACTTGAGGATATGGATGCAGAGTAAAGGCAGCCCTCAGTGTGGGAGAGGCAGGGCAATGCTCCAAAGAAAATGAAACAGGATGGGGAGAATGCAGAAACACATCTGAAATCATCAGGCAGCTCTTCATGTTGAGACAAATAAGGCACAGCAATAAAGAAAGCTCATTGTGTATCACTAGAATCACTGTTACACTGCCATAGCAGGGAAAGCCATAAAACCACAGTTAAAATGATGCATGACAAAGATCTGGATGGATTCTAGAGGGACCTGGGACACAAAGGATGAAGGAGTTGCAAAGTATTAAGCTGCTTATTTGAGGTCTTAAGGAAGACAATAAAGTACAGAGCGGAGTTGCGCTCAGTGCACAGTTCATTTAGGTAGCTGATAAGCTGGTCAGAGATTTCTAAAAGGGTTTTTTGGGGTGATTTTTGTGTGGATTTAGGTTTGGGGTTTTTTGTTTGTTTGTTTTGGGGGTTTTGTTGTTGTTGGTTGGGGTTTTGTGTGTGTGTGTGTGTGTTGTTTTTCTCTTCAGTGTTTTTAACTTTACCACAGTGATGATTTAATTAATGATTTCCAAGGGTCAAAAATATAGAAATCTGAATTTTTCAATCCATAAATGGTGTTATCTGTCCAAAACTGGAGAGGCAGGTGCTTTTGTTAGTTTCCCAATGTCTGCAAGAACTGTTTGGTTGACCTATGATGCTCTTTTCTTCTCTTCTGTGCTATATAATGGATATATTCATGCAGTCACTCATCACCACAGGGTCTGTAGGTCAGATGAACCCATGGAGAACTTCCAGTAATAGTTCCCTGAATACTGGACCTTGGTGAGGAAGTTCCTGGGCCATCTGTGTGAGCAGAAATCCTGGCAGTTTTGGACTGTGCTGCACAAAGGTTGTTTTAGAACCTGGCTTTATCCTTGAAGCAACCCTGTGTTCCACTTCTCTGCCTGTAAATGGGTCCAGCCACTCCTCTGTTTGCATTGTAAGGTCTTCAAAGTGCTTCTTGCTTTTGCTTAAGACAATACAGATGAACTTTCCTGGGATTTAATCCAATAATAAAGAATCTTTTGTTGGCTGCCCTTCAGTGACACAGTTTTTCTGTCTTCTCTTAACTGATTTGGAGGAAAACAGGCTATGTGGAACCTTGCTGGGCTTACAGAGGGAACTATAATTTTTATTTATTATCTTGGCATAATCTTAACAACGGAAGAGGAAAAAAAGGTAAAATTATTCAAACTAGGTGGGAAAATGTGTGAAAAGAACCTCAACAAATTTGATTTGTTTCTCCATTGTATTATCTCTTACAGCTCCTCTCCCTTGTGTTGACTAATAAGGCAGCTAATGATCTGCTGTGTCTAAACAAAATACAAATATTTCCACGGGTCTTAATATCTCTTGGTAAACATTAGATGAAAAGGGATTAATCTAAGTATTTTCTGATACAGGATTAATTTATTTCATATCAACCGACAGTGCACTAATACCTCCTTCAAACACCTTCAAAAATGGGAAACAAAGATTATTTTTCCTGTTCCTCTGGAAGCATCTGCAAATTTCTAAGAAACCATAAAATACAAATATATTTATATAAAATATATATTTATTTAAAGTATAGAACCATGGTTTTAGTGTCTGGATACTTTGAGTCCTTGTGGAGCCGGAATAAGCTACAGATGAGAGGAGATTGTTAGGACTAAACTCTTTACTAATGCTAGTCTGGGACACAGAACCTGAGATTCCCAGGCTGTAACAAGGGAATTCATAGAACAGTTTTCCTCTTGCTTTCCCTGTCACCTGAGGAGAGATGTAATTTTCTGCTCCTTTATCCCATCTGTTCAGCAGGACAATCTATGAGTACCTGAAAGGAGGTTGGAGCCAGGTGGGATTTGGTCTCTTTTCCCAGGCAAAAAAGGACACAACAAATGGCCTCAAGTTGCACAAGAGGAGGTTGAGACTGGATAGTAGAAATATTTCCTCACTGAAAGGGTTGTCAGACACTGGAGGCTGCCCAGGGCAGTGGTGGAGTCACCATCCATGAGGGCATTTAAAAGAAATACTTATTTCCTCTACAACGCCTCAGGTTGCCTGGTAATTGATAGCAACTTATAAAAAAAGGTACAATTTTTCTGACTGGTAAATAAACAGCCCAAAAAAGCATTACATATCCTTGACAAAACCTCACATGGGCTCAGCCACTGAGCTTAGCCAGAGACAGCTGCCAAAAGCCTGGATATGTGTACCAGTATTTGGGAAAATGGCCCTTGTTCCTGTCACTGTGTTGGAATAACCCCCAGGGGTGATGACTGTCCTGGGAAAAGAACTGCAGGATGGGCCCTCAAGGAAAAACCCTACACTTTGAGATTGCACTCAGATAAACAATCAAGTTACTGAAGCTTAAAAGCCCTCTCATCAGTGGAGACACATTAAGTGTGTAGGTGTAGTTTTGCAGCCTGTGATGAGTGACTCAGCTTTCATCTGCTGCTGGACAAGTGTCACAGCTCACCTGATACATGAAATCATTAAACTTCAGCTGGTTGCTTGTGCCCAAGACCTCCAGACAAATTTGGTATTGGGTGAATTCAATTCTCTCGTGGGCATCTGTGTGTCAGGAATCCCAAAACCCCAACGTATCTTGCACAATAATAGACCTGACTTGAAATCATAATAAGAAGTTTTGGACTTTACTGTACAGATGCTTCTAAGCAAGTTTCTTTCAGAGTTCCTTGGAATTAGTGGGTTCTGTTTCCTGTTCCATGCACTTATGAGCAATTACAAAACGGTGACACTGCTTTATGAGCGCTTTCCAAATAATTAAAAATACATATATTGAGCTGCCCCGTGCTATAAAACATGAGTCACCCTGCAGCTCAGGAAAATACTTCTGAAGGCTATAAAAAGGATCACTCTTTCCATTTTTAATTAGTTTCTTTTGTGCTTAAGAGGCTTTAACAATGAGAAGGTGGCAAGTACATCTCTTTCTTTCCCATGCAGGCAGAATGCAACATAGAGCATTAATGAGACAGAGCCCAATCCCCTAAGCAAAGAGTCTTTAATTCTGCATTACAGACGTCTCTCTAAGCTATCTGTATGCTTATATAAAACACTCACTTGTAAGGCTCCATCATTGAAAGTGAAATGTAAATTAGAGCGTAAAAGAAAACCTGAACTGATTGTTGGAGGCCAAATTTCTGATTAAAAATTGTAGGACACCTTTGTTTTCCACATCATGTCACAGAAGAAGGAAAGATAAATCACTGCAATACTCACAGCAGAATATCTCAGTTGCAGATGCACAAACACAGATATAAACGTGAGAAGAATACAGAATGAACAACCAAGATATCAGAAACCAATAAAAATAGTGATGGCAAAAGGGTTTGTATATCACCTTACTTTGGTATATTTGAGTACAAGTTCAGAGGGATATTATATCCATTCCTGCCTTTAAGTATTTTAGTGAAAAAGTATTTCTAAGACAAGTAAGAAAAGTGAAAAGCTGCTTAAGAGTTTCATGGATTTTTAATTACAGATGGAATGGCTGTATCTGGCCAAGCAGGCAAATCAAATTATCTGCTGTGCACCTGAGAAATGTTCTTTCTTAGGAAAAGCAATACAAATAAAACCAGTTCCTTTCAGTATTTTATAAATTCTAATGTTTGTGTGAGAAGAGTGGGACCAAGTGCATCAATTTTGCAAGCAGTTTTGGTTGACATGAACGTGCAATATTGTAGGAAAACAAAAACTTGTTCCAGAATCCTTCTGCAGAGGATTCACCAGCAAACATTAAGCATCTCTTGGTAAATGCAATCTCCCTGGTAAATGTTTGCCTGGACATTTCCAAGGTCTACAAAACTCTTCTGCCAAATTATTTAAGCAGGCCAGTTAACTTTGCTTCAAGCATTTACTGAGGAAAATAACCAGATTATAACTCTCCAGGTTATCTCAAATTTCAGGTACTCTCAAGGATCTCTAATAGCACAGCATATCCTAAATGGTGATTTTTATATCCCCGCTCCAGCTTTCCATTCAACACATTCAGGAGGGGTCAGATGCTCTGGGTGACACCTCTACTGGTGCCAGAATGGAGGGAAGGAGGTTTGATCCATTATCAAAAGCTCAATCCAATGATGTGTATGATGAAGAGGGATTAAATTAGGTTCTTTTTGATACTAGTCAGTCAAGGCAAAAAATATGCAATGAAAGGAATTGGATGCATATTGTATGTAGATTGCTAAAGCTTCTGCATTTCTGCACACCTAGGTGTTCTGTTCTTGAGAGGAGGAGAGCTGGAATATGGGATGTTTGAACCTGAAGTTTAGTACATTTAAGGGAAGTTTCTAGTTTAATTGCTTTTGCAGTTATTCTTTTCCAACACTTGGTGGCAAGCAAAAAATTATGCATATGCACAGGGGGGAATTCAAGGTCTCTGCAGGAACAAACACATTCCTGATGGGATCTGAAGCCCCCAAGCTTTGATCACTCCTTGTGGCTTCCTGTGCCTTTTCAATAGCCCTGCATCCAATTTCCACATTCAAACACTGTAATGCCTCCTTTGCTGATGTGCTGCAGGAACCCCACAGAACAGTCACAAAAACCCCCATTTATTTTAAATAATCAGCTCCAGATGGATCAGTGTATCTGACCTGGGAGCCCTGTGCATGCAGCTGTGACACTGTGCTATCTTTGACATGATATGTGTTTTAAACAATCCTGGCTTTGGCTTAGGATAAGTTATATCTGTTCCTCAGCCTTATCTCTATGCACACCACAGCCAGTTCTTACATGCTTCCGTAATATTAATACTTTAATTAGGTGATGCATTCACTCCATCTGTTAGTTTCCTGCTATGTTCACTGAGAGCTGGAGAAAGATGCAGGAGGCAACATTTTCTGTGGGCCAACCCCCTGAGAACTGTGTGTGACCATTGACAGGTGTCATCTTGCTCCTAGAGGTCCCCTGCCTTGGTAGAAAGCCAGAAGCCCAGTTGGCCCCATCTCCAGCCTCAGCTGGAACATCAGGAGCAGCAGAGACAAGTCTGAGGAGCAATCACGTAATGAGACTCTAGAAGACATTCAGGTTTAATGCCAGGGGAGAGTATTAGAATATTAGTTCAATGGGAATGCCACAGGGTTGTTTTTATCTTCCTTAATCTTGTTATGGAAGTATGGCTGTCTGGAGCTCTTTAAGAAAGAAAAATATCTGCAAAAACATATTTTGGGGGAAAAAAAATTAAAAATTGTTGGGCTTTTTCCTTGAAAAAAATATGTACTGATATCCTTAATTATTCCTCTGTAAACTTCATTTAATTCAATAGTAACAGAGGCAAATGGCTAAAGTGTTAAAGCTCAAAAAAAAAAACATAAAATCACCTGGATATGAATTTCTTCCATTTTGCTTATTTTACTCTCACTGATGTTGGTGAGAACATCTGGGCAAGATATTGGCATTGGGGAAGCTGTTCTTTGTTATGCTTTTTTACAGAAAGCCTCTTTTATGCAATGGTGAGGGAGGATGCACCAATAAATAAAACCTGGTCCTGGAAATCAGTGCCTAAGATAGGTGGACAAACCTTCCTAACTCTTTTCTTTTTTATAAGTTCTGCCTGGACATTTAGTTTCACTGTGACCATTTTATTCAGCTCTAATTTTAACTTTCCTTTTTAATATTTCTGAGAGAAGCTCTTTAAAAAATGTCTCTGGAGGTTCTTTCTCTTGTGACATTATTCCATTTTGTTCTTCGTAGAAATCAGATTATAACCTTCCAATGAGATTTTGGTAACATTTTCTTCCACCCCTCCTTTTTTTCTTTTTAATGAATATAACATTTTGAAAGGTTAGACTTTTACTAAAAACCTATTTTGAGAAGCAATCCCTCTGAAGCCTCTGAAGAACTTAATAGCTCAGTTTGCTACTTTCTGGCTCTGTTCTCCTCCTCCCCGTGGTGGTCAATCCAGCTGGGTACCGTATGAAAATGTAAAAATTTTCAACACATCCCACAGGAAAAAAAAGCATTCTAGGAATGTTTTCTTGACTTTTTTTTTTTCACTTAGTCTTCCCCACAGCTGTCCTTTCATACACAGCTGCTTCTCTTAATTCTTGGAGAGGACAGATATTTCTATACCAGGCAGAAAAGATTTTGATACAAATCTTTTTCCTAAATAACTTGTGAACTTAAAGTAAATACTGGGCAAATTTAGACACATGCAACACGTTTGATTTAACACATGTGGCACTTCACTTTTTTTAAGGACCATTGGTGTGAATGTTCATGAGGATTTTATTCCACTGTTCTGATTATCTTCATTATCCCACCCTGGTGAATCATTGTGTGAGCTTTGTCCTATCAATGAAACCAGCTGGGTTTTAGGGATCTGAAGCATTTCTGGTGCTTGATATATTTACCACTAAAATATTGTCATGTTCCAGGCAATGCTGTATCCCAGCCCAGCTTTGAGCTGCTTCTTTCAGCTTCCACCTCTGTCTAGTTCAAGCAGTCGCTGGCTTTGTAGCCAGACAACCCTTGCACTCCATCCTTCAAAACACGCACCCAAACCCCCTGGTTTCAATGCAGCATTTCAGAGCTGTGTCACAGAATCACAGAAGAATTTAGGTTGCAATGAACATGCAGAGGACATCTGCTCCAGTGTCCCCAAACCCAGGACAGAGCCAGCTTTGAAGTTAGACCCATTTCCAAGGCTAATCCAGTGGCTCAGGTCCTGCTCCAGCCCACCCTCCAGTATTTCCAAGGCTGGAGATTTCCACAGGCTCTCTGGGCTTTGTTCCCTGCTAAAGCCCTGGCACTGTGAAGAATGTTCCCCAGGTCTCCAAGCAGTTTTCCTTGCTTGAACAGGTGTCCTTTGCCTCCAGCCACCTTGCTGCAGCCTCTGAGGACAGTCTGTTGCTGTCTCCTGACACAAATTTCCTCTTGACCCTCATTGCTCCACTTCTTTTCCGGTTTTGCTCTCCATCCCCCCAGACCCAGTTTAAGGCACTCCTTTGTACCTCAGCAGCTGTGCTGGCAAGGATGAACTTGCCCCATTTGGTCAGATCTTCTCTGGCTGGTTATTTACTCTTAAATAACCCTTTACGATTCCCTTCTCTTCCTAGGAAATACCTGGATCTGATTTTCTAATTTTGCTTCCATTAGTGGGGAGAGGAACAGATCATTTCCTCACATTATGTTGCAATAGGCTCTGCATGAGGACAAAATATTGTTCTTCCATTGCACTGCTGAAACCTGGGACAAGGCTACAACTTAATTTCTCAGTCCATGAGGATGACTCCTCTTTCTCCATCCTACCACCTTGTGCCTACAGTCACCTGTGCAGACAGAGGGTAGCCCAGGATTCTTATTGTGAAGAGCTTACACAGGCAGAAGACACTGTTCAGAAGCAGCAGAATACTTTTCTAGAGCACTGTTATTCCTTGTGGATTGGTAGAGTAATAAAACATAATTAATCATAGGTTATCATCAAATTATTTGTTATTAAAGTTTAGAGACCCTGCACATCTCTCTTAGTTGGTTGGTTTCCCTCATGTCTCTTCTCTTGTGTTTTAATAATCTGTGCTATTTTTATTTATCATGAGCAAATAGACTCAGACTAAATTAAACAAACCACTAGGACCTTAATTTGCCAAGCATTACCAAGGCTTTTTTTGTTTAATTAAAAATACTTGGAAGCTTCTGACTGAAAAGGCCAG
>JAWWTY010000158.1:30863053-30914944 GCA_035222235.1 Margarornis squamiger
TATTTAGTCTGTTGGTAATTAAAAATCATATTTAGGAGAGAGAACATTCTGAAGCTGTAGTTTAGAGTGGCAAGTAAGGAAAATGGTTCATATCTAGATCTATGTATCAAATCTTCTTCTAGAGGTTTCCAAGATGTTCAAGAATATATTTTAGTGTGTGTATAATGATTTGCTTCTGTGCAAGCTGTAGAACAAGGACTTAATAAATTGTAGGGAGTGAATGGAGGGACCCAGCTTTGCCATCTACAGCTCCTCCAACATCCATTTCTACCCCAGCCCTCCTTGGTGAGCTCATAATCTCCCAGGATTGCTTTTCCCAGGATTAGGGGACTCCCTGTGGGGCCTCTTTGCTCCTGGTTGTGCCTTTTCAAACAGATTTATATTTATTTAATGGGGAAGAGTAATGGCAGAGAAAGAGAACTGCACGACCCCAGGTGAGTCAGGGTGAATGTGACCACTTTGTTCATTATTTTAAAGGTCTTTTCCAACCTAAATGATTCTACGATTCATCAGTGTTAGGCTGGAATAACAGGTTCCCACCACCATTCTGGCAGTGATAAAAGGTGCAGGCTTATTTACTAGACACAAAGAGCAATGATTCACTTTTCTTAGGTCTTCTAACAGATATCAAAGGGTTTGGGTCACTAAAGGTTAAGTGCCTAAATGCCAATTGCTTGAACTTTCAGGTCCACAGAAAGATCAGCCAAAGGGCCTGCAGGGGAAGCTGAGGAGTAGGGGGAAACAGAAAAAAAAAGAAAGGAAATTATGCTGAAACACAACGAGCCCTGGGAAAGCAGTTCTTCACCTCAGCAGGGACAGAGAACAAGGTCCCCAACTCCCCTTCCCTTGGATGTTTCTGCACTGCTGCCTCCTCCTTCCTCCTGCAGCCTCTGCTCACTGAGCTCCACCAAACCCTGCCAGTCCTCCACATCTACTGACCTAGATAAGGAGAACTAGTCTGTGACTCACTATGTATTTACTGTGTTAAAAAATAGACTGTGTGATTAATGGTTCTTGATTTTTCTTGTTCCTTGTCAGTTTCTTTTAAACAATTATCATATTAATAAATGATCAACGTGTCAGGGACTAAAATAGTGTTTGATGAAATGAGGGTAACCTACTAATCAGAATTTCATTACATTGGCACTGAAAAATTATTACCAGCTTTGGACACTTGACTTTTTCTTCTTCTGGTTTCCTTTAATTGGAAATTTAAGAAAACGCTTTGACCTTTATATAGTCTTGATCAGATCATTTACAGCTCTGCTTGGAGTGCCAGATTATTTCTTTTCATTTGGAAGAATCAAAAGATACCCCAAGATTTCAGAAAATGAGGCTCTGGCCAGTCCTCTTCATCAGACCAATGATACTGTCTGGAAAACTCTTGGATGGGAAACGGTATAGAAACTTGAGACAACATACAGAACACATATAAACTAGAAAAAGGCTCACTCTTCTCAAAGAAGAATCCCCTAAAGACTTATTCTCTTCTGTTAATACTCTTTGGTCCTTTGTCATTGAGAATGATCATGCACTATGAAAATACCCCCGTGAGACACACGGGGAGGAAAGGGCAGCAGCATCTTTAAGGAGTGCTGCTCTAACCAACAATCCCCAAGAATGTGGTGCCTGTGAGTGTGACAATCGTGAAAGAGGAGCACGCAGAGGGAAGCAGAGACTCCTGATCTTGAAATGTGCTTGGTGTGCTGACACATCACTTAAGAATACAGAGAAGGGATCCAAAGGGGCCATCCAACTTCTCTTTCTAACCTCTGTCTAAACTGCCTGGCCATTTTTTGATTCATCTTCTCTGAGAGACTTCCAACAATCCAGATCTTGCCTTCATGTATTTTGTCCTTTTTATTTCTACCTCTTGGCATCCCAGGTGATGCATTTTATGCTTCACCTTTGGCATGCCAGGGAATTGAAGGCTTCAAGAGGTCCCTGAGGTCCTCTCCGTTGATTTCCTTGCACATCATCCATCACAGATCACAGCACCCGTTTACTCTGCAGCTGTGCAACAAATCTGGGCCAGAAAAGAACAAACCTGATCCTTTTACAAGCCTGAGGGGAAAGATAATATCCTTTTTGGCAGCTGGACACTAACTTTTATGACATACATTAAAACATAGCCCAGATGTTGCTTTTATTTCTCTTAATGGTTTCTTCAATGCTCTTTAGAGCATTTAACCTTCTGAATACGCTGAAGTGCTCTTGTAAAGAAAACCCTCCCGAGCTGTATTCTTTAAGCACAGCTCTGGCTGTCCCAAGCATGGCCTGTGAGCTGCCATAGTGCCCAGGAGAGCAGCTTAGAGCTGCTCTGCTCCCAGACTAAGCCAGACTTTATAGGTGTTTGCAGGGAATGTCCAGGGAAAGTGCAGGCAGCGCAGGTAAATCATTCCTGATTAATCACAGCATCCTCACTCCATTCCTTGCCATTTCAGTGTTTAGCACTGGGCTTGATGGGGTGCAGTCTGCATTTCCAACTTGAACTTATTAAGCAGGAGTGCTTAACAGCAGCAATAATTTACAAGACAGACAGGAAGGCAGGGAGTGGTGACAAGACATTCTGAGCAAGTGCAATATTAAACCAAGCAAAGGTTTCACCAAGGGAAAAATGTACGACAGCTCCAAGTTGATGCAGATTGGTGTGTCATTTCAGGTCAACATCATAGTCTGGGGTTTTTTTCAGCAGTCATATGGAGTCTGTAATTTATCTTGGAGAATTTGGACTTGTTCTTGGTGAGCTCTTGGTGAGCATTTTCTTTTTAGACAATATATTATTATTCCCATTGCAAGCATGTCGTTGCTTTTTGTACACAGGGAAAATACCACACACCTCATGTACATCCAATAAATCTTATTTAAATCCTGCATTAATACTATGCAAAAGTCAAATCTGAATGTTCAAATTAGTGGCCTTATATCCAAACGTTCAACCCAGAGTTAATACCTCACTCAGTCAGGTGCCTATTTTATATCATGATAAAAGTTCCTGCTGCACTTTATCCTCACAAAACCTAAATGTTTCTGCAAAGGTAAGCTTGCTTTTCCTGACCTGTTCAGTAAAATTGTGAACTAATATCTTGTTACAGAGTCTTTGAGGAAAAATAGGTTAAAAAAAAAAAGTTAGCACCGTCCATGATACTGTTTGCAAAGATGGCAATCAGGATAAAAGTCCCCCAAAATCAAACATAGGGGTTTTTTTTATTTAAAGCTGAATAAATCCAACCTACAAAGAAATGAATTAAAAAAACCTAAAACCTCTGTCTTTTTACACTTTATCATTAGACTATAACTTTCAATATCTTTCTATGGTGACTATTATATGCTTTTAAAATTTCAGCAGCTTCTATTAAATATAATTTTTACAGCTGAGGTGTCCCTCTTGACACTTGATATGACACCAATGTGTCAGGCAGACTAGAATGACTGACAGCTGCCAATTTAGAGCTCGAGTTTGCCAAAAGCTTGATGGGGAGTTCTCTTTGCTTGGAAGGAAAGGAGCACTTCATTTTGAGCCACTTGGGACTGAAAACCACTTGTTAATTGCTGGTTTTGTAATGTTCCCTGTTATTCCATTTTTGTACAATTCTCAGGGTAACTTTTCATTAGTGATATCTGGAGGTTTGTTTTGGGGTTTTTTTTAGCAAGAGGTGAAACTACTGGGTTTGAGGTTTAGTAAAAACTAAATCAGATGCACTGGTTGAATTAATTTCACAAAATTAACTTTCAAATCTACCTGTGATACAACCACCAAAATAAGGGTTGTGACCAGAGCTGCTGCATTCTTCCATCCTACCTGGTTTCCTTCTTGCTCAGTCCTTGCCTCACCTACAGTGAGTTGGTGTTTCTCTGGGAAAAGATGTGTGAGAAAGGGATTTTGGGAGGGTCTTTCCTCACCACTGACCACTAGGCTGGGAGAAAAAGGCTCTCTGTTTTTTTGGAAGTAAAGAAGACTCTTTCTCACTCTCAAATTGAATTCTTTCAGAATGATCCTTTTTCACTCTCTCTCAGTGTAAGGAATGAACTCTTTCTCTGGCTCCTTGCATGGCTGGTGGAGCACTAATGCAAGAATAAACCAGCCACTGCTCTGTGGCTGCCTTCCCTTCCCTCATCCTAGAACTGGTCATGAGGAACAGGGAACTTCTCTCCTCCATCCCAGACAAAAGCAGGTCCTGAATTTGCTACTCCCACAAGTCAACTACGAAAATGATGAGTTTAGTGAGGGTGTTTTGCTTAGCCAGTTTCTAGGAAGTAGAAGATAATTTTATAACTGGGTTGGCTGGGCTGGAATATATTTATTAAAGACCTCTGAACACTCAGAGATTAAATAGACTTTCCTGAAGGTGTTAGTGAAATAAAGGCATATCCTTTCTGCAACATCTAAAGCTGAAATGAGTAAAACTCACACTCATTTGCATGCAGAGATTCGTTCATCTGTGAATCCTCTGAACTCCTTCTCTAATAAAACCCAGTCACGTGGCTGTTTGCAGACAGCAGCAAACAAAACAAGTTGCTGGAGGAGGACAGACCAGGATTTGGAATTTTACAACACTATCATGCATAATTTTTCCTTAGTTGATTGAGGCAGCTGATTAACACTGAACAAAACCACTTCCCAATTTGAAATGATACTCTGCTTCCATCATTATCTCTTTATGTTGTTGGCCAGGCCACGCTGTAATTGCTCACCCCACAATTAGATGTGGCTTTGTTTTCCCCTTCATCCTCACTGCTGATGCCTTACAATGAGCTCTCAGAGTCCTTGTTTCTGCCTAACATCTTGGAAAACTAAACAAAAAGAACCTGTTCCTGTAAAGCCCTCAAGGCAAGCTGAGTATGAAATTTGCTACATCCTAGCAGTGGTGCTGTCTAGTGAGGGATGAGAAATGCTGCCTGTCAGCTTCCCTTTGCAGCTAATTTCCTAAAAATCATCCCTGAGCTGCAAGGAGGAGCTATGGAGACTTTGCCAAATGAAAAGGAAAAGCCTATTTTGTCTGAAAAACATTCTCCATTCCTGTTTTTGTTCTATTACACCTAGGAGAAAAATAAAAGCACCCCAGTTCTGAAAGAAGGGGGGAAAAGACATGTGCAGGAATCAAATCTACCCTGTGTTAGTAAGATCATCACTTTTCTTCCCTTTGTGTGCTTGAAAGCACTTAAAAAATAGTGTTTTTCTGAAAGTACAGAGAGGTTTCACTGACAAGTGTAATAACGCAATTTTCAGTAGACACCCCTTCTCTTCACCTGTTTTTGTTTCGATCAAGAACAGAAGAGCACAGTCTGACCCTTTTTTCAGTCCCTTCCATACCCTTAGTTCTTTTTGAGTAAGTTTGGTATCAGCATTGATTTAAAAATTAATTTTAATCACAGTATTTGTAGCCCATTGGAACAGTTACAGAGAAGCCAAAAGTGGGGATGAGCTGCCAAATGTCCCCATCTCTTCTTGGCAGGCATCAGTGACACATCCTAGGGACCACTCCTGGAATGGCCCAAAAAGTAAGTCATAAAATCATAGAAAGGCTTGGGTTGGAAGGGACATTTAACTTTATCTATGGCCTGGTCACGTGGAGCCATGTGGAGCCTGGCCTTACAGGGAGCTGTTTCTCCCAGGTTTGTTTTGTCTCTGGCTTCTTCACAAAATGCAGCGTTTTTTCTATCAGAAAATTTATTGCAGAGTGTTTTTGCTTGTCAAGGTAGATTTCACAGTGATTATAAAGCCTCCAGCAAAGGGAGGAAAAAAATATGTATAAGATAATGGGAATACTTTAGTGAAGTCCAGGAAATGTAACACCAAAAACATTTCTGTTGAATGAGATATAAAAAGCAAACAGAAAAGGTGATGTGCATTTTGAGCTTAGGAAAACCCTGGATAAATTGCTAAAATGGATGAATTCCTCACTGTTTTCATAGTTTTCCTAACTGAAGTGATTCTTTGGGAAGGAGTGCTTTACAATGGTTAGAGGAGGGTAAGGAGGACTCAGAGGAAGCAGACAATTTTGTTTCTTCACACTTATGCCAGATGCTTTCCTGTTATCAGGGTTTGCTGTTATCAGGAGCCTGAACACAGATTATTGAGGCTGCACGTGCTTGGCTTCACTTTGTACCCCTGCTTCACTTTTATGCTCCCCCTGCATGTTGCCTTTTCTCCCAGCATTGAAAACAGCTGGGATGTGACAGGCACCCCATCTTCAGTCCCCACTCACCCACCCTTGGGTGTGCCTTATTTCTGGACCTCACTGGACGGTCTTGAATTCATCCAGTTCGGCTGCCACTTACCCTTTTCCCTCTTTGACTGATGAGCTCCCATTACATGTGCAATCTCTGTTTTCATTGTCAGACTGTGGCATTTTACATTATCCCACCTGGAGTGATTTTACATCTTGACTGTGTGCTTTTCCTGATTACACCCTTGTGAAAAGCTCCATCAGCACCTTGATTTTCTTCCTGACTTTTTCCAAACCAGCTCATAATCTTAGTGCTTCACTGGGTTTTTGTTAGCCATGAACTCAGGCTTGAGATGGTGTTCAGATGGGAGCTTAGAGTTTCTTTTAGGTATATATCAGTTGCTCAGTAGTCTACATGTTTTACTAGCAGAATATAAAATACTTTAATTGAAGTCAAAGGAAGAAACTACAGTGCAGAGAGCATTTTTTAAAAGGGAATTCAAAAGCACTTTTTTACAGCTAATTCAGTACTCCCTGTCTTTCCTGATTCCAGCTGCTGGAGGAAGATTGCTTCTAATTAGTCTGATTCTAGAACTGAACACCTTGTTTTTTACCTGCCTTGAGACAACCTGTCTTAGGAGTGCCAGTTTGGGATAGTCTGTGCACTCAAGTAAATCCACACCAGCTGCCCCAGGAGGGGGATAAATACAAATATATTCAGGTTGCCGAAAAGATCCAGACTGGGCAGGGGAGATGCTGCATCTTAAGAAAACACTGAGATCTTGGGGTTTTTGATGTATTTCTCATTGGGCTGTGAGAGCCTGTTTAGGTCTGGGCATCCTCATGGAGTCATTTCCCAGCACTCCTTTGACAAGGGGCAGAAAGTCTTGAGGCAGACTACAGCCAGGGAATAAAACACACAGCACAGCCATTTTACTGAACAGGTTGTTCTTGGAAAATATTATTTCAGAGGGATGGGTAGTTGTTGCAAATTCAGGTCTAGTATAGACAATAGCTAAATGAAAAAATGAAAAAGAAAATACCCTTTACAAGTTAAAATACTTCCAGTTTTAATCTGAAAAAAAGGGGTTTAAAACAGTTGGTCTAAACCAAAGCAATATGTTTTCTCTCCAGTTCTTACCATGTAATGGTGTCCATCTTTCAGAGCAAGACAAGGAACAGGTGGCATTTTTCATTTCTTGGGCAACTGAAGGAGGTGTGCCTACAGATTTCCTACTGGCAGCCCCTGTATAGAAATTCTTTAATCCATTTCAAGCACATAATTATTCTGGGGAACCTACTGGGCTAGAAATGGAAAAGCCCCTGGTATGGAGGACCTGCTGGGCTGGCATTAAGTGCCCAGTGGAGACCTCAGCAGTGTGGGCAGCACACACTGCCCTGTGGCTGTGTCTGGGGCAGCACCAGGAAGGGAACAGCACAGAGAGGAAAGGCTGCCTTAGAAAGTCTGTGTTTATTCACTCCTGCTTGTAAAGTCTGTGCTGGTTGTACTGGCTGTGATGGGAAATGAATGAGCACCGGCAAGGAAAGCCTTGACCGTGGGATGTGGCAGTGTTAAATTAAGCTATCAGTAGTAATCTTACTCTTGGTAAATGTCCTGCCCTTCTGTGACCTTTCAGAGTGACTCTGGGAGCTGGGATTATAAAAGTTTTTTTTCTCAAAAGCTTGTAGCACAATCAGTTTTAAGAAAAGAACACTAGTGAATAATTTTTTTTAAATCCTTTTTTTTTCTCTAATTATGTTTGCATTTCCTCTCATTACTGCTCTCAAACAGCTTCTCTTTGTTTCCTGTGTATTTATAAATGTATATGTTATCCATAGGCAAGGGCAAAAATCCCAGTGTTTACTTATGGAAGAAACTGGATCAGGAATTCATATCCCTGTAAATCCTCCCAGTCCCTCCTGGTATTAAAGGGAGTCCCTTGGGGGTCAGATGATGTTTGTCTGTGGCATTATGTGCTGCCCACACAGATATTCTCCATCATCTAGAGCCTCCTCCATTCCCAGCTCAGCTGAGTCACTTTAAACTAGATTTCATAAAGCCTGGTAGCACCTGGGACTGCTGGAAAAGGACT
Organism: Margarornis squamiger; assembly: GCA_035222235.1. Taxonomy (NCBI): domain Eukaryota; kingdom Metazoa; phylum Chordata; class Aves; order Passeriformes; family Furnariidae; genus Margarornis; species Margarornis squamiger. The sequence continues at coordinate 30,871,317 of JAWWTY010000158.1, forward strand.
GTGAGCCCATCTGGCAAATGGCTGGGATTTCTCCTTCCCACATCTGCAGCTGTCCTGACCTCAGAGCCTGGGATTTCAATTACTGGATTACCAAGAGCACTCCATGATGCTTTTTTGCTTATTGTTCAGCTGATGAAGAAGCCTGCGTGTCTTCAGCCACGTAAAGTGTAAAGGTGAGGAGATCTTCATGTCTTGTGAGGACTCATTTGGAGTTCCCTGTGTAAAACTGGGCACACAACTGGCAAAGGAGGATGAATGTGAGATGGGACAGAAGAAGAATAAGACGTCTGAGAGCTTTTCCTCTTGAGCACAGTAAAATTATTTTTGCAAGGAAAGCCAACTCCTGGCTCTGAGAATATCCAGGCAGGGTCAACACAGCACAAAAGCAAGGGACCAGCAACACCAGTGCACAAGGACAGGTAGGAAATGCCACTCCTGAAGCTGAAGGGCTGCAGGTCTTTTGATGTTTTTATCCAGCCTTTCCAGGGTGGACCATGCCCTGTGCAGGTAAAGGGGGAGCCTGGCACAGGGACAGCTGGTGTTGGAGCTTGTTTCTCCAGGAGTGGGACCTGGCAGCTCCATCCTGTGTGTAGCCTTGAGCCAAGATCTGGAGGGTTAGTTGGGATTTTGTCATTTATAAGCCATGTCTCCAAAGAGCTGAAATTTAGAAGTGCTGGTGATAAACGTGTTGAACCTTCTGGCTGCAGATTTTTGTCAATGAAGAGCAGAGAGAGAGGGGATCTGAGAGATGATAATCAAGGGAATCCTGCAGTGAGAGGAACGCTGCTGTCATATCCCATTTACTGTTACATGCCTCTTCCTGCTAATGTGCTTCCATTGCCTTCATGGATCAGTCATCCTTACAAGGGCTGGGGCAGAAGAGGACTCAGCAAGTCCTCGTCCGTGTGCTGCTCTCGTGGCCGTGCTTGTGTGGAGAAGTCAGGCCTGCACACAAGTGCCTTTCCAGCCATGTATTTTGGGCCAATCTAGGTGCCTTTCCCATTTTGCTTCAGTGAGAAAGTGAGATAGAAAATTGAGCGTATCCAGAGAACAAGGGAATGGAGCAGCAGCATCCAGGGGGTCCCTGCAACAGCTCCCAGCCAGGCTTGTGGAAGTGTTATGGGCTATTCCAGGACTCTGAAAGTGAGAAAGCTCAGCCAACCATATTATATTTCAGAGATCCCTGCTAGGCTACCCCAGAGCATGTTCCAGCCAAGGTTGTACATGACCTTAAACTCTAGGTCCTGCTCTCTTAATGAGGCAAAAAAAGTTGTCTTGTTGTTTGTGGATATGGACAGGGACATCTGTCAGTTGCCTTCAGCCTTTCTGATTCACAGACCTGTCCCAATATTTGAGTGTTCGGTGAATAAAAGCTCTTCTTCTGGAGAGAGAGGCCATTTTGTCAGGTTAATTAAATCCAGCAGTGCTGCTGATGTTGCAGCTGTTAGAAATTACAAGAGAACCAGAACTTGTGTAAGCCTAGGGGATCAGTGGAGTATTTTATGGTTTATACAAAGCTTTGTCTGCAAAGAAAGGGGGAAAAAAATCAAAGCAGGGGGCCAAGATGTCCAAATGAAAGAACTTTTTCTGGCTGAATCTTTAAAGCATCTTGGATGTCAACCTGATGAATACTCCTCTCCCCAGCAAAGCTGTACTGAATATAATGAAATAACTTACACTTACAGAAGAGGAGGCTGAAAAAAATTCATAGACAACCACTTGAAAATTCACAGTCCTTGATGAGATGATGCTTAATATACCTAATGATGCTAATCTTAAGTAGCAAAATCCTTTGTTTTCTGGAGGCTAAAGCTGCTTTAATAAAGGGGAGAGAAGAGGCAGAAGATGTTGAGCCATGTATCTCCTGTCAGTCTATTTAATTAACACTGAATATTAACTAAAATGGTAAGTAATCATCTCCAGTAAGGGATATGGAAATGTGTATGCTTCAGCTCGAGAAAATTCACAGCCATACTTTAATATATTCATATTACATGGTAATGCTCCAGTGGCTACGTGTTTTCAAGCCTCTTTCCTCTTTTTTTTTTCCTCTTCATATTGACAAAACCCTATCCCTGAGCATCAGGTCTGGGTTCATCATTACAATAGCTCTGATCCTGATAAATGCCATCCTGGGCTGGAGATCAGTACTTTGGTAACAAATTTGCTTACTTTCAATGAGCTTTTTCATTTGGCGGATATATTGGTTATTTTGTGTTTAAAAGTCATCTTCAGAATTTTTCTGTTGGTTTCAACCCAAAATCTCAGATTGCAGGTGTTCTAAATTCTGAGTTGTATCTAAAAGTTCCAATCATAAATGATATTTATACTTTTTTTTAGAGGCATGGAGACCCACTCCTGCAAAATGCCCCATAGACTTTTGACATGCATGAAAAGTATCAGTATTTTATTTGTTGTTGAATACATTTGTACATTTTCTCCCTGAGAAACAATTGAATTTATTTCAGAAAGTCTCACTGCATGGACAAACAGAAGTGATCCACAATGAGATATTGGTTAGAGTTATGGAGCTGAAGGTGGACCTTCCTTGGTATATCCAGTGCCTTTTTCTCCATCATAACTGCCAAATCCTATTACACTTCATCAGTTCAGAGTTATTGGGCCATTTTGGAGGGGGTTTGGTGTGACTGCCTTTTAGATTCCATTGAAAGCAGTGGGCATATTAACCTGAGATGAATTCCTAATGTCTGTATTCACCCAGGCTTTAATGCCCATGACCACAGACAAGGAATTTGCAAGTCTGTTCCGTTTTGATGTGAATTGCTCATTCTCAGAAGTGCTGGGAGGAGGAAACAGTTCCAGAGAGTATTCGTGTTATCTCTTTTCTCCAGGTGTCTGATTTTTAATGTTTGCAGAAGAAACATGAGTACCATTTTGTAGGATAGACATGGGGATTTCAAAAGCCTTTAATGGCCCTATTTGTTATCAATGGCTTTTATGTCCACTCATTTCTGAAGCCTTTTGGGAGGATGTTGTGAGGGGAAGCGCTGGGAATCCCACAGAATGGCAAAATGATGAAAGTGAGATGTAGTTTGGGGCTACTTTCATGGGTTTTATCACAGAATTGCACAGCAAAAGGCAAAGAGAGAAGCGACTGCACTTACAACAGGGCAGGGAGAGAGAGATGGCAAGCCTGGGAAATCCAAGCTCCCTTGGAGCTGAATGTAGGAAAATAGAATAGAACAGATAAGGGAAACCTTGAAAAATCATAGACACAACACTGTGTTCTTCAAATAGGAATGATTTGGTCAGAATCCTGTGGAAATCCCTACAAGACTCTTAGACAGAGAATTTTCACAGCTATTCCATACCAGCTGCAGGTATGGAAATGTTTTACTGCTCTGCCTTGTACCAAGCCTTTCTCCATTCAGAGCCATATGGTAATGGACTCTCGAGTCTCAGCTCCATATAGGTCAGAAAGAGACACATAAATATAAATGGATATTTGAAATCATGATTGCTGGAAATCACTTGCATCCATGGCCACAGCACCTACAGCCCTGTATTACATTTTCAGCATAAATAGAGTAGTGCCAGGGCAGAAGTTAACCCAGTGTAGATCTGTGTCTTTCAGAAAGATCAGCCAGAAAAGCTCAGCAGGCTCCTGTAAGAGCTTTGAGGGGCTTTTTCTCTGCTAGTTCAGCAAGAACTCAGTGCTCAGACCTTTGCAAGGTCAACCCTTGGAAGACAATTAAATTAACTCTTTGCCTGGGTGCAAGTATTCCACCCCATGGTAAATGTTTGCTGCAATTTCTTTTTATTGCATTAAAAAGATGATGAATTTTCAACAGTTGTTATCTTCATCAAGCCCAACCTGTTCTCATTAGACATACTTCACTTCAAGAAGAGTTGATGTTCATTTGTTTCTGGTGCCATCTGCTTTTACTGCTACAATAGACACTTCTGGGAAATTGAATATGGTAATGCTCTTTTTTTCACCTCTTGTGTAACAAGGACTTATTTTAAAGTGCCTCTATCTGAAAAGCAGGCCAAAATAAAGGAGAAAAACATGCAAGGGAAAGTTATTTGGCTTTCACTGCTAACCAGCTACTCTAAGCAGTTCAAACTAGTTTTGCATTTTATTTCCCAAATATCCTGTAAGGTCTCTGAAAAATGTCAAGTTATCCATTTTATTCCTGCTAGAAGGTAAAGGCTCTACTCCCTGTGCACACTATCAGCATGCCTCTTTAGACTGAGGAGGATCAAACAGCTTTTATGAGAATTCAGTTCGAGTGAAACTCTTCTTTACTGCTTCCACTTCAATATATATTCAGCCTGTTTCAGCTGAACCTCAACAATGTTATTGCAACCTTTCATTTGAGTTATTAAAAGGGAAATGTGGAATTTTCCTTGTATTTAAAGGTTTCATAATGAAATGGCACTGTCTATTCTGTACTGACTTCCTGTGGCCAAGGTCATCAGAAGAACCATCTAACCCTTGAATATTATCATTTTCCTCTTGCTTTCTGGGTAGATTTTGTGCTGTATTCTCAAATGAGAGTGGGCACTTTTGAATTTTCATGGCTGGGCTCTTTTCCATGGTTCGTATCATCATTCTCATTCTTGTGCCAACAAGAAAACTGAAAAAGGGCAAAATGTCATTGGCTTAATACACTGTGGTGTTAAAACTTATGATCAATCACAGAAAAGAGGGTAGACTGTTTATTTTGGAAAGTTTCCTACATTCTAATGGGAAAGGTGAATAATGCAAATTAAATACTATCTATGAAAGCCTAAATAGGACCATCTCACTTTCTGTCTCTGGCATGGAAAAATGATTCTATCTGCAAACTAACTTTGTTTTAAGATAGGACTCAGCTGGGAGACACTATGTGGAGCTAAACTGCAGTTTAATTGAGCCAGGCTCAAGGACTTGGAAAGATAACTTCTCAGGCCTTTAGGTCAGTGGGTGCAGAAGACAACAGCCCAATCTGACATCCCCTCAAGTCAAAGACAGCCCACAGAGCCAGCCAGGGTACCTTTGTATCTGCTTGGACATCACCTCACTGCAGTTCACAGGAGCTGCAGGTTTCTGTCACAATGGGCATGCTCATTTTAGGGTTAATACTGGGGGCCAAGAGCCTGAGAGTCACAGACCAGTCCTTCATTCTTTCTTCCTCACAAGTCTGCATCAACATCCATTAATCAGTGGGGGAGGTGACCTAATCAATGGGGTTGATGACTTGGTGCTGATCTCCCAGCTGGCATCAGGTATTTGCCAGCAATTCCATAGCCTTCCAAAAATATTATACTTCTCTTAACCTTATCTGTGTGATAATAAATGTTTAACTATCCATAGCTCAAACCCTGATGACTACAGAATGAAATGAAAATGGACTCTAAAATATTTTGAAAATAACATATTTTTCCCTCTCTGTTACGTAATTGTGGAATAATTATTTGAAAAGCTGAAAATATTCACAGTAGTGTCAAACATCAGCTTCTTTCTTTGCACAAAAAGCCATTAAAGTTCAGTGTGTAATAGTAGCTTTACCACATTAATGAATTCCTTTGAGGAGTGTACTTTTATCTCCCATAATAAATGCAGTCATCTAAATCTTTGGCTTTGGGGTTTTTTTAACTATCACAGCAACATCAAATCCTTCCTTTGTCTAACCCACTGTGTGTATTTTGTTACATGTTTGTATAACTAGAATAATATATTAGGGTTCCTGTGTTCTTTTGATGTTGAGCTCTATAAACATAAAGCCAAACACATGATGAGATATTCTGCAGTCATTCAAAGTAGAATATCTGCCACTGGAAGGACAAATGCAAGGCCATAAAGCCAGAGTCTTTCAGCTGAATTGCAATCATAATACAATGCCAGAGTGCTTCCTTCTGTCTCAGGATACAGAGGTTCTCAATGGTCCTCCTTTAAGCCATTGATGTTTTTTCTGAAGTTCAGGGCCGATTCTTACAACTCATAAGGCTTTGTCCATGCTCTAGGCTGCCTCACAAGGAGCAGAAGCTGAATGTGTAGCTAAAGACCACCTTGTGTTAGTGTGAATAAAGATGATGTACTTTGCTAAAACTTTACCCTCCCAGTCCTGGATTGGGACACATTTGTACAAATTAATCTCAAAAACTGAAAGGTAACAAGTTGGATGAGTGCCACAGCTGCAAAACCCACATGCAAAATTCATTGTGTGCTTTCTCTGAGCTGCTGTCACTCTACTATTGTGTATCTGTATAAAAAAGGCAACGAGGTAGATCTTCTGAGCTGCAGACTCTCCCTCAGTGCACAAATTTGCCTGAAGCGGTTTATGAGGGCAGTAGAATAGATGAAGTATGTTAAAGAAGGGATTAAAATCACTACATCACCCCACCTCCTCCAGCAAACACTCTTTTTGCTTTACCAGCTGCATTAAAATGTTCCCTTTATTTACTCTTTTTGAGAAAACCAGCCCAGTCGTGGAAGTTCTGCAGCAAAATTTTATTTTGTTTTTATTTTTCTTTCGTTGTCCTCTTTCATTTCATACCTAACGCTTTCCTTTGGTCTCCACGTTAACTCCTACCAGTTCCTGCACCAGAAGTGTTTTTAATCTTCTCAGGTGATGCATCATTTGTGAGACTTTGCAAGAGACCACATTATTTTTAATAACTTCTGTTGAACACAGATGGCAGCACTACTGTAATTTTGCTTACCTCATAGGAAAATATTACAATGAAAATTCACTGGCACAAATACGTTTGAACCCAGTGAGAAATCCACCAGTCAGATTGACTGACTGGTGGTAGTTTTACTTTCAGGGTAGGTTTTTTATTCAAGGGTGAGTGGCACCTGAGGAAATCATGATTCAAATTAAGACCAAATGCAGCCTGATTTCCTAGGAAAAAAATCTCTAGCAGGTTTCAGGCTCAGACCATAAAGGGACGGGCATTCATTTACCAACTGTTCACTGTTCAGCTCCACTGCCATCTCTCTGCATCGATTCTTTCACAATAACATCCCTCTCATCATTGACAAGTCAATTCCAAATAGCCAATTCTCCTTTCCAAGTGTTCAGTCTCTGTTGCTCTTGGGCTTCAGAAATGCCTGGTCTGCTTTAATGTGAGGGACTCAGATTTCTCCCTGACAGAGCTGTCTGTTTTGCTGATTACCTGGGATGTTTCCTCAACCACCCAGAGAAAAATTAAGTCCCCATTTTGACACATCTGATGAAGTAAATGTGGGTTGAAATTAAATGAGTTAGCTCTCAGCTTGCCCGTTTCAAGGTCAACTATGAAAACACTGTTTTTCCACCACTGCCAATGACAATGTAAATCCTTCAGATTTTTCCTTCAATTCCATATCCAAACAAAATGAAAAAAAAAGAAAAAAATACATCATTTATGTCAGGTGAGAAATTTTGAAATAATTCTCAAAAATCTGGACTATTGAAATGATTATATCCACATTTTGGATGTGGACCAAGTTTTCTCTTTAAACTTATTTCTATTTAAATAGGATTGTTGGAAGACAAGTGATGTGTTTCTGGGGGTCATTATTACTCCTGTGTTTTCACACAGATGTGGGTCCAAAGCATGGCTTTCTGCTGGTTTATCAGCCAGCTGGGATAGCCCTGAGTATATTCCCCATCCATCTGTATTTATTTCAGAAAAAATTGAGATTCACTGCCTTCAAACTCCAAAGGATGGGAAGGAGTTTCACTGGCGCAAGCAGCGTTAATTTGGCACTGCTGTAAGAATAAAGATATTTGATGAGAACAAGTTGTTGAATTCCCTGCCTCCTGGGACTCAGAGGAAAATGTGGCACACGGCACACAGGTTTTTTTGAACATGACACAAGAGCTTAGGAGAATCTGTTACCTGAAATGAAATAAAATGGTACGACTTTGGAGGCACCTGCTGTGGGAAAAAGAGGAACAAACAGATATGAAAGAATTGATGGCAGGATTTAAGATCAAGTGGGAACCAGAGCCCTTCATCAGGGGAAGAAAACCCTGAATATTCTGAAACTGTTGTCAGAACCAGTAACAAAACAAGCATAACAACAAAAGTGTGTTGCCAGTGGGGGACTTTCAGATGGGCTACAAAAAAGATTGGAAACAAATAAATGTGATAGTAACACAATCCTTTCAGAACCATCCCCTTCCCTCTTCCCCTGATTAATGTTTTTCAAATGACCACTGGTATAAAGATACCTCTGGGTATGGTGCAAGTGAGAGGAGCTGCTGCAGCCTAGAACCACAGCTTGCAGCAATATTTGACTTTAATAGAGCAGGGGGATTGCAGGGAAGGCTGAGAGAGCTACTGCAAACTGTTCTTGTAGAAAAGTGCATATTTCCAAACCTATATTCCTTCAGCTGGGTTCTGAGGGAATGAGCTGCAAGGGCTCCATGAACATGTGCTGAGTACTGTGGGTATCCCAAGATGCAGCAGAACTGAGGAAATTAAATGTCACAGAGAGCTGTGTGCCCTTCCTCTGCAGCCCCAGGGGTTCATTGCACACAGGGGTATGGACTGGAGTGTCCACGGGGCATGGTAGTGTGCTCAGAGCCCAAAACCACATCCTGGGAAATTCAAAAGTCCCAGAGGCAGGCAGGCAGGCAAATATTGAATCAGATATCCATGGCTGAGAGGGGATATTTGTTAAATATGAAAGCCTTCCAGAGATACTGTCTGTGCCCTGGAGGAGGAGCCAGACACGGGTGAAGCACGATATGTACATGTGACAACTGGGCAGTGACTTTTCTATATGGAGATAAAAATTTTATTATGCTCAGTGGAAGGTCCTCTGAAAAATTACCTTCAGAATCAATCCCAGTTGAGCAGAGACTTGGTTCTTTCAGGAGGACATGGGGCACTGGCCCACACTTTGCCATCAGTAAACATCTTCCAATCGTGGTGTATCATTCAATAAACAGCCATCGAAATTCTTGTAACACCACTACACCTTTACCCCACCCTTGACAGAAGATATTTACTAACCCAAACCTATTCTCAGTGTAAAGTGAGCTCCTTGTGACACACTGGAGAACTCTGGATAACTATTAACCTTGCACAGAAAAAGTTTGTAGCTATATTTATTTGTCTGCTTTGTAGGGGTTACTGTGGATTTTGTTTGTGTGTGTGTGTATTCTTTTTTTTTCCTCTTTTAATGAGAAAATTTTAGAGTGGGTTCAGGGTTTTTTTGCCTTTTTTTTTTTTTCTTTTTAAAATTATCTTCTTTTGAATAACCTTAGTGTTGTTGCTTGTTTTGAAATCAGCACAATAGCACACCCTCCTGCTTCCTTTAAGGCTGTGTCTAACAACACAGCTTTGAGACAGCACCAGAGAGAGTGTAAGTTCATTTTAATTCCATTTATGTGTGATCTGAAAGCAACAGGGATGGGATTTATCCATCTACTGAGCTCTGCATGTGTCAAAAAAATAACTTTTTTTTCCACCATCAAGGAAGAAAAAAGTATCTCAGTGGTTTTAACACTGTATATGTTGGCTCTAGTTTTATAATACTGCCTTTCAGCAACTCCTTTTAGAGAATCTTGTGAATTTTCTGGGGGGAAAGAAAAGTTCTGTCAGGGGCAAAGGGAATTAAATTTTATAAGCTAGTTATGAATTTTTAAATGTTATACTTTTTCAGGAACTGAACAGAAAAAGAAAGGAAATATTTCTCTATTTTCTTTGTATACATTCCATGGGCTTGTGAAGAAATAAGCTCACACTGTTTTTCCCCAAACTCTTCACCACTTCACCTCAAGAGTTCTATCCTTCATGATCTCTTTTTCTATTTTCTTTTTTTTTTTTTTTTTTAACCAAGAAATTTGGACTTGTCCTTTAAGTTTTGTGCTGCTTATTATTATGTCCTACTGAGGAACCAATTCAGCAGGTACTGAACATGGTTGGAGTTGGATAAGATGAGAAGCTGTGGAGGAAACCAGGGAAAAGCTAAAGTGAAAACGTGAGCTTGCTCAAAGAGGAATGAAGCTCTTCTAAGACTCCTAAGGAATAGAAAGCAGTGGCAAATTGAATTTTCTGCTTGGAAAATTAGCCCTAGTTAAGTTTTCTTAAAAAATTATTTTAGTTTATCTGCATATTTTTTTCCTTGGAGGAAATTTAATATGTGGTTATAAATTGCTTCACTTCTTCAGGGCTTCAAAGGTTTAAGTAAATTAAACCTTAACTGTTGTGCATGTCTGTGGATGTTTAAAGTTCTTCAGATGTAGTATCTGTGTAACTGTTACTATTTAATGTGTGCTTAAAATCTGAATTTTCACTGAGTATGATGAGGATATTGGTAATTTGTAAGCTCAGGTTGGCGACAGAATTGTCTGAGACTTACTATAACCAGGAAATACTCTACTTTTTTAGTATTCTAGGGACATCTGAAGAGGAAAATAATAATTAAAACAAAGAAAAAAGCTCCTTATGTCTGTAACACTCACCTTCAGGTGTTACACCAAGATATCCAACCTCCCCTTTCTTTACTTCTGATAAACCAGTGTGAATAGAAATTACAGTAATTAGCTCCAGATTTCAAAATATCCACATGTTTAAGTGTTTGTGTACCCTCCAAATGAGTGTTGCTGGAAGAACACAGACATTAGAGGATGCTGAGATAATTCCCATTCACTAGGCAAAGGAAAACATTCAGGAACTGAAAATAAATAGAAAGCTAGATCTGTAAAATTGTCTTGAATGGGGGAAACCTTAAAGTAAAATGAAACCATTATACTGAAATACAAACAATCCAGCTTAATGGGGACAGGCTTATTTGAGTGAAGAATAAGGCCAGCTCTGTTATTGATTATTCCATTTGGGATTATGGTAGCACTGAGTGTGCTCAGCCTGTGTTCACTTTGGTGGAAATATGGGATTTTTTGGCTGCTGTAGATTGGGATATGAAACATCAATATGTAGCTGAAAAGTGTTGTAGCAGAGATCCCAACCTCCTGCAAAGAGTCCCTGAGCCATCAGTCAGCTCAGGTTGGTCAGAAAGGGGCTCATTAATACTTTTAATGTGTTTTGTCTTTTCTTTCTTTCTTTTTTTTTTTTTGTTTCCTCCATTCTTTCTGGACTTTTTTTCTAGGATTCTCAAAATTGACCCTGTGATTTCACACCCTATTGGATAGTCCAAACTCTTCAGCATGTCTTTTATCTTATATAAAACTGTAAATTCCTGGGGGTTGTGTGGAAATCATAGCATCTGAGTAGAGCTCACAGCATCTGGGGCACCAAAATCCTGAATCCAGGCTGTGGCAGCCAGGAATAATTATAGCAGAATGTGTAATAATAGCTGTTACATAGTGGTTTTGATTCTGATCAAAATATTAGCACAGATAACAGATTAAATATTTAAAAAAAATAAATAGTGGGCTGAGAGAACACAGAGCTGGCTTCCATCATTGGATTTAATGGCTACTATTTTACCAGAAACAAGATAAAGTTACAGCTGTCTAACACTGTGTGTGCTCCTCACAACTGGGCATCAGGATTCCTCTGGTGTAAGGCCAAGTGTCACTTAAAGAAGCATTAAAATCAGCTCTGCTGTTCATGGTCTGGCCAGAGCCACTGGCAGGGGAGAGCTGGGGAGCTCCAGCCCTGAAAGGCAGCAGGTGATGCCTGGCTTAGACATTCCTTGGAAGGGGAAAAGGAAATAAACCAAAACAAACCCACAACTGAGGTACAAGGAGGGTCCATTCTGTTCTCACTTTGCATTCCCTTTTGGAAAGGTAAAACTTGCCAAATTGACATCTGGATTTGAATTTGAAAAATTAAAAACAAACAAACAACAAAAAAAGCCCCAAAACCCCCAAAACCTCTCCGAAACAAAACAAAAAAACCCCAAACATTTTAGAAGTTTAGATCTTCTAGCTTTGCATTTGTGACCTACACACTGACTGGTCCCCCCAGATTTTTATTGTGAAATACAAAACTAGCAACAGAAGTATCTGAAATCTTTGCAATGTCAAGTAGACCAGTTCTTCATGACTTACTTCATCCTTTTCCCCAGAGTTTGTCATGAAAATTTACTCTGGATGCAGAGTCGAAAAATACCATTCTCCAGCCATGTTAAACAGATTAAGTTTGATTGTATTAAAATGCAGACTAAACACTTCCAGCCTCTCAAACGAAGCTGTGCTAGCACGATTTTTTTGGAGACCAGGAGTTTGTACCTTCTGTCCTGTCATTATCAACAGGCAGTGCTCTCTGTGTATCAAAAAAGAGCTGAGTGTTAAAGCCTGAGATTTAGCTTGGGTAATCCTGTCTGAACTTCTTTTGAAGTCTTGTTGTTCAATTCACAAGCATCAGTTCAGGAAAACTTCAGGGGTTTAACATCTACACAGAGCAAACCAACCTTAATAAAGCAAAGATGCAGAGTTTGTTTGTTTACAGCTCTGCATCTAATCTTCTATATTAACAGACAGGTCAGAAAAGTAGATTTCTTCAGTGGTTTTCTGGATTTAATGACTTTTTCTTCCCTTGCTCCAAGTGTTTCTATTGTTGTAGATGTTGTGGATGCTCAACAGACCATCTAAGTCATGGTCTAGTTAGGACAACTGTGTTTGAAAATGTTGGCACAAGTGCCTGGCTGAAGGGCACAGGAAAAACTCATGGCAGAGGAGGGAAAAGAGCACAGATTTCCAAGCACTTTGCCTCCTGATTTTAGGATAGAGAATCTTTCCTCTTTTGAAATACAAAAATAGCCAGTGAAAAGCCTTGACCATAATCTGGCTGGAAACCAAGAAGATATGAATCGTTTGGCTAGAAACCACATATTTTTATTTAAACTATTTTCCCTTTCCTAATTCTTCTCCATTTTGATGTCCTTTTTTTTCCATTTTTTTTCTTTCCATGCCAAAAATCTCTTCTTTCACTTTCAGTCAGGCACTTTGTCTGCTGTCTCATACCTATCTCTACAGTTAACATATTGAACTGTTCTATTATCCAAGTTCTCCAATTGCTGCCGCTCTGATCTCATCTTCTGCACCAGCTATTCTCTAAACCTGGAATTTAATTTGCTAAATCTCTGCTATTTATCACTAGAGTGCTAAAGAGACAAGCTTTAATTCCACCTGCTGCTGCTTTCGTCAATTAAATTTCATTTTCAGTGACGAAGAGGAAAGATGCCAAGTTTTATGGCAATTCACATCAACTACTAATTTGAACCCGTCACTAAAGCACCACACAGTGACATAGATTTACCCCTGGGACAAATCTTTGTGTCTTTATGTACTGAAGACAAGAAATGACAAACAATAAAGAAATGTGCGATGTTGTCAAGAGCAGTCACAGAAGATCATCTGTTAATTGTTTCCTTCCAGTACCTTCTGGAAAGCATTTCAGTTTTTGCCAGACAAACAATTGGCTGCTGGATGGAAACAACATCCTGATATCTGTACAGAAAAAGCTGGATTTAAAAATTTAATATTCAGATATTTAAGTATTTAGGGTAACCAGGTGAATGGAAAGTGTAGTGAAATATTAAAAAAAAGGCAAGATTGTTCTATGCTGTTTTTTTGACCTTTTCAACTGACAAAAGGTTCCTTATATTAACTTTTCCAATAATGTTGCCCAAGATAGCCATGGGAAATGGTAGGAGATATATAGGCAGGCAGGACAAAATAAGGGAATGTCAGGGCAGCTTTCCTTCCCTGCTGAAATGCTTCTCCCAAGTGAAATGGCAATCCTGAGCTGGGGGAGTGAGTGCAGCAGATAGGAATGCTCACAGCAGCTCAGAGAAAGAGCTATAAAACACCTGACTGTCCTGAGAGCTACCACAAAGGGTTCCTTTTCAATCAAAACAATTAGTGGGAAGACAAAAGCCATGAGTCACTGCAGCACAAAGTTTTTTTCATTTGCCTTAATTACTTTCCACAGGGAAGACAGGAAAAATCCAAATGGTCCCTGTCAGAGTGTTACAGAATGATGGCCCAACCTCCCTAGGCAGAGCTGTATGAATGGTTATTCAAACACAGACTATTATAAAGAGATGGGGGGTTTGCCTCAAGGTTTATTTTTGCTGCAGGGAGGTGTGTGCTCCTGGATTTCATCCATGCACAGCCCCAGCTTTTCCTTTCTGTGGCAGGCACATTGTAATAAATTGCATTGGTACCTCAGAACTGGAGCTCTCACTTTGTTTAAAGTGGAAGCTCATCATCATTAACAAAAGCTGTATCTCTGGAAAAAAAAAGAGCCATGGAAACACATATTCCAATGAGGAGCAATCAAACAATACTCTGGAAATCTCCGAGGTGGTTATCAGCACTGTGTATGGAACACTGAATTTGGCTTGTTCAGTGCTGTCCAAAAAAGGGAAAGTTCTTTGTCAGTGATTCCCAGAGATCCAGACAATTTGGGCTCGTTCTGAAAAGCTTATTTTACTACATAATGACAAGGGGCAAGTAAATGCATTAATTAGCCATTGCAATGGCTTCACTGTCACAGTCAATGCATTGGAAGGGAAATCTTCCAAATGCAATTAAAATATCAAAGTTAACTCAGAATGAGCTTATAGCTTCCCAGAGCCAAGTATGGAAAGGACAGAAGTGACGGGACATGATTAAGCTTTACTGTGGTGCATGTAAATTGGGGCACTGGGGCTGTTTGCAGCAGAGGAGGGCAGGGGAGGGGGCAGGCTGGGAACACACTGGGAGCTAAATCAGGAAAAGCAGTTTTACATGAGCTCTGAGAAATGGCTCTGATGGCATCCTCCTCATGGGGCTGCCTGAGAGAGGAGCAAAGGCCAGAGGCAACCTCCCAATATCTCCTGATGTCCAGAATTTGGGGAGGAGATATTGATTAATCCATTCTGTCTCCCTGGAAGAGTGGGATTATAGTACAGAGGAAATGCTGCTTCTCGTCCATTTTAAATTGTGGAAGTCACTGAGATTACAGAACCATGAACTGCTAAAACCTCTTTACAGCTGAACTCCTTTCCCACCCCCCCCCCCATGAGCTGTGAACATTGGGCTGGAGATGAGCTGCAATCTCTGAAGTGCAGAAGAGAATTCTCTGGGAGTAAATGAGCCATCACAGGAAAATCTGTGATACCTAGAGAATAAATAAAGCAAGGCACTAAGCATGCATCTTAATAGATGATTTTTTTAAAAAACACAGATGTCTGCAGGGAATTCAGGAGACTAAAAGTTCTAACTCTGCCATTAAACTCTCCTACCACCACCCCTCCTTCATTTATTGTTTTCCTGATAAAGAATAAATTAACATATATTGCCTATGAACAATACTTTAGACACACATCCATCAGTTTATTGGCTTTAATGGATTTAAACTAAGGAAAAAAAAAAAAAGGAAATAAATCTAAACTCAGAAATGTTACTCCTAAGGAGTAAGGAGTCTCCAACCATCAGTAGGTTATTATTGCTTGTGTTGCTAATCATTCTATTTATTTGGTGTCCAAAACATCTCCTTGCATAGGTGTGTTTATGTATCTGAGGGTTGTGAAGGTGGCAAACAACTTCTGACACAGGATGCCATGCAAGCAAGAACACAAAATACGGCTCTGCTTTATATCGCTTAGGAGATGCATTGCATGCTGCAGCTGTAAAACTACTCATGCATTCTTTAGCTATTAATTTTAACAAGTAAATGAGTCATCAAATAGTTTATATTTACAGTCCTGACTCTCTTTACACCTGATTATAGAATCCCTCAGCAGAGCACTTCTATAGCTGCCGGTGCCAATTTTGGCTTCCCTCAGACTTCACCATGTTTAAATTCAAGCCATGCTGAAAATCTTCCCTATGGCAGGAATTAAACTGTTAATGATCAGTGATTGCTCATTAGAACAAAACTTCCTCCTTGTCTTGGTACTTCTGTAGCTCCCCACCTCAGGTTTAGTGTCTCTGTACATTATTGCTCTGTGAAAGAACAGACTGCTGTTTGTGGGGGTCTTAAGTGATTTTCTTGAAGAATAGAAGTGAGTAGTGAAACAGAATATTTTAGATAGGCAAAGATACCAGATAAATATGCTAAAATTAATGAAATACCTTTTTTAATCTGGAAGACACATTATTTTATGTCCTTGGCACTGTGTGTGGTAGTCAAAACCAATTGCATGGGGCTTTTGCTTTCAGTGCTATTGGAATAACACTGCTGTAGCTACACCTTGTTTCTTATTAGCACCAGTGAAGGCTGAAACCTCCTTTGCTTTTTTATTTATTCATTTATTTATTGCTTAATTACAGCGACTCCCCACATTCATTGGAGAATAAAATCATGCATACACTTTATTGCTTAAAGGGCAGAAACCTGATTGCAAGTAGTAAAAGAGATCCATACCTGGGACACAGGCAAGAAGTGGATGTTTTGCCAACCACATGAGTTTGGCCCTGTTTTATCTTTGGTGCTGCCCCAAAAAGATGGGGCTGTGACCAGGAGCTGCTGGTGGGACATCACCTGCTTTGGGATCCTCAGAGAGCTGCTTTTAAGGGAATGGAAAGGGGCAACATCTGAAAACAGAAAACCAGGAGAAAATGCTCCAGATTCAGTGGTAAATATGCTCCGTGCTTCCATAAAATACAGTGCAACACACTCTGTCCTCCCCATCTGTGGGTTTGATATTTTTTTCTCTGCTTGAACACTTTCTGTGGGTTTATTTTCCACTTCTCTTTTTCAGTCTAATTTTCCCCTCAGGCTGTTTATGGTCTTATGTACACTTTGTTATTTCATCATCTCTTCACAATCTTTCAAATACATGGATTTTCCTTGCATTTTCCATCTCTTTTTCACAGCTATTTTTCTTTTCAGGTATTTTCTTTTAAATCTTTAATGAGAATTTTCATTTTCAGGTTTCCAGTCTGGATTCCCTCCCTTTTTCTCTCTGCACTCTACTAAGGATGTTTTAGTCCACATAGCTTTTATTTCTCTCACCTCCTAACTCTAGCATCCTCCTTTTGTCCTTTTCTTTCTTTTTTTATTCCCCACGGGATTAATATTGTTGTGTCTACACCTAATTTATCTCCTTTCAATGCACTGTGTTCTTTCTTTGTGCATCATGGTCATCTTAGATGGAAACTGCATTCAATAACCTAATGATTATGTTGAATTCCACCTCCTTTTTCTGCCTTCTGTTCTTGTGGTTATCTTGTGCTATGATTAACAAGATAGATAAATATTTCCCACTACACTGACCTGTTATTAAACCAATTCTCCTTGACTTAAGTTGTAATGCCTCAACATTTCCTATTTAAGAGAGGCTGAGGTTGGGTAAATAGTCCAGAAAATTAGTAACAGTGGAAAAATCTCCACTAGCAAAAGGGAAACTTCCTATAGTCACTGCTTAATATTGTTACAGGCACATCTAAGTTATCACTTTAGTAGAGGTGAGTTTGAACACTGTCAAAGTCTTGCACAGTTTGTTGGGCTGCATGGACAGACACATAAAGAGGAGTTTCCAGTGGAAGAAATTCTTGGGAAACACATTGTTCTGTCCTAAGTAGTGTCTGTAAACACAAATAGGCTGGGCTTGAAGTTAAAACAGAATTCCACCGGAGGTATTACTGGCATGAGCTTTGTTAATTAGAAAATGCATTGGATGTTGACCTAGCTGACAAAGAATATCGACTTCTAATGTGGTTGGAACCAAGAAATTTCATTAAGTACTAACAGTTAATGACTTGAATAATTGGCCTGAGGGAGAAAAGAGGTCAATATTGATATACAAAGGATTGTGCTGGTGCTAGCCTTGTAAAAATGCAGAAAACGAAGCAAGTCTTTGGCAAAAAGTCTGATTTAGGAAGGCTGCAGGAAAGGTTCTGGTGTAACAGGAATTGTCCCTATCTGCTTGTAACACAAATATTTTGGAATATTCTGAATGTTTTGCTTTGAAATTTCAATTTCTGTCCAAACAGACAGGTCTGGGAGTAAGGTTAGGAAATTCAAACACTGTTATGGATATTCTCTTTTTTTGTCTTTAATTAGCTGTGGCTGTGACTTGTATCAGGAAGGTTTTTAAACTGTAGCTAAAACTCCATGACAAAATAAATGCCTAGAAGTGAAGGCAGAAGCTAATTCTCCCAGGTTATCATAGAGGGACAGCTGACAGTACAACTCCTACCACACAAATAGTTCTGCTCCTGTGTTGTGACTTGATCCCTGCAGGTTTGTCCTGCTGCAGAGCTGAAGCTGTGCAGATCCATCAGCTCAAACGTAGGTTTGCCCATTGCATGACCTGCACTCTCTTGGTCTTCGTTCTCCTGAGGAATTTCCCAGAGGTGTGTCATGCTGCAATGTGGTCCTCATGCCAGAGACACCCCACTGCAGCCCAGCCTTGACCTCCAGGCTCTAAAGAGAAACTGGGAGTCAGCATGGAAGCGTTTAGTGTGCAAAGGGATAGTTTCTGTGGGTTTCCAGAGTTCTGCTAGGAGCTAGGAAATCCACTGGTTGTGGATGCCCCATCCCTGGAAGCACTCAAGGCCAGGTTGGGTGGGGCACGGAGAAAGCTGGTCTAGTGGGAGGTATGAAAGGTATCTTTGCCCATGGCAGGGAGGTTGGAACTTTGAGGTGATCTTTTAGGTTCCTTCCAAAGCAAACCATTCTGTGATTCTGTGAAATGCCACTGGTGAGAAAAAGTGTGGCTTCCAGTCCTTCATTGTTGATCATGTGCACTGACACAGACTAAACAAGAGGAAAAATGGGATGGGTTTCTTTATTAGTAGCTGCTTTGTATTATTCTTGCTTCCAAAACTCACAGTCCACTGCCTTCTACCAGTGATACTTCTGTGAGGTTACATGTTAATACAAGCGAGACATTCTGGAGAACTGAGATCCTTAATAATCTCCAGGTAATTTCCTGCATGAATGACTTTATGTAATATATTATAGTCGCATGGATGTTGCTAAGAATTGGTGAGGATTTTCACAGATTTTACTTTTCCATATCTCCCTTGCAAACAGAGCTGTGAGCATTGATTTTGCTCTAACATCTCATTTTAGGATGATCATCGTATTACAAAATGTAATACTGTGCTTACCAGAATCCTATAACCTCTAACATTTTTTTCACTGTCTTTACCTTTCTTTTCCATGTTTTTATAATGCTGTTTTGCAGTCCATGCATGCTCAGAAATATACATCTGAAGAACACTTTTATTCTTTAAATCTGTCAAGCAGATTATCAGTTATTAAATCTTTCCAAGTCTCTCTGCTTTACAATGAAATCAAGAGAGTTCAAGTTATGCTTTTATAACCCTATTAAACTGAAGACTGTAATTCTTGTGAAAAAAGTTATTAACTGAGGCAATTCATCACGGGCTCCTCTAAGTAGTAATCAACTTCTCAATGAACAGCTATAAATACAGGTTTCCAGAGAGTATAAAATGTTTGGAAACATTCAAAAACATGGGAAGTGAAGGGCACACACCAAGAAGAGTCCTGGGGTCGTGTAGGCACCAGGTCCAGATTTGCTGTGCTGTTCTGCTGTGGCTTTCCCTCTATGCCTGACTTTCCTTCTGCTCATGGGAAGGGAAAAAGGAGACTCAGCCTGATGTTTCTGGGGAAGGTGAGAAGACAGATTAAAAAAGTACACAGATATGATTTCCCAGCAAAATAGTAATCACTGCCTCTTAGTTTCCTCTCTTCCAGAGCCTGTCTCATGTTTTCGTTACATTCACTGTCCTTTTCAGATTGTGCTGCAGGAAAGTTTCCACCTTCTTCCCATGTCTCCAAACACCTTTCCCTGCTCCCTCTCTTCTCTGAGCCCAGCTTGGCAGGCTGGTTTAGAGCTGTGTCTGCCCAGCTGCTTTTCTGCCTCGTGGGACAGAGAAGGGCTGATCTCTGCAGGGCTCCAAATTGCTCTCTGTTTCATCCATCCTCTGGATTTCCTGCTATTTGTTCTGTCACCTATTTAGAACCAGGTTTCTTATCTGTCTCAAGCAACAGGAAAGATAGCTGGCAGGAGTTTATCAGCTGGTTTGGGTGTCTCAGCTCTGTGAGCAGGGAGATATTACAGGGGCCTGAAGATGCAGAAAACTCATCCTCTGAAAATCAGACTTTTTAAGTAACTTCAGGCTGGATAATCAGACCTGTCAATAGCAATTTGGAGAGTTTGAGTATAGCTCATGCCCTGAGTCCAGGTGTAAATTAACAGATCTGTGTTCTGGGATACCACTCCTTCATCTCTTCTCCTGTAGCTGCTGCTGCTCCAGGAGGATTCTCCTCCTTCTCCAAGCTTTTCTGCAATTCTTCTGTGTGTTTTTTACTTGTGGTATTTAATTTCTTCCACTCCTCTGCTCTCGACTTTCTTTTTTATGGCTCCTATCAATACCATGGAGTGCATAACTTTCCATTAGTAGTAATACACTTCAACAGTGTTCATATTTTTAATGTCAGAGACATCCCAGGGCTGACTTTGAATCATATGACAAACTGTGGGTAACTTCAAAAAAATCCTTGTGAAGCAGAATTCTTAGCACTTTATATTTACTGCACAGATTTTCATCTTCAAGATGCTTTTTTCTTGGGAGGAATTTAAGGGCTCAGCTTTCTGGAATAGCCATATACCATTAAAGAGGGGCTATTTCAAAAAACCACTGAGGCAGCTCATATTTAAAGAGAAAAAACCCCAGTGTTTAGAGTAATGTGTGATTTCAGCTACTTGGGGCTTTTTCTGCCTGTTCTGCGGAGCATTTTTGCATGGTTGAGATGTTATATTTTATTTTATACTCCAGCATGGTCCCAGCTAAGAATATCCATCTTTATTCCATTCTGTCCTTTGCAGTTTCAGCTTTAATTCTGAAAATTTGGCCTGTAAGCTTCAAGACAGATAAAGAAAATAGTCCCCGAGATCAAAGAGGTGGTAGTAGATGAAAGGAAACTAGAGAATGCCTTTAGGGATGAACAAGAAGTCTTGAGGAAAAAGGCACTGAATATCCAGTCAGCCACCATCAAACCACGGAGAAAAATCTTGGGGAAAAAAAGGCAGAATTATATGAAGAAGGATGATTGCTATTATTAAGGCAAAAGCTGAATTTCTGATGGTGGGGTGTGTGTGTGAGAGAGAGAGAATACACAGAAAATAAAATTGGGTTTTGCCATCACCTTATAGTGAAAACAGAAATAGCAACACTCAGTGACCCTGTGCTAGAGGATTCATTATTTATAGCTCTCTTGAGACAGAATGTAAAATAGATTATGTTCTTCATCACCCCTGTGGTTTGAAGGGAATGAGATTCCTTTTCTGATATGCTCTGGCTGTGCTAGGAAAAGTTAATGTTTCTGTTAGAGATCCAGTAGAGTTGCATGAGCAGATGTTTCACTTTAATACGTGTAATAACAAATCATGCTGCAAATACATGAGAATAAGGCAATGCTGACCTGCAATAAATCATCTTCCCAAATGCTCTGCTGAGATAATGAGCATCTGAAAATACCAATATGGAGCCTATTACTTCATGGAAATTCTTCCTACTGAATTTAGGTAGCTTTCCTACAGGTTATGCAAGAGGATTAAATACCTGCTGCCAAATTCTATGCCATTATTGTGACTTTCTCTGACATGATTAGAGAAACTACTCATAGAAGTCGATGGTAAACCTTATATTTTTAAAATATAAGGTAGTTCAGGAAATCAAGGACTCTTTTCAAACAGTGAATGCATTTGAACTATTTAGACTAAAAAAATGCAGCAACTGTTTTTAAGTGTTTTTATTTATTTGCTCTGTTCACTGTGACTTTGTGAAGGATATATAAGAATCATTCACTGTCTCATATATCTTGAATCACAGAAAACATTTTACTTGTTTTATTCTATCTAGCTCCAATAATTGACCCTAATGTACAGCTCACAGTCAGGCCATCCAAGGGAAGGAGCTTTACTTGTTAATAAATGAAGTATTTTATAGAAAATTACCTTGCAGCAAGTTAAATTTGGGCATGTGAAAAGATTCAAGCTGGGCCAGAGTGTTCTGCTCAGTGGGATGAGAAACTGCTGGAAGGGAGCTACAGTGACACAACATTTTGCCTGGTTTGATAGGGAAGAGACAGGTAGGGGACTGTTGGGTTAGGAAGATCAGAAAAGCATTGGCAGAGAGTATGAAGAGCTTGGTAGTTGGGAGATGTGCAGACACTGAAGGTGGGGAGGTTACCCCTTGCCCAGCTGTAGGTTTGGTGGAGATTCAGGGTAGTTGTCCTGTCTCAGTCCCTCCAGTTTTACTTCAGAGGGAGTCAGGAAAGATTTAGGTTTAGCCTCAGTGGGGCACATGGAGCCTATGGAGAGCTGAGGCGTGGTAAGGATTATGGTAGTGTGACTTTCTCCTGCCTCTGGAGTGCACTTGGATTGTTCCATGCCTATCCATGGTCCCAGGATGCTGTAAAAGCTTTGTGTCACCCTGGTGTGTCTCCCTCATCACTCATGAAATCACTGACATTCATCATCTCACAGGGTCCAGCTCTACTGCAACTTGTAAAGTCCAGGCTTAACTGGTGTGGGAAGGTCCCTTCAAGCCTCAGGCTTTTGAAAAATGGGCAAAGTTTCCTACCATAAATGTCATCACAGCCAGCCATTTATCAAAGCACAGTACACTGCACGCTGGAAAGGCAACGTGCCGTGGTGTTGGCTTTTGTTGGACATTCTGGGAGAAATCCAGCAAAAATCAAACAGTTTTAGAAATTATTTAAAGGAAATACCAAAGTAATCCAAAGCACACTCTTCTTGGGTTATTAAATTACAGTAAAAACATTAGTCCTGCACAGGCCATTATTTTATCATTAGCTTAATGTCATCAGTTAATGAAGAAATGTCCATGCAGCTATTGGAGATGTTTCCTCAGGCTACACACAACCAAGGAGAACAGATGCAGTTAAAATGCTGCCAAAGTCAACATCTTTGGGAGGAAGTTTTGTGTTTGTCAGTGCACCAACAGCATGGGGTGTTTCTGGTGGTGGAAAATCATTTCAGCTTTACCCATTCGGGTGTTTGTTTCTCACTAACCCTAATTTTGCCCATAGCATCATAGGAAGTTTTCTATTATAAATGATTTACTGTCCTTAACCCTAACCCTAACTCCTTCCTCCTTCCACATTTCAGGAAGGTGTGTGTTTAACATATGTCACTGATAAGGAGGTAATTAAATAGAAAAGGAATAAGCATCTAGATTATGATAGCCCTCTAGTGAAATTATTATGTTAATTTTTAATTTATTTTTTTTCACTTTGTAACCCCTTGGGACTACAATTTGTTTCAACAGCAGCTGTATCAGATTGAAAAAATCATGTAACTAATTATGCAAACTAAAGATTTAGCATCTTTCTACCAATACTATACATTTTTATCAAAGATTTAAGTTCAATGCTATTACATTTTAGTAGAGGGAGGTTGTAACTCATAGAAAACATACAAATTAATTAAACAATGCTGCCTGTACTTGCTCCTTGAGACTGTTTCAATGGATATAAGAGTTCCTTACATTATTTAAAGGAAGGGGAGTCCCACTGAACAGGTTAACATTTGTTCTAGTTGTTAATGGCACAGAATGGCACTGGAACAATGTACATTGTGCATTAGCTGCAGCTCCTCCATGTCTGTACCATCTCAGGCACCACAAAGTGTCCCAAGAGAGACTAACAAAGTGATGTAAATCCTCCCAGCCTACTCCAGGAACTCCTGCATAGCCAGTAGAATAAAATAAAATGCTTAAGCAAAAAAGTTGCAACTCAGTTTGGCTCTGAATTGTTTCAGAAACCAAAATCTGCTGTTTGATTTTCAAAATGGCCTTGAATATTCAAATTGAGATGACATCTGTATCAACCATGGGCTCTAGCCAATATTTTAAATCATATTTTTCACCTGTTGCTCTTTTTTTTTTTTATGTTGTCCCCTCTGCAAAGCAGTTAATGATTTTACATTCATGTTTATGGATGATGCCCTACAAAGAGGCCAGTCTGCCTTTTAAAAGCATTTGCCAAAGTTTTCAGGAAGTTTCCTGGACACCATTTAGGAGCTGCTGGACATCATGGAATGAAATCAAAGGTTTTAAATTCATATTCTTCATATTTAATTTACTCTGAGTCACCACTTTAAAACTGAATCCTTGATGACTGTTCAGCAAAAAACTGGCACGAGACAGTCTGAGTGTGTGCTGCCCTTAGTTTGAGTTTAAGCAGACTTCTCCCACCTCTACCAGTGCTTACAGTGCACAGTTGAGACTGGACAGGGCAGAGGAGTTCTCCAAGTCACTTCCAGGCTGCCAATGCAGTATCTTTCAGAAGGAATAGACTGATTTTTATCCAAACTTTTACCAAACAATTTAATAAAGAAGCGTGTGCTTCTTGGGGATGTTCAGCTGTTCTCTTGTGGAAGGCTACGAAGCACTCCTAGGGGACTTACAGATTTTTTTGCACATTGTTGCTCTTCCCATACAAACCCAAATGCTGGGGTTTTGGAGTTGCCAGCTGAGAGAGCTGTTCCCTGAGCTGTGCCACTCTTTGCAGGAGAGGGAATGGAGATGGGGGTTCACATGCCCACTCTGTAGAGCGTGAATTACTGTTTATTTATCAGCGTCATCTCTGCCTCTTACGGTACCTGTTTGCCTTGAGTAAGGGAAACTGTCAGCTCTCACTGTTGTTCATCCAACTTTTTTTTCTGGGAATCTGTGATCTGGTAATGACAGAGAGGAAATACTAGCCAGCTCACCTGAATTACCCTTTGTGTCTCACAAATAATGTCCTGAGACTTTTAGCAGCTCAAATAGATTTTAGTAGTTCAAATTTTCCCTGACAGCCTTGTTATAAGAAAATAACTTTTATTCCTCGTGTGCTTCCTAACTTAAATTGTTAGATTTTATGACTTTATAAAAATGTGTGCCACATGGCCAGGACTACTGAATCGTGCTCTCCAGGCTGGCAGATGTTTCTCATAATTAACCTACTTTTCAGTCAAGAAGGAAGCCAACATTTTTCAGGCTTGTGTGTTTAGACAGGACAGCCTGTTTCCCAAAGGCACTAAGCCATTCACTATCTTCTAATACAAGGGAAATTCAGGTCATCTGAACTCAGGAATCAGGTGTGAATTCAAGCATTAGCTAGGCAAATCAGCTGCTGGGGCAGGTGGTAGAAAAGGGTGGGGGAAGAGATGAGAGAGGAACAAACTCCCCTGGATACACCCTGCTCCAGCGCAGCCATCAGTGGGACCCTGCATCCTCACCTGCAAGGCTTGCTTGTGCTGTAATTGCTGCCAGGGCTGACACAAAATTTTGGTCTTGAAGGAGATGTGTGTTGAAACAAAAAGCAGCAGTTCTGCACAGTTCTCACCCTCCAGATTTTAAGTCCAGCAAGTTACATGGACCAGGGACTAACATGCTCTTATAAACTTTGTGCTTGAATTTCACAACAACAGAGGAGCATTGTGCACCAGCTGAATTTTTATTAGCATATTAAAACGACCTGGATGAGCTATAGCAATGTATTTAAATTAAGGTCAGCTTGGTTTCTTAACTAAGACTTTGTATTCTGCCAACGGTGTGTCTGAGTGGATTTTTAGGGAGGGCAACTGGGGAGCATCTGCACCTCAGGTATAGCAGTAAATGTAACTGCAGTCCAAAACATTTCTAAGAAGCTCACAATGAGTCATTTTTCTAGAGTGATTAAAATGTGCAGTAGGAATCTTGGGTTTATTTATTGTTTTGGAGGAGTTTCAGCTCTTCACTTGCAAGAGAAGAGGCTTGCAAGGTTTTGGTGCTGCCTCTTGGCAGTTCTATGATTTATTCCTCAGTGTAATCCAATTTCGTCAATCTGAGCAGAGAACTGGGTTCTTGGAAGAAAACTGGGTTTCAACCAAATTTGCCAGACAGACATGTTTTTCAGCTCTGTGGTGGAATTTAAAACATTTTACACAATGTAAGTGAAGATAATGGCAGTGTTTGCACTGGTGAGCACAATCCTGTATCCTTAAAGTGAGCCAGTAAGAAAGGACAATTCAATAAACTAACCTCTAACTCAGAGTAAACATCAGAATTTAAGTAAGGCTTACCTCAAAATACAGTCCAGATGATGTCTGTCCTTGTTACAGGTATTTAATAAATGACAAAACAAGCGTGAGTGCCTGAACTATCATTTCACAGGGGAGTCTTCTGTGGAAATTATGGAGTTTGGGAACAATTGGAAAACAAAAGGGAAATTGTCACTTGGTTTCAGTCAAGGAGTGAATGGTACAAGTTTCTGCTGGATCTCACAAGAGTGGAAAATTCAGGGTTTTAGGTACTTTTTAGGTACTTATTATATGCATTATTTTTACAACAGTAATAATAAAGATCTTACAGGGAGGGTAATGTTACAGTGAGCTGCAGGTTGTTTCCTCTGCCTCATCATTTTGGTGAGAAGGTATTCCTTTCTCCCTACAGTTTTATTTCTGGCACACTTTGGGATGTGTAGAATTACTGCTTTGGACACTATTAGAATGAGACTTTCTAAAATAATTCATGTCCTGGAGGCTATCCTGGCTGGTTTTCCATAATTTCAAAGAAAACTCTGTTCTGGTTTGCTGAGAGAGGTTTAGTTTGCATTCAAAATGAAGTTTGTTCTTACCTGAGCCTATCTGGTCTCCAGCCTTAGAGTATGAAGTCTGGTGGCTTGAGGGTGAGACAAAGTAGATCCAAATGTCCCTCTTGGACATTAAACCTGTGGTGGGAACAGGAGAAGTTTGGAGAAGCTGCAACTCTTTCAAAGACTGAGTTAAAAGGGAAATTACTGAATAAGTAACCTATGGAAAACAGAAAATTAATTAAAAATCATGAATATGAAATTAACGTGTGTGTAAGCAGAGTATATGCTGAAACTCAACAAAAAGAGACTTGTAATATCCAAATACTTTAAGATGTTAAGAAATAGTAACAGGTAGATAGTGCACAAAATAAGAGTTTTACCCAAATAGTTTCCAGTGATCACACAGAAAAATGGTCAGCTGCTTGCCAAATTTATGTATGAAATAGAGCAGGGGAGATCTACAGACATATTTGCCCTGGACTTTGAGAAACCTTTCATTTATCACTACTAGATAGGACTGAAATCTCATTCTCTAGTCCTTTCTCTCTTCTTTTTCTTTTCATTTGTACTTTGCTTCTAGTTTTTCCAGGTATTTCTTTCCCTATGCCTTGACTTTTAGAAAAGACCTACCATATAAAAACCCAAGAGCAATAAAACATAACAAAACCCAAGTCAAGCTAATTTCTACATCTTTTTTCATCTCAACCATGAAATTGTGGGGATACATTTTTAATATAGTCAGAGCTGTTTGTTGATTACAATATGTCATTGCCTTTGAGGACTCCAGGAGGTACAAATCAAAAGTCTCTGCATGCTTCAAGATAGCTTTGAAAACGTATCCCTACAGTGACCAAATGGATGAAAATACGCAAAAATAGAAAAGCTACAAGGGGGTTCAATTGTTTAATCAAAGAGATGGGTAGGAATTACAAATGTATGAGCTACTGCCTTTGGGAAAGGCTTCAGTAAATATGGCAGAGCACTGCATGCAAATATGCTGACAAAATGCTCTTTGCTGCAAGAGCCAGATCAGCTCACTGGTGCAATCTGTAATCTTTATAGAGGCTCTAGGGTTGATTTTTTTTTTTTTTTAATATTGTTCTTTTCCAAAATTAAATCTACATTTTAAATCTTAACTCATGCCATTTTAGTAATTAGTTCCAGCATCTATCTGTGCCAATCATTGCCACCATAATTTTTGTTAATTAAAGCCAGTCATGGCAAAGGAAAATTAAAAATGGAAATGCCTCAAGTTTCACACCAATTGCTGCTGTGGAAATATGGAAGCTGTGCCTGAAGAGGCAACAGTTTTTCACTGAAACAATTAATTTGCTGCTGTTTTACTTCTGTGGCAGTATATCAAGCCTGAGGTGATTTAATATGATAAATATCAACACGTAGGCTGTATTTTGGTAAGCTGTGAGCAAATGACTCACACGCTGCTTCCAGGCAGCATCCCTTTTGCCAGGAGAGGGATTGGCCAACTGTGCATTTCCAGAGTATTCCCATCCCAGTCTGTGCTCACCAGCAGCACCACTTCCACTGAATGAATGTGCAAAACACCAGAAGAGCTGGGACAGCTTCTCTGCTTTCACCTTTTGCAAGTATTTCTTCTCAGTTAAGAGACTAAAGAAAGGACCAAATTCCCCCTTGCAGTAACTCCACTGATGTGAGCTCACCTTGGAAAACTTCATTCTTCTCAAAGGCAAAATTATCACAAGCAGTGAGAAGGGTTTGGGGTCACATGAAGGCTTTCCAAAAGAGCCAGAATTGTCATACTTTATTAACGAGGCTTTTCTTTTGACAGGTGTGATTTGTATCCCAGTAGCTGCGAGTGGTTTGAGTGTTGCAAGGACTTTTATGGGGAAAACTGGGGTTACTCACAGCTAAACACTGATTTTCAAAGAAGAGCTGACATGAGATCTGCAATGTATCAGTTAATGAGGAGGTTTTGCCACGCAGCCTCCTGCTCTGTGAGTCCTTTTATTCCAGGGAACACAGGGCATCAGACTGGGACATCAGAGACTCAAATCTTTCCTAGCTGTGCCACCAATTTGTTGGTGACCTGGATGAGCCTCTTCATCTTCCTGTGAGACAGTTTTTCCTGCAGCAAAATAAGGGTTGTGGTGCTTTTTTGCTTTTAGAAGGTGTATGGTGAGGAATGTTCAGTACCCTACAAGAGATAAGTGTTCTTATTTCAGTTATAAGGAGATAACCCTTTTATTTTGGAAGCAGATGTCCATCGTTGATCCCTTGCTGTGAATGCCTTTGCCAGGCCATTAACATTGATGGGTATCAGCAGCAAACACATAACAGGATTAATTACCGCTGCAGTTACCGCATCGTATCATGTGAGGAATCGCAATTAATCAAAGGCAAACTTCTTGGGTACCGCTGAGTTTTGACCAGTGAAGGCTTTCTTTATGTAACTGGAAACCACAGTGAATGGGTAGCACAGGTTTTCTATTCCTGCTTCAGAGCTGCTTGTGAAGAAACCCAGCATTTCCCCACCCTCATCTCTTCCCCAGTATTTTGAGGTGTCTCAGACAGTGACTCACTGAACTGAATAGAAAAGATATTGAAAAATTGCAAATCAGATTGCTTTCCACCTAATGAAATATTCAAGAACCCATTTTGCCCTGTAGCCTTTCTGAGGGCTAAGGAGATCAATATGACAATTGGAATTTAAAAAAATAAACAAAACCCAGTTATACTTTCCATGGAATTTTGTGATTAAATGAGTGTACTTAATTATACGATCCCAATGGTAATACCTGAAGTAATCAGGTTTCTCTTTGGTTCTCTTCTTATTCCTCTCTGCTACTTTCCTTGTGTAATTTCTGATCTTACTAAAATGATTTTAAAATGACTGTCCAACTTCTAAAGCATAAATCAGGATATGAAGAGGGCTAAAACAGTGCCAAGACAGTTTTACCTGTTGTAAAATTACTTTCCTGGAAGTCACATAACTAGTCCTTCCAAGTTTTTAAAACATGGAAAATAAAACAAAACCTGTAGAAATGTGATATCATTTAGAGGAGAAAAATGACTAAGGTTTTTTGTGTTTTGATGGTGTTATTTTGGTTTTGGTTTTGTTTTGTTTGTTTTTTCTATTTCTGTCAATGAGCAATTATCCCTTAGTAAATTGTGGCACGATGGATTAGACATGCTTGTCAATACCAGGTGAAAATCAAGTCCCTGCAATTACTTGTGTTTAAATTACTTTACAAAGGACTACAAAATATTATGAACTAATGTTCCAAAACTGCCTTTGTCCCTTAAAAATATTCAATAAATAATGACTTTTGGCCGTGTATATCATCTGCAGCCCTCCAGTTTGTTGACTTGCACATGCCAATCAGCATTTCTAATCACTGGGAAGTTGGAGGACTTAAGTCCTCTGGAGTTTAAGAGTTCATACTTAATTTTGAAAAATACAAAACGTTATGGATCTCTGCCTAATTTCTATAGCTCACCTTGTGTTCTCAGCAATTTTACATGTCTAGTGTGACCAAAAGGTTCTTATATTCAGGCCAAGTAAGAAGAGGATTAACTTGAGGTATCACTTTCTCCCTTTCTAGATTTCTTCTCCTTTCCTCCCACTGGGCTGAAAATGGCCCTGCAAGGGCTATCACATGCTATACTTGGTATGTCAAAGGTGGCTTAGTATTAAAAATGCAAGTCAGAAGTTTTGAATAGTATATAGTAATATTTTAAAGACACATTTACAAAAAGAAAGTTAGGTCTAGAAACTTGTGAGTTTGAGAATTTTTTTTGTTAACAGGTTAAACATTTTTTAGTGTCAAAATCAAACATGCTTTGCAAATATCAGCCCTCTGACTTCAAATCTCCCTTAGATTTTATATTGTATCATTCATGCTAAATATTTAATTTTCTTTTTTATAATGTCTTCTGCTCTAAAGCTTGCATGTCTAGGGCCTGATTCAGATTGATCACTGACTTCAAGTCAGGGATATTTTATTTAATATTCTGTGGAGAATAGGGAGCTCGAGAACTGTTTTATAATGGAAAACTCATCTACAATAATCTACTATATGAAAAACATCTCTATTCCCCAGTCTGTGCAAAATGTAGCGAAGAGAGAAAAAGAGAAGGGACATGAAAATATAAGGATGAAGATGGAACAGAATTGCTAAGCAGGGAAAAGGTGCTTTGGGCTCACAATTTTAGATCTTGTTGTCCTTGTCAGTGAAAAAGTGGCTGTTTAATTTGTATTAAAACTGACTATCAGCTCCTTCTCATAGCAAAACTTCCAAAATTGCTGGAAGAAACAGCTTGCAAGAGAACAGAAAATAAAATGAAAGAAGTCTTTAGAGGGGAGATGAACACTTAGCCTGTGAAAATTGTTTACCACAGACTCCCATTTCCCCTGGCTGGGGGAGCTGAGCTCTTAGTCATGTTGATCAGCTTCATGTTCATCTTCATTGTCATCTTGTAGTCCTTCTTCTCTTGAATTTCTCTGCACTGCTGTCACAAACAACCACCTGTTTACAACGTCTGTGCACCAAATTTTTGAAGATGGGAACTTTGGTGACAGCATATACTGTGCTTTTAATGCAGATATATAAGCCTTGAAACTCACTGTTTTTTTCTCAGAGCAAGTTAAAGAAATATTCTTCTCCCAACATCCATCCAAAGCAATAACAGTCTTGGAAAAGTAATTTCTCCTATACTGAAAGCCTTAAGGATACTTAAGTATACTGATGCCACATGGCCATCAATACAGATACTTATCAAATTATATCCATTAAGAATTAAGGAATAGATGGTCCTTAAATTATGCAAATTTTGGAGTAGTAATGTTTTTTCAATTAATGTCTTCTCAAGAGAAGATGAATATATGTGATGTCCCTAGTAAAAGAATATTATTGCTCCCTTTAGGTAAGATATTGGGAAAATCCTATTATCAGGGATCTGGGGGCTTTTAGCATAATGAAGAACAGAAATATTATATCTAAACTGTGCAGGTCTAGTAAAGTTTGCAGACAAATCCATCACAAAGGGAACTTGGCATTTGTTGAAGTACAGAAAATATCCCCTTGCTCCACAGAGGAGGATCAACAGGTTTGCTTTGTATTTGACCTATGGTCAGCACATTCATAATTTAGGAACACCTGGAAGCTGGATGGGCAGGCTTCAGTGGGATGCAGGTACAGAAATTATCAAAACAGAAGCAAAAATTCAGCTGTAATTTTAACAAAGTACTTTTGTCAGAATCGAAGACTTGGCTTAAAGTGAAATTTGTTTAATTGTTTCATAAGAAAAAAAAAAAGTAAAATGGTTCCAGATGACATTATTTGGAAATAAGGTTTCTTACCCTCACAATTTTTGTCCTGGTAAGAATGCCAGTCATGAAGTATATTATTGTAAATACATCCTGATGGAATGGCTTTAAACAATACATTTCACCCTGCCTGATCTCCCAGGAGTTCTACTCTGCAGAGGAGAAAAAATGGAAAACTGAAATCTTCCCAAATATTTGCAGTGCAGGAAGACAGCAACTCACTTATGGCAGCGTTTCAAGGGAAGAATCCAAAAACGGTTTGCAAGAAAGAGATAGAGGTACATTTTCTTCAGTAAGAAAATCCAACTTAATGCCACAGATTTTAAATTCCCCAGCCACATTGCACGCTGGAAAAATCTGACTTCTTAAATTACCTTATACACTGTTGTTTTTAAAGGTTATTTCCATATAAGCTTGTCTGGAGAAAAAGGTGGTCAGATGCTTTAAAATATTATTTGTGGGGAAAAAATCCCTACATGTTTGAGCATTCCTGTAAATTTAAGTTCGGGGATGCATTTCTTACAGCTCTGCTCTATGACCCCACAGTGAGGGAAATTAAAAAAACTTATAAACTCTCCAGTAGTTTATAATTTCTGATATTTTCCAGCACTGGTTGGGTCATTTTATGCAAGCTTAATGAGGCCTGAAAGAGCACTGTGGATCCCTTTAGAAGTCCTGGATTTCAGATGTCTTAGTCCTGCATTTCATCATAATTCCCACTTGAACACAAATCATATTTCTGAGGCAGGAGATGTCTTTCACTGATCAAACTCCTAAAAGGAATGTCATGCCAGCTCCTGAAGGCCTGGGATTTGGAGTTTTATTGGGATTTTTTGTTTTGTGTCTGTGGGGGTTTGAATGGTTTGCTGCTGTTGGTGTGTTTTGGGTTTTGTGGTTTTTTTCTAATCTGCCTTTGTTTTTCTTGTGCAGAAGAGAGGCAAGTGAGAAGTGGAAAAGGTAAAGAAAAAGTACATAAAATCAAGTATGGGAATATTGCCACAGTGTGGAGGGCCTTCAAGTCAATTTATCACATGGCTGAAGCCAGTCAAATCTCCCTTGCATATATGAGAATGAACTAAAACAACAGCTATTATTATTTCTTTGACATCCACTGCATTTTGGAGGAGCAATTGCACGTTTTAAAGAGTCTTCTTTAAAGAAGAGGGTGTGAACATTTTAGAAAATCACCAGTAAAGCAAAGCTGCACTCTCTCTCCACTACTTCCACTGAAGGGGAAAAAACAGATGGATACTGCTGATGTCACAGAACATAAACCAACATATACAGCTCAAAGAGGGCTGCAAGGAAATGCATTTTATTCATGGTTGGCGAGGCAGGGGTCTGATCTCTGCTAGAATGCCTATTTTTGTTTAAATGGACTCTTCAGAGGATGATTTTCATATATATGGATGCATGGCATTTGTCTGTTAATAGATGCAGTATTTCAGCCAAGTCATTTCCTACCCTGAAGACACTTACAAGAACAGGACACTTAATATGTCAAATGTGATGGGTCTTAGGAGGATTTTTACCTCTACATTACCTTTACCAGTGATCATAAAACTTGCTTTTTCAGCACTATTTCAAAGTCAGATCAAATATTTATTGTACTAATGGGAAACATTTACATAAGCTCTTTAAAAACCTGCAATCTGAACAGTAACACACCACCATAGAAAAAGTATTAAGGCTCATTTGCTTTCTTTCTGTAACGTAATGCCCCATGAGGAAGGAGTTTAAAGTGTGAAAAACAGCCCAGGCAGGAGCCAGCCTTACTGAAGAAGAAGCCCTTGTGAGCTGCCTTCAGCCCAGTGAGCACATATTCTTCTCTTTCCCGTGGTTCCCAGGCTCTAATTGCTGTCAGCTTCCACTCCTTCCCACCCACCCATGTGTGTGATGTTTCTGCAGAGATGTTTCTTCCACCTCCTCTGGCCAGTCTGTCCCACAGAGAGACAATTCCCCTCTGAGGTGGGACCATTCAAGCTCCACAGCTTTCCACAGCTTCAGCTTCTGGACTCTTCTCCACACTGGATTGCTTTCAGAGCCTTTTCCAGAGTCACCTTTCATCCTTTAACCAAATATTGAATGTCATTTGCTGCTCTTTCCTCCAGGATGCACCAGTGTCCTTCCCTTGCATGCCCAAGAGCCACAACCTGTAAAGCATCATCAGTGAACCAACTTCAGAAGCTGATTTTTAAATATTTTTATTTAATATTTGGATTCCAGCAGCTGTGCAGAATTACTCTCTCTGTGACACAAATGTGTGTGGTTTTTTTCTGCTGCAAACATACAGGTGGCATAGATGGTAGTTTTGTTCTGCCAGACTGCTGCATGATTTTCTGGTTCTTAAAGTCTGGATCCTAGGTGATCATTCTTTGTTTTATTTAAACTGAAAAAGTGGAAAATCCCAAATCAACTTGACAGGGAACCTTGGTGCACTTAAACCTTGTGTTCCAAAAATCGCATCTTTTCTTCCTGCCTGTGATCAATTTGTAATTACTCCAGAGGAAAAAGAAATCATGCACAGCTAGAGGGAAGTCTCAGGTCATCACCGTGCTAAGATGGAAATCAAGCTCTGTGCATCATTTTCCCTGAATTTTCTTGGAACTTCTATATTTTGCTTCTGTTTACCTGCATGGCTTTGATCTTTCACCTAATATTTATCAGTATGTCAAAGAGATCAGAGCATTTTCTGGGACACTTTATAAAAAAGGAGCAGAAAGGTTCACCAAAGAACACAAACCCTGTAGCAAAACATTGTGTAACACTCTCAAAATTTATTTTATTTTAAAAAACCAAAAGAGTAATTATAAAGCCGCTTTTGGCATTGAATATATAATTCCTTATCAGAAACAATTACCTAAAGCTGCTGATACCTCTCAGAGGGACTGGTGGGAATACCTCCATAAGCTGTAATAGCAGTGGTGACCCACAGTGTCCACTGACAGCCAAGGAACTGCCAGGAGGAACATCGACTGTGGGCAGTAAAATCCTGCTTTAATGTCACTTCCTGCTTGCTAATGCTCTTTGTATTTACACAGGGACTTTTTCACAGGTCATCTTAGCCTTTGATTCTATTCCTTATATTGTATCATCAGAGCAAGTTTTAAGCACTCTCTGTTGCCCTCCAGTTTATAAGAGGCTCAAAGCTCCACGGTATCACTCAGTCATAAACCATTAGAGCCCAGAATTCACATCCCATTTTGGGGAGCAGAGACAGTGGTGAAGGAATTGCCATGGTTCAAGTGGCTGATGTGCCAGGCTGTTTTATCCCTTGGCACATGCAGATTTTACTGCCACATATTGGATTACACAGGTATTTTCCATGGGTGTGTTCCATCTAAAGCCTTGAGGCAGGGCCACACTTTGACATTGACTGCCAAACTCCACTGGACATTGGAATCAAACAAGTCCTAATACATAGTTTTCCAAAGAATGTGAAAACTATTTAATGAAAATCTTATACATCATGAAATAATAAAGGTTTATGCTCTCACATGAATAATTTTTGGGCTGTATCCAACCTTAAATATTAATGTGTAGCATATGTTACATGCATAAATTAATAACACTTCACTGGGTATTTGTGGTTACCATGGTTTCTCAACATTTAAATTTTGGATTTTTGTTGAAAAAACCTACACAACCCAAAACATTAATAATAGGGATTAAAACTTTCCCCTTCCATTTAATATGCAATATATATATCAAGACACTGCTTTCTCAATATGCACTTTATCAAATTCAGTAAATTACTGTATTCACATTTTCATTAGCTGTAGTCATGGAGTTGCAGATGGCCCTTAAAATCAGTCTTCAGTTTTCATTATTTTTTCATTAAGCACATCTTCTTAGAGACTTCTCCCTCCTTAAACATTTATGTCAGGGAAACTCAGGTTGTCAGGAACACTGACTGACTTATCAGTGTTGAGTATTCTGCATTGTTTCACATAGATTTCAAATCCCAGCTTCACATCACTGTCACTCTTATCCTGTATCTTAGAGCAGAACGCGCTGATGCTGATAAATTACTTATTAGCTATGAAAAGATACTACTGTATTACACACCTAATAAAATAATAAGCAAATGCTTTCTCAGGTTGCTAGGACATTTCCAAACCTCTGAAATGCTTCAAACTTCTCCCCTTTAACCTATGGGTATTTATTGCACAGTGCCCTACATCCCTCCACACTTACCTAGAGCAGATACACGTGCACAAGAGTCAGAGTGAGCTCTAGCAAGAGTCACCTCAGGGTTCTGTTAGTGGAAATTCTGATTTCCCTTCTCAAGAAAACCCTGAATTTCTGAGGTCCAAATCAATCAAATGGGCACTGAATGTGGATATCTGGGATCAGCATTCTCATTCCTTTTTTGTGTCTGTGAGCAATCACACGTACTTCAGATATACGTTTGTTTATCTGCTGCATTCCTCAAGGGATTTTTGCCAGTGTACAGGATATTACAGGACTGATGGATACACTGTTATTCCTTTGCCTTACTATATTCGTGTAGGGCCTCTAGGCTGCAGTTAAACTCAGAACTTCCCTGAGTTCCAAGCACAAAGCACCGTACAACTGCAGAGTTACAGACTAACCCTGTCTCAAGAGCTCATAAACTGAACAGTCAAGAGAAAAGGGGAAGAAAATAAGTGCTTCCTTTTCACATACTGGGCGGGACACGAAACAAAGAGATGTAGATTCTGATGACCTCACTCTCCCTGGGTACTGTTTAATGCATGGGACTGCCTCAGTCAGCAGGAGATAAGGTAGCATGGTTTAGGGACTGGCAAGTAGTTGGTAGAACTGCTTTTGATGCAGTCCAGGACACATTTGGCATTCTGGGTTGAAAGCACACATTTCTGGGTCATGTAAAGTCTCTCAACACTTCTGTTTCAAGGTATTTGACAAACTATTATGACAGTCAAGGTTGATGCAGCAGTAATTTACCCATTCAAGATTATTTCAGTTAATTATTTCATAGCACTAGTATTTGGAAGAGCTACAAATCTAATCCAGTTGTGAACTCAGTTATAGTAATGTATTTGAGGGAAGTAGGTAAATGCTCATCAGAAGAAATATTTAAGGAAGAGACCACGAAGAAACATAAGGGCCAGAGCCTCTCAGTGGTTGTGTTCAAGCAGTCATGGATACTGAAGGCTTGGATGAAATCAGAAAGCAATGGCACAAAACTAGTAAGTCTAATAAGAGAGTCAAACAATAATTTGTTCTGTGTTTCATCATCGTTTTGGGCCCTTAAGAAAAGAGAAATGCTTAAGGCAAAGGAAAATATTTGCAGAAAAAACCACCCAAAACAGCAGGCCACTTGAGAAGTTGCTTCTTGTTCCAAACAAAATGAGCCTGCAGGCAAGTCATTAGAGCTCTTCATAGTTTGCTCCACCACCTTGGAGAGTTTAAATTTACATGACGAGCAAGTTCAGTGGAACTGGATTAGACCATACATGCTCTCTTGGAGCAGAGTTTCTGGATAATTTTAAACTTTTGAGCTGGAAACATTTGGGAAGGGAGACAAGTATCTGAGTCCTTGATTAAAGCCATCTGGTTTTGCATCAAGCTGATAGAGTTCTAGGTGCTAAATATTCCACACTCTGAAATTCATATATTGATTTTATTTCTATGTTAATTTTAGCGGAACTCTGAAGTCCCAGAAATAGAATCTCTTTCATCAAATCCACTTATTTAATCTTTTTTCTGAAAATACAACATGAAATTTAAAGATCCCTATTAGGATTAAAAAGTTAGACTGATTAAATGAATCTTTAGGCTTTAGATACATGTCCTTTGCCAAAAAAAATAAAATAAAAATCGGTCCCTTGGTTTTAAATAACTAAGTCCTGATGAAGAGAATGACACCTGGTTTTAGCCGCTGTTCACCCAGGACACTTACCTAGCATAAAACTCAAGAAGCTTTAAATATATGGAATAGAAATTATAACACTAAGGCAATAGCAGCATAATTTGTAAGGCAAATATAACCATGCCCCATAGCATGTACGAATTGGTTATATACCCTGATTTCAAATTGGGGTTTGTATAATGGAATGCAACACTGCATAGTCTCAGAGTGTGGTGGTTCACTGGTGGGTCCCAGGAGCTCCTGGAGCTCTGACTTTAGGGCATGGAAATTAAAGAGGTCCCAGAAGCTTTCACAGGATTATTCCTGCAGTAATTATTATATAAAAGAGAAACCTAAAAGAGGGAGACTGTACACAGCTCTCTACTTTGGTTCCACTTCTGGTTCAAACTCACAGAAAAAATTATTTACAAGCATGAGCCAAAAGCTGTGCAAAATCATAGTTCTTATTTATTTAATCATTAGTTAATTAATATGTTTTTTATGATCACCCACAACTTCATTCTCTGTATGTACTTTGGGAGGACTACTGGAGCTCAAGCTGTCTGGAATGGAGTCTCTCCCACTGAATTTCATATCTTTTTAGTCCCAGAGGTTTTAGAGGGTTTAATAGCATTACCGACTGTGCAGTTAAACAGCTGTAAGCTTGATGTTTACTTTTTGTGTAACAGCATTTCAATTATTGCTAAGTTTTCTGATGTCAAGAAAACTGCTGAGAAGATCCTCTGGTTCTATTGTGCAATAAAAGTTCCAAAGGACCATTCTCAAAAAACCCCAATCCAACAAAGCAGGAAAATAACCCAAATCCTCCAAAAATATGAACAAGAGCAGGTTGTCCAAGGACACTGAATAAAAACACACAATTAGCAAAAAATAACTAAAATTAACAAAGCTAGTGACTCCTCAGACTCTCACAAAATCGATCTCTGGAGGTGTAGATCATGTTGTCCTCAAATGATAACAAAGAAAAGGGAACAAAAAAGCCCTTTACTTCTCCAGTGATTTTTCAGCTTTAGAGAGCTCTTTTGGGATGAGATGGTTTTGAGAAATTAACTCCAGTGTTAAAGTGACCTGACAATGGTATTGAGCGAGGTACTGTTTCAAGAAGAGAGTTGGAAAAAGTCTCAGCTGCTGGTTCCCACTTTCACAAATTCAATTGTGGTTAGAATGAAAAGAGGAATAAAAGAGGATCAGCATTACTGAATCCTCTGTGACAAAGTGACACTGAGGCATTAAAAAACTTGTAGCTGGCATTACATTCTTGCCATCTTTGGCCATCTAGTGGAATCTTTTCTCTACAAAATATAACAAATAAACAATAATTATTATTTTGAAGAGAAGCAAACCTCCCAACAGTTTACGTATGTTAAATAACATGCCTGCAGCTACGTGATTCTGGTCATCTTATTAATTCACAGAACATTGTTTTGGAAGCTTCAAAGAATCATAGATTGGAAAGCACCTTTGAGGTCATCGAGTCCAACCTCAATGCTTGCAGCCTGGTGTGCTCCAGGGCAAATGCCCAGTGTTCTTGCTCAGGGATGTGTTACCCCAGGTGGCTCTGCCTGGCACTGGTG
The DNA here is from genome assembly GCA_035222235.1 of Margarornis squamiger. Taxonomy (NCBI): domain Eukaryota; kingdom Metazoa; phylum Chordata; class Aves; order Passeriformes; family Furnariidae; genus Margarornis; species Margarornis squamiger. Next base: position 30,910,534 of record JAWWTY010000158.1, read on the forward strand.
GCAGCTCGGGGACAGCTGGAGGACAGGTTGCTGAGGTAGGGGTTGGTGGCCCGTGGTGCTGCTGCTGCATCCCTGCTCTTAGGGGGCTCTGGCTGTGGGTACTGCAGCATCCAAGCACTGGAGATGGGACAGGGAACCTGCTCCCTGTGAGGTGTCTCAGGTGCACAAGCGTCCCTGGTTAGTCTAAAGAAGTTTAGTGTAGAAAAGTTTGGGAGGGGGTCTCATTAATGCACATAAGGATCTCAAAGGCGGGTGTCAGAGGACGGTGCCAGACTCCTTTGGGTGGTGCCCAGCCACAGGACAAGGAGCAATGGCCATTAACTAAAACAAAAAGTTCCATCTAACATGAGGAAGAACTTCTTTCCATTGAGGATGGCAGAGCACTGGAACAGCTGCCCAGGGAGGGCCTGGAGTCTCCCTCTCTGGAGACTTCCCAAATCCACCTGGAACGAGTCCAGGTGATCCTGCCTTGCCACTGGGGGAGATTGGACTGGATGATCTCCAGAGGCTTCTTCCAATGCTGATTATTGTGTGATTCCGTGAGGCACCTCAGGGTGGGTTGGAAATGGACACCACAGACACCTGAACATCCCGGACACCACAGACACCTGAACATCCTGGACACCACAGACACCTGAATATCCCAAACACCAGAGACACCCTGAACATCCCGGGTACCACAGACACCACAGACACCCTGAACATCCCAGACACCACAGACACCTGAACATCCCGGGTACCATAGACAGCTGAACATCCCAGACACCACAGACACCCCCTGAACATCCCGGGTACCACAGACACTTGAACATCCCGGACACCACAGAGACCTGAACACCCCAGACACCACAGACACCCTGAACACCCTCGACAGTACAAACGCCCCGCACACCCCCCGAACACCCCCGGAGTGCCCCGGAACGGCGGATCCCGAGCCGCGGGGCCCGGCGGAGCGCGGCCGGCCGGCAGTGCCGGGGCGGCGCTTCCTGCGGGGCGGGGCCGGGGCCGGGGCCGGGGCTGGGACCGGGACTGGGACTGGGACCGGGACTGGGACTGGGACTGGGATCGGGATCGGGGCCGGGGCCGGGGCCGGGGCTGGTACCGGGACCGGGACTGGGACCGGGACTGGGACTGGGATCGGGATCGGGATCGGGGCCGGGGCCGGGGCCGCCGCCGCCCCAGCGGGCTGCGCCCCCCGCCATGCAGCGCTTCACCGTCAACATCAAGCTGCCGGCGCGGACCCTGACGGGCGCCCTCAGCGCGCACAACCGCGGCGCGGCGGACTGGTGAGCGCTGGGGTCCCTTCGGGCTGGGGTCTCCTTGGGCTGGGGGGTCCCTTAGGGCTGGGGGTCCCTCCGGGCTGGGGTCCCTCCGGGCCCGGCCCTGCTCCCCCCGCAGGGACCCTCCGGAGCCGCCGCCCCGCGGGGAGCGAGAACAAGGCCCTGGCCCTGCCCGTGGCGAGTGGGACCGGGGTGAGAGAGTGGGGCTGGCGTGGGGATTGGGAAGGAATCCTTCCCTGCGAGGGTGCCAGGCCCTGGCACAGGGTGCCCAGAGGAGCTGTGGCTGCCCTTGCATCCCTGGGAGTGACCAAGGCCAGGCTGGACACCTGGGATGGTGGAAGGTGTCCCTGCCCATGGCAGGGGGTGGCAACGAGATGATCATCACCTTCTAACTCAAACCATTCAGTGATTTCCTTCTGTGGGTGGAGATCCTGTGGATGCAGTGAACTGTAGAGACCAGAGCAGCTTCTTCTGGTTTGTCTTCATGTTGTCTTTGAGGCTCAGTGCATACACTTTTGTATTCATTGCCCTGAGCAATGGGCTCACCCAGCTGTGCTGGAATTCATTGCCCCAACACCGCTCAGTCCTAGGCAGGAAAATGAGCTGGACCAAGTCATGGTTTAAAGCTGTAGCCTTTAGGTTTGTCAGCTGGCAAAGCAGTGAGCATCAAAGTACTCAGAACTTTGTGCTTAGTTTGACGCTTTTTCTCCTTTGAATGTTGCCACCTGCTTGGTGTTCACCAAAGCTTGTAGGTGTCATGGGTTACCTGAAGGGAGCCTGCAGGAGAGGAACTGTTTAGGAAAGCATCATGAAGTGACAGGACAAAGGGGAATGGATTCAAACTGAAAGGGAGTAGGTTTAGATTAGATATTAGGAAGAAATTGTTCCCTGTGAGGGTGGGCAGGCCCTGGCACAGGTTGGGCAGAGAAGCTGTGGCTGCCCCTGGATCCCTGGGAGTGTCCCAGGCCAGGCTGGACAGGGCTTGGAGCACCCTGGGCTGGTGGAAGGTGTCCCTGCCCATGGCATGGGTGGAATGGGATGGTCTTCAATGGCCTTTCCAGCCCAAACCAGTCTGTGATTCTCTGATTAACTTCTGAAGTCAGACAGGCCCCAGCAGATTTTCGCTGTTACTGTGATAATTGTTTATGTGCTCCTTTTTAGTCTCTAAATAAAGAAATGCAATTCAACCTATAAAGGCAAATATATTTCTTACCTGCATTCTTCCATATAGAATTTGGGAATGCTCATCATGAATTCCTGTGCGATGTCTTACATTTACAGAAGAGGATTTTTACAGATGGGCACAAAGACGTGCTTTGTGGTGGCTGAGGGTTCTGTCAGCAAATGGTTCAGCAGACAGTGCAATGGCATTTTACAGTGCTTTTATGTTATTAAATAGTATTTACCATCTGATAAACATCAAATATTGTGTCCAGTAACGTGCATTCAACTTACCAAAGAAAAAGTCTCATACTTGATGTGAAGAGCTTTGGTTCTTTTTTGCTTGTTGATGACAGTATGTGCTTTTCTAGGGGCTGGCAAGGTTTGATTGCATATGGATGTCATTCCCTTGTGCTGATAGTGGATGCCAATACTGCTCAGACTTTACAGGTTTTGGAAAGGCACAAAGCTAGTGTTGTCAAGGTGAGAAGTACACATTTTAAGGTATATTACTTGATTCTGGTGTATATGTTATTTTTCTAAATCGTTGTAAATACTTGACATGATACCACACTTGATTTTCACATAAAATATATTGTAAAATACCTGTATTTTATTTGATCTCTTTTACAGCTGAGTCAAACTGTTCATGCTGAAATTTGAGCTGAGGTTGATGCTGTATCTTCAGACAATATATAGAGGTTACAGAATATCTAGAAAAAGTTTTTAGTATTACAGAACACATAAATGTTTCTAGGAAAGCTTTTGAAATGAGAAAATTTGCAAGGAAAATTACAAAATATCAAATGAAGGTCTTTGTTTATGCCCTTTCTGGTCTTCCCTGTTGTGGGAAGTGCACCATTCCTCTAGAAAGTTACTTTTAAGCTTTTTCTTCTGTTCCTACCTAGAGAAAAGGAACAATAGCACCCAAAACTGAACATTTATTTTAGCAGTATAAAATGACTAAAATTGAAATTCAAGTGTGTGGTACCTGTACTTTGCTTTGAAGATGCTTGACTTGAAATCGCTGAGTTTGACTTTGAGCCAAGTGCGGAACAGGATGTATTTCTTTGAGACATGATTTCTTTGATTGTGGACAATGACAGATTCATTTATGGTTTAGAGGAATGTTTGGCTGGCAGATATAATGTTTGATAGTCCTTGGCACAAATGCTGTGTTAGAAGGGAGTCAGTAATGTATGAAGAATAATAGATTCCTAAATGGAGGGGGTTGGGTGGGGGTTTTTTGTAGTAAAAGAAAAAGGTTGGATGTATTTTTTGGAAATCACATACTTATTTTTTACCATGTGTAATTTTCTTTAAATAGTCCATCTTCCTATAGATAGACCAGTACTGTATTAGATATGGCCACTCTGATATTTTAAAATAAAACACAATTATTTTGTCTTTGGGTTTGATAATTTACTGACTTTTGAGCCATCGCGTTATGATGATTTCTTTCTGCACACCAAAGAGCTTCAATTTCTTCTGTGAATGGCTTTGAAATTTCAGGATATTCAGTAGCTATGTAGGTGATGTTGTTTATGTATCTTTATATGGTGTAATGTATATTTCTGTGCTACAGAGTCCAGTTAAGTGAGCTTTTTAATAATAAATGAACTGTTCAAATCCTGAGTGAAAATACTGGGTAGGGCAAAAATGATACAGATCCATTCAATGTCTTGGCCAAGACTCATACAGATAATGACATTGTAGCTTTTAAAATGATTGAAAAGTTCAGGAATTAGTTTAGCTTGGTTAGAGAGAATTTTTAACTGACTGGCAAAAAAAAATATAAGAAAGTTAGAAGGGTTAGGTGTCAAAATAGATACTTTATGTCATTTTTTGAGACTTATATACTGTGACATGGTTAAAAGTAATGCTAAAATGTCGCAAAGGATGGAGAACTGATTTCTTCCAGCATGTTTGCAGACATGCCCAAATCTTTCAGTGGGGTTTGAGGATTCTCA
>JAWWTY010000158.1:30915044-30961775 GCA_035222235.1 Margarornis squamiger
CAAAGGATGGAGAACTGATTTCTTCCAGCATGTTTGCAGACATGCCCAAATCTTTCAGTGGGGTTTGAGGATTCTCAAGACACTGTTTTCAACTTGTGCTGCTGTCAGTACTCCCTCTGGTGACACTTTGGGCAACTTGTGTGACCCTCAGTAAGGAGAGGTTATTTCTCAGTGATCTCAGGTGTGTATATGATAAGAACCACAGTCAGTGGCACTCTGTGAAGCAATACCTGTGCTTGCCTTTTGGCAACTTCTTTGGAGAATCATACCTGCAGTTGTCTTCAAGCTGCCTTTTAAAGTGAACAAATCAATTCCCATGTGTATAATTGTGTAAAAAATAGAAAAGTGGCATTGAGGTATCAGCAGTAATGATGACTCTGCTTTAAAATTTTCACTTAGCTTCGATAATAAATTGTAGCACAATTAGTTTTTGATCCATGCAGTGAATAGCATTTTAATGTGTTTCAGTTACATTCATTAGCACTGAGAAGTAACATTATTTCAGTAGGAAACCAAATGCTGAAGTCCATTAATTTATAAGATAATTTTTCAAACCACTCTCTGAAGCTTTGTGAACAGAAATAGACTGCAAGACGATGTCAAATTTAGGAGGTGGAAAAATGAAAAGAAATTTCCTTTTACTGTAAGAAAACTCTTATGAGGCCATGATTGTTGCAGACACCTTTACATCTCTAAGAAATTATTTTTTTAAGGGTTTATGAATGCTAAGAGCATAAATAAACTAGAGGGGATCTATAAATAGCCTGCAGTGTATGTCTGATTTAAATTCTTCCTAGCAGAGGCTGACACCAGCAAACTCAGTCAGCTGGGGATCCTCTCCCCAAGAGCTGTGCTTCAGTACTGAAAAATTTCAAAACATGCCACATCTGTAATTAAAAAAGCAAGGAAAAAAGCAGTTGTTTCATAATCCTTCTGCAGTCCATTTTACTGTTTTTCTTTAAATACTTCCTGGCCTTTGGCTGTCATAACTGTGTCTGGAATAGGTAATGGATTCACTGAGAATTGATCTGTGTTAGTTGTCCATCTGTACAAAAGGTGTTTGTGGGAGACTGATGGCTTTGTGCAGAGGGGATTATATCTGATTTTACCTTTAGAAAGAGTACTTGAAAGCATCCTTTTACAGAAGAAAATCTAATTTTTCCACTCCCATTTGTTTGGAAATCAGTGGGTATGGGTTTGTGGATGCCCACAGAACCTTGAAGATTTTCACTTAGTTTCCTTTAAATATTTGAGTAAACTCTATATACATAGCATATGTGTTTGGATTGCTGTAGTTACCTTTGAACAAGGCTTGTGTAATTTGAAAATATCAGCCATGCAGTCATGCAGCAAAGTCATGACCTACCTTATATTTGCACCAGTGATAGAAGCTTAAAGATATATTACACGAGTGCTGCTGACCTGAACTATTACAATGTTTTCTCATTGAGTTAATTATTATTTGTAATCTGAAAAAATAATGAAATGTGGTGTCTGTGCTATATATGTTTGTCTCCTTTGACCAGTTTCCATCTGTATCTTCAGGTGAAATGGGCTAAAGAAAATTACCATCACAACATTGGCTCTCCATATTCCTTACGTTTGGCTTCTGCTGATGCTGCAGGAAAGATCATTGTATGGGATGTGGCAACAGGAACAGCTCGTTGTGAAATACAAGAACATTCAAAACCCATTCAAGGTAATGATGGTGCATGATGTTTATATGGAAGTTATTTTATGGAGCATTTGGTGTACAAATCCATCACCTACATTTTATAAACTATGCTCAGTTCTGACAGTGAATTTCACTGTTGGGATCACCAGCCTTCTCTAGGTTTGCCTGCTCTTGTTATGAGTAAATGTAAGATTTACTGTCTCCCAGAGGAATGCTGTGAGATTTAATTCATTGTGGTAATATTTTCCAAGATCTTGTGGCAAGAAAAATATCTATTTTTATGAATGCTATTGACTGAAATAATAACCTTTACAGTGCCAAGTACATCTTCCTGCCTTTCAGTTGGGGTTTTAATACAGTTTACATTGCACCTGAGTGCTAATGCCATGAGGGAGTGTAGTGCTTTTACATTTATGTAAATTAAAGGTTTTGATTGTGCACATATATTTTAACCATTGTTTTGGCCATTATATAGCTACTTCTGATCAAATATATCAGCATGAGAACATATGTTTGTCATGGAAGCAGAGAGAGAAGGTTTTTTTGAGCATTTCAACTATTTTAAAACCTTCTGATGATGCTTTTTTTATACCTGGTGGGTTTTTAAAATTTTGTTATGTGAAAGGCTGCTTATGAAAATAAGTTGTTTTTTTGTTATTATTCTGGTTTTATAAATCCTGTGAAGGAAGATATAATATTGTAAGTCTGATAGTGGGCCACTGAAAATTTTTTCTATTGACTGCAGTTAATTTTATTTACTTTATTACTTTTTGTTTATGTATGCATTATGAGTCGAGTTTTATTTACTCCTGGCACCAATTCACTAAATATTTGGTGGAGTTTTGGTGGCAAAATTTGGAGATTTCTCCATTTTTTCAGACCCAGTGAAGGCTTTCCAAGCTGCTGAGCAAGAAAGAAGGCTAACAAGCAACAGAATTAGAATTCTGTTTTGTCCTCTCTCCCTGGTTTGATTCAGCAATAACCTCTAACAAAAGCAGCTTCTTTTGCTTTCCATCTGTTTCTGACTTTCTCCAAGCCTGTAAAAAGAGGTGCAAATACAGCATGATCTGCTGGTTCTCTGTTTTATCTGCAAGAGTTTTGTTAGATAACAGCTGGAGCCCCACTGTTTCAGTGAGGAGAAAAGTGGTGCATCAGTGTAGGGCACTCTCCTTTTATTTGATCCAGACTTTGCATTCAGCTGAGAAGGAGTTAAACCTTTTATTAACTCACAGTGTCACACACGGAACTGGACACACATGCTTTTGTTTATTTATTTTATTTTCTGTGAAACGCAGGGAAAAGCACTAACCAGCTCTGAAAAAGCTGAACTGATAAAACAGAAGAAGAGCTGAGAAAGGAAGGGGTGTTTTTTTTCACATCTTAATATACATGACCTGTAGAGAAGCTGTGATTTGGTGAGGTGTATTGAGTGGTAGGGGCTGCACTGGGGTACCTTCATCCATTGCCTGCCTGACCCACTCTGTTGTCTGAACCACTGCCCCATGGAGCATGTAGGTAGCTCTAATACAGCTTCTTCCAAGGAACTGAGGTGTCTCTCTGTTCTTGACAGGAAATAAAGTCTTTTATGTCCATTTATCTTGAATGTTCAAATGGTGCCCAGCTGTGATGATGGGCCATCATATCCCTTCAGACATCCTGTTACTTAAGCACTGTACTTGTATTCTTGAGTGTTGCAGTCAGTTTCATTTTACTCTTGAACTTAAGACTCTGATTAAAAAGTGTTTGAAGTGGAGAAGGCATCTGTTTCCAGATCCAATACTGCTACCCTCTCAAATATTCGTTTCTGATGGTGTTACAGCTCATGGTGTCTTCCCAAATATGAATCCCAAATACTGGGATGATGTATGGTTCTTTTCATTTTGACTCTACAGTGGTTCTGTACAGTCAGATGTGTTGTTTCAGATAGAAATTCAGTGGCTGAAAACATGGGACTTCACGTAGGACATGGATTTTGTGGATGTGTGCAGACATGAGCAACCCAGTTTGTTGCTGATTGTTAAAAAACATAAATTCAGGCTATAATAGGAACTTAGTTTTTAGAATTGCGGAATAGAAGCATCCTGTTGCTGAGAAGCCACTATTAATTTCTTTAAAGATGAGGTATAGAAGAAGAATAGTTTTAAAATAGAACAGCCTTTTTAAGTAATTTCACTGTTGTTCCTTCTTTCTTTTGACAGACATGCAATGGTTGTGGAATCAAGATGCCTCTAGAGATTTGCTGCTTGCAGTTCATCCACCCAACTATATTGTACTGTGGAATGCAGACACAGGCACCAAACTTTGGAAGAAAAGTTATGCTGAAAATATCCTGTCTTTTTCCTTTGACCCCTTTGATCCATCACACTTAGCTTGTAAGTTTATCTGTATAAAATGGTGTGACCTGGATACCTGTGACAAGGAAAAATGTTAAACTAGAATGTTAATATTGAGATTAAAAGCAGTGGGTTGGAGAGAATAAAGTCATAAATGCCATGAAGAAGTCTCAAAGAAAAGGCAGGGAATCTTTGGCCGGTGTGGAATCTTCTGAAATAAGATGCCATTGTGTGAGGGGAGGGGAAAAGCAGGCACGAGGGGAGAACTGAGAGACCTGAAAAGAAATGTTGGAGACTTTACAATGAAAGTGTAATGTGTGTGGATTGGGAGCTGGAGAGAGACAAGAACAGAGAGCCCTGTGAAACATAAAAAGCTATAAAAGGGTGGCTGCTGAGTGAGAATCCAGGGAGATAAGGAGACCAGAAATAAATATTATTTTCAACAGAAAGGATTTTATTTTTTTTTAAAGAATATAGTGTGAACATCAGCTTCAGAAGCAATTCAGATGTCAAGGGGAATGTAGTGAAGACTTACTCATTTTAGCAGAAAGAAACTGAGAGAAATGAGAGTCACCATGTTATTCTTGAATTTGGCTCCATCACTCCTGATCTGGAATGAGACAGCACAGTTTGCAGCTTTGTAGGTCTTTTTATCTGCCATCCCATTCAACCTTCTGTAAACACCTTGGCTCTACATCTAAGCCAAAACTTTGTGCTGCAACATAAATAATGTGAGTTAATGATTCTTTGAGCCATGCTCTGCATGAGAACAAAGCATGGTGATACAGCCAGTGTGGGCAATCCTGTCTTCTATTTGGATTCTGAAGCCTAAAGGAAAATAGTTGGTGGGAGAGAAAAACTTGAGTTCCTGCCAGTAATACAGTATTCTTTAATATAAACTTAATTTTGAAAGGTGAGCTGTGTGGATATTAATTAATTGTAATGTGCCATCTGCTGCTTTTTCAGTAGAAGGTGCTGGTCATCTAGAATTATGAGTTTTCGACCTGATACAGTATTATTAAAGTTACTAGCATTTCTTCTCTCTAAGGTGTCATTAAACTGGAATGCCACAATCAAATTGCAGATTGAATTTTGCTTTTTTTTTCTTATTACAGTGCTCACCAGTGAAGGAATAGTGTTCATCTCTGACTTCTCTCCTTCCAAAGCTCCTGCCAGCTCAGGGAAGAAAGTTTACATCTCTAGTCCCCATTCCAGTCCTTCTCACAACAAGCTGGCTGCTGCTACTGGGGCCAAAAAGGCCCTTGATAAAGTCAAAATCTTAATTAGTAATGAAAAACCAAGGTAGGTTGCAAATACTTCTTCTCAGATGTTTTGTATACCTATATATTTTATAAATATGATTATATTAAAGCTTATAAGGTAATTAGTTTGAAAAAAAGAAAAGTCACTGGATTAGGTAGATAAATGGGTATCCTTTGTGGGGATAATATTTAGGAATATAACACTGACATCCAGTTCTGATCATAAAAACAGCCATATTGTCCCAGCATGTTTTATCTAAATCAGTGGCATAATTTTCTCCCTTTGCTAACAGATTGTTCTGCAGGTGTAAATTCAGAAACAGCTTTCTTAGTGGAAAAAAAAGATTAAAAACTGTAATTCATTTTGGTTGAGGAGTGATACAGTAAGAGAATAAAAATTATGCAAGTACTGATAGCTGAGAAGAGTTGTCACTCTTAACATTGTACATGATACTGCAGCAGGAGGCATTTTTTAAATGATTAGTGTATAAATGAAATTGAAATTTGTGCATACCTATTCGTGTATTTCATGCCCTTCTAAAACTTAAGTTGTTGCATTTTGAGATTTTTTGTTGCTAGAAATTCTCTAGGCCACTTTTTTCTGTGGTATAATTTTCTTCCTTTCCTTCAGTATTTTCTATTTGTGTATTAAAAGTATTTCTCAAACCGATAGCAAATGTGTGAACACACTAATCAGACTGTATTATCAGGTAGAAATTTATACTCTGTTTTAATAAGGTGTTTAAATTGCAAACGGAGGGATTCTGGATAGAGCGTTCATTTCAAAATAGAGTAATATGCATAACAATATAAAAATTGGAGTAAGCAGAATGTTTAAGGGTAATTTCCCATGAATGTCACTAAATGTCAGGGCAGCCAGCGCTGTTCCCAAGTGAATTGCTTTGCATGTGAGACGGGCAAGAATTACACTGTTCCATTTGAATGAAATGCTATTTTTAAAATTACTCCATAATCTTATTTAGACAAAAGCCATCAGAGTGTGTTTTTGGAACTCAGTGATGCTCTGCACTGCTGTAACAGTTAAATGGAAATCTGCAGTTGCATTGTGATCCAAATAGGGATTATTTGAAAAAATGCAGCTGCAGGAAAATTTATGCTGTTAATTTTATTGTGACACAACCTGATCAAAGCTTCTATCTGCCATTTTACAGTGCTGAATCTGTGACACTCAATGACTGTCTTCAGTTGTCATATTTGCCTTCCAAAAGAAACTACATGCTGTTACTGTATCCCAGAGAAATTCTGATTCTTGACTTGGAAGTGAATCAGACAGTGGGTGTGATTGCAATTGAAAGAACGGGTGTGCCTTTCATACAGGTAATGAAGATTTGATTGGGTTTTATCACTGAAATAGTTTAATAAAATCACGTGTAAGTTTGTGACCCACTGATAGTTGTGTTTGGTTAGTTCTAGAGAATGAAAACAAATTAGTTCATCGGGGGGGAAAATGTTCTCTGAGCCAGCAAACAATTCAAAGGGAACCTTTCAATTAATTTTTTCAAATTAATTGACTTCCTCTGTCACAAGTCCTGTAGCTAAAGCAATTCATGGAAATGTTGCATTAACAGGAACGTTTTTGATGACTTGCTTACACATAAGAAATTGTGTGTTCATTTGCAAGTGCCCTTTGCAAAGGTGGAAATGTTGGTAATGCAGTGGAATGTCTGTGTCCCTGCGTAGGTAATTCCGTGTTTCCAGCGGGATGGGCTGTTTTGCCTCCATGAAAACGGCTGTATAACATTAAGAGTTCGCAGATCAAACTGCAGCATAACTGGAACCCCAAATGAAGAGCCGGGTAAGTTTTGTGCCCAAAATGTCCTGAAATGAATTCTGATGCATTTTAATTAGTAATTAACACCAATATTAACTGTGCCTCATAAAGGGTGGTGAGTTACAGCCCTTCTAGAGTTTTTTGCCGTATACATTTAACTTAAATTTAAATTTATGCTGCATTTTCCCAAAGCGGTTTTTGACTTCTCTGATGTTAAGTGCAAAATGGATTACGTTACTTTCCTGAAAATACTTTTATCACTAAATAATACTTTAATTATGAAGTAGCTTAGCAGTCAGACATTCAGGAATGTTACACATAAAAGATGAGTAGTGTGTTCTTTTTATTTTTAAGAAAGAGCATATTTTTCAGGCAAACACAAGATGTTGGAAGTCATTTGGTCAGTTGGAAGAACTGATTTTAGAGCTAAGATATGGGCTTAAATTTAGATTAAAATCTTTATTAAAGTTTTGTCTCTTTTATGAAATATTACTAAGAATGGTCTTTTAAATATAATGGAGGAGTTTGGAAAAGAGGGAAAACATAGTTCTGTAGATGTAAATAAGAGATATTTTTTAATTACTTGTTGGTTGGTTGTTTTGGTTTGGCTGATTTCTAGTGAGCTGTGTTACTGGTTTCCAGGTCTACCAATAAACCTGGAGTTTGGATTGTGGAGAGCAGATGCACTTTCTGCCCAGATATGAAACAGTTATTTTTCAGCTTTTGCAAGATTCACATGGAATAAGATATTTCAAAGACAAAGTTACATTTTGGACAACTTTGCAGAGCTGTATTGTATACAGCTCTGTAGTTTTTGATTGCTTTTCCTAGTTGTTGCACAGGACACATGGATTTCAATCAAAGAGCTCAGCCCTGCTTCAAATGTACCTCGTTGGATTGATGACATGATGTGTTTCTCAGTAATTGTGTGTCCTCTGTGGGACATTGATGTTACAGATCCAGATCCAGTTCAGGAGCTGATTTATGATTTGAGAAGTCAGTGTGATGCAATCAGGGTAACAAAAACAGTTCGACCCTTCAGCATGGTGTGTTGCCCAGTGAATGAGAATTCTGCAGCTCTCATAGTCAGTGATGGCAGGGTGATGATCTGGGAATTGAAATCCAGTGTTTCTGGCAGAAATGTGCGGAACAGGTAATGGGATTTATTTTTCTTACCAAACTTTCAATCTGTTACATTTACAAGTGGTGTGTAGTATTTTATTATATTCTAAAAGCTGTTGTGATGTCCTTCTGTGTATGGTAGTGGGACATGTGCTGTACAGGTGTGTGAATGAAAGGAAGAGGAGCAAAATGTGTCATCCAAATAGATCAGTTCCCTTTCCTTGGGGAAGAGAAGGAACTGTATTTACTCTCCTTCCTTTAAAAGATAATTCCATTCTAAGTGGTTGGAGGAAGAAAACAAACTACAGAATTAATATTCTCATTATTTTGAAGGAACATTTTCCTCTCACTGAGCTTTATTCAGGCTTTATGTATTTCCTAACGAATGGATCCCTCACTTTGAGTCACGTGTAAGTACTTCAAAGTGAGTCTGTAAAGGACTAAATTTCCTGTAGGGGAAGGGTTTTCTGCTAGATTTGTGTGAATTTGACACTGAGCAATAGGAAGCTGCACAGCAGGTGACTGGGATATGGTGGTATAAACAATGTTTTTATGCACAAAGCCTCTAGGATTGTAGATTTTGAGCAGTCTCTACAAATAGTATGTGAAGTAACACAATTCTTTGAACATTCAAGGTCATTCTGCTGCAATAACCCTTTAAAGTACTATTGAATAAAATAAGTATCTTAGTGCCATAAAAGAAACAGAATTCTTAATATACTTTCAAATGTCAGTAGTACCAGATTTTCAGTGTAGGTCCTTTTGTTGCTCATCAGTGATTTAATGTTTTTATTCTTGGTGTTCTCAAAAATATTGCAAGATGGATTTCTTGTGCTGCATATCCAGGAAAGCTGTTTAGAATCCATATGTTCCTGGGTTTTACTTCTTGTATTCTTAAGAGTCATTTTTAAAACATTGATTTTTGTCATGATTATATAACCCCCCAAAAATGTAATAATAATATTATAAGAGCCACTGAGCCTTGAGGATTGTGGATATGGTTGGATTGTAGTGAAAAGTAAAGCCTATTTGAAGTTAGCACAGGGTCTTTAATGGATTTTGAAGGAGTCTTCCTTCATTAGCTCTTGATCCTGCTGGATTTGCTGGTCGTAATGAAAATTTGAACTGAAAGTATTTTCCAGTGAGATTTTAAAGGAGAACATCTTGTATTGTATGTGCCTGAAACTGCATTTTTACATCCAGCTTGGAGCAGTCAGTACTCTTTGGTCTTTGCTTATAACATTGATCTGCCCTCAGCCGAGCAGGACACAATTCCAAGGCTGCAGGGCCTGGTTGAGTCCTTTAGATGGAGATGTGTTTGCATTGGGATTTGTTTTCATTTCTTTTACAGCAGTTCAAGTGCATCACCTTTGTACTCCCCAGTCTCCTTCTGTGGAATTCCTGTAGGAGCATTCCAAAATAAACTTCCAGACCTCTCATTAGACAACATGATTGGTAAGAATTTCTTTCATTAATGTTACGTGGTTTTGAGTCATTGTACACCTTAGCTTGAGAACTGCATTTGCTAGAATTATTTTCTATGCAATTTAAATAGTAACTCTGAAATAAAAGAATTCTTGTTTGCTAAAGGAATTTTCTCATGAATCCATTTGAAGACCAATGTTGAGGACCAATTTTTCAAGTTCATCTTCTCTGAGGAAAAAAAATTGTCTTAAAATAGAATTTGGCCCAAACTCTTTCTTTTTTTAATATTAAAAGAATGATGCCAATCTGTCTGACACATCCCATCTACTTGAAAACTAGGTAGCAACCAGCACTTCAATATTGAGAAATTTTCCATTGAGATGGTTACCTTTATGTTTTAAAACTGATTTCTAGAGGCAGATTGTACTCAGTTTTTACTGTTTGACTTGAATTGTGGAAGAAGACTGAAATTACTGCAGTTGCTTTCTTTTCTGACTTTTTTTTAATGTTCTGCTTAGTGTTAGGAAAGAAAGTTAGTACTGGAGGGTTAGAAGAAGTGCAGTCCTCCAGAAAGTTTCATCCCACAAAGCTAAACAGGAAGGGATGTGTCGTGTGCGTTATTGGTAATTTTTTATTGTACAAATTTCTCTGTCTGATAACTTTGCATAGCAACTCAGATTAAAGCAATACTAACAAGAGCTTTAATTTTTAAGCAGGGCAAGGTGCAAGTACTGGAGAAGAGCAGTTAAGGAGTTCATTTCTACAAGAAGTGCACCTCAAATTTTTGCTGACTGGACTTCTTTCAGGGCTTCCTTTGCCTCCCTTTGCCATCCGCATGTGCCCACCTCTTACAACAAAGAACATTAAACAGTATGAGCCAATCCTGGCTGTTGGTAAGTGCCTTGAACAGGTTATTCATTTCTCTGAGGAGAATATATTAAATACAAATATAGTTGTTACTACAGAAGAAGAAAATCTGTCTTTTGATCCTGTGTAATTAATTAAAGATGTTGACCTTTGTGTTGGTGTACACCTGTGATAGTCTTGGATTCTGGGCTGCCCAAAGTCTGTCATAGGCAAGCTATCATGACATGATGTGATGCTCCTAAAACGTAACTTTTGGTTTTCTGTCAGCTGTAATTCTTAAAACAAGTGAAATATAAAGATTAGAAAACAATGCAGTTACCAAGTTCATTTACAGCAAGGTCTTTCTAGACTTAAGGTACCTGATACTTTTTAAGTATCCATTGTTGTATTTTATGATGGTTATAGGAGTATAAAGAAGTACCTAATAGAAAATTATAACTGTCAGTGTTTTGAAGGTTTTTGATGTAATTGAAGCCAATAGCTACCAAGTTACTGATTTCTTAATTTGAAAGAGGTCATTATTTCAGGGATGAAAAAGCAGAATTGCTGTAATGAGTCAGTAAAATCTACCTGTGATTCTGTGATTCTCTCCTGCCTTTACTGGTGGATAACAGTTAATACATTTCCTTGGGGCATCTACTCATCTCCAGTAATCAAAACAAAAAGAAACATTTCTTAGTTCTGCAGCTGGGTGGGTATGTTGTGAAAATGCAAGAAGAATGAAGAGATTTTCTACAGGCTCTACAAACAGGCTCAGGAAAAGTTTTGCTCCAAATGGATATCACTGGAAGGTTTAATACTTGGAATCTAAGTGCTAGAAATCAAAATACCTTCTCTAAAATTGTAAAATGTAATAGAGGTATTTCTAAAAAATGAAAGAGAGAAATAGCTGTAAATCTTGCATTTTCACTGAAGTAAGGAAGAATAAAACATGTGTCTATACTTTTTAATCAATTTTTACAGGTACAAGTAATGGTTCTGTCCTGGTGTTTCATCTTACAAGTGGAGTCTTACACAAAGAGTTAAGCATCCATTCCTGTGAAGTCAAGTAAGATTTTCATTTTAATTCCTGCTATAATCCTTCTAGGAAACAAACACTGAAACACCTGACTCATGTTCCACCAGCAGTGTGAGTGTCCTGCGTGGTTCATGACACTCCAGGAAATTGGCTGTTGAGGCTCTACCCCAGCAGTGTCTTTGCTGTGTATAAACTGTAACCCAGTGACAAATTTAAGTGACAATGACATTGAAACAAGTATCTGAATTGTATCTGTGCCTGCTGATCTGGGATGCATATCAATTGCTTCCAGTCTCTTTAGTCACTATAGTACAAAGAAGTCTTTTTAGGACAAGAAACTTTATTTCAGTGTCTTATTTATCTAACACTTGGGACTCACAGATTGTGTCCTTTGAAATAATTCTGGTTTGTATGTCAGGCTTTATTTACTTTGCCCCCTTGGGGCTGAAGTTGCTGTTGAGACAGTTCTAGTCCTAACTGAAGTAAAAATAATTTTATTGTTGAAAGATTTTTAAGACTGAATATAGAAATCAGTATTTGTGTTTTGTGTGAACACAATGGCAGAAGTTTTTGGATAACTAATGGAAAAGAAATTCAAGATGGTGCTTGCTGGATATGTATTTCCAGACAGAGTTAAGCATGAAAATGAAATAATTCTAGTACCAGTATTAGTAACAATTATATCAGAATTGTGTCATGAAGTCTTCATGTGGTTAAGATCTGCATTTTATTGTGCACTCTACAAAAAGTTAAGAAAAGTACAGAAGATTGAGAATAGGTGGCTCTGAGAGTTCATTATGGAAAGTTGCTTGGAATCTACCACAAAAATTAGGTAGTTTATTTATGTTTCTGGTGTGATTAGTTGGCAGCGTAAGAATAGAATGCCCCTTTCTGTTCTGAACCGTTTGAATCTTTTGGGTTCATACCATTAGCTACTTATGAAATCATTTTCATTTCATTTTCTGTTATGCAGCACAAGATGATACTCCCTTTTTTATTAAAGTGATTATGGAATTCTGAATAAAAACCACTACAAACATTTCACAGATCAAAGAAAACAAGATGAGAGAGAGGAGAAAATAAACACACTTTTTAAAAAAACAACTTTGTGTATTATTGGAAGTATTGTTACTTTGGGCTTTTCAGTTTGTAAAAAGTTTGCAGCTTTTAAGAAACTTCAAGACTACATTGTCTTTTTAGCCCCTGTTCTCAACAGTGGTGTTTTTAGAACTGAAATAAAATGTTTGTGAATTCTATTTAACCACAAGCTGTTATTTGGCTAAGTCTTTTAAATATTTGTTATAATTTCCTCAGTCCTGGCCTTAATGGTCTGTATGACTTTCTACAAAGTTTTTACAAGTTCAGGGGAATGCTTCCAGCAATTCAGACTAAGGCATGGGGATTCTTTTTTATTTTAATTATTTTTCATGGAGTGCAACTGTTTTTCTTTCAGTGGGAATTCTTACTTGGCCTCTAAAATGCAGATAGATTGGAAAATGCCTCTGTATCTGAAAATATACCTTCAGGGAACATCATTATTTTAGTATGTAATTGAGAATACCCTGAAATTATAACTCCAGGCCAGCAGAGTTTTCAGTGCTCTGAAGTTTAAGAGGAGAGTGTAATAAAAATAAGGCAATTGTTCTTTACAAATGAAGTGTGCTAAAATAATAGCCACTGAATTGTTTGTGTGTTAACAACGTTTATATTTTTTTTAGATTAAAGTGTTCTTTTGTAGAAGCTACATATGTAGTCACATGCTGATTTTTTTTTTAATTTAAACTTTGAAATTTGTATTGTGATTAGGAGGAGGAAGAATTGTCTATCTGTCCTCCTTTTAAGGTGGTTCATACTTGTGAGTAACCCTGAGTATCTATTTTATCCATGATTATTACTTAGCTGTTTCACTATGTGTTTAGAGCTATGTAATAAATACTTTTCTGTTGAGTTTAATTTTATTTTTATAAGGAGATTGAGGCAAGAAGCAGCAGAAATGCTGCAGAGCACACCAAGGGAAAGTCAATCAGGCCACTCCTAGGAGCATAAGTGAGGGGTAAAAACAAAAACTGGAGCCTGTAAGCTGGCTGAAAGGAGCTGTGAGCAGGACAGTCTTCCTTCCTTCAGCATAGAGAGAATTGCAAATAAGTCTTATTACTAAGAGGAATTAGGAGAATGCTGAAATACCTGAATCTGATCCCTGTTCTACACGGACCAATCTAAGCTGTTGGGGCGAGATAGGAGATGACAGTCCATCTTCAATGCAGAGGAAAATATATTTGAGACATGGAAATAAAAAGCCTCCAATGTACTTCTAGTTCAGTGGCACATTTGCACCTTTTGCTTGTTCTGTTGAATTGAAGCTATTTTAGGATTTGACTTTAAGCTGAGTGCCCTTTGGGAAACTGCTTTGCAAACATTCATCACCTCCTTAAAAAAACTTGCCTCGAACAGAGAAATTAGAATGAAAAATTTGCTACCATTTATGGTTCTATTTCCAATTTTACCTTTCTCTTTTTAGTATAATCCTTAAATTTAAGTAGCAGCTGCCATGTCATAAAGTCACAGCAATCCATTCCCAAGTAGAAAAGTAATTTGTGTTTTCAGCCACTTGAGTACCCTCTGTAATTTGTTTGCATTGGAAACATTAATGAAAACAACTGAGTCTTACCCCTGAGGTAACTGGGACAAGTTGAATGTATAGAATCCCTGACTGAATATTTCAAAAGAGTGGATTCAGTGTGAGCATTAGTTGACAGCTGAATGTGACCTTTAATTCTGGTAGGCAAAGATATTTCCTCTATGAGGAAATTTTACAAATGGAGCTATTTCAATAGGGAAGGCGTTCCTTGTTTATTTCATTAGAATTTAAACCACTGTCTTCAGATTCTCAATTTATATGTATGACAGTAACAAAAACTATATTGTTTCAGGTGCAAGCAGTTAGCCAAGCTAAGGTTTCCTTTTGATTATGAGTGTCTTGGGTTTCTGTAGATTTTTATTGGTATTGACAGATGGCCAGGCAGCAGCAGAGAAAAAGGACTTGCCCTGTTAAATCTGAGATGATGAAAGAAGTGTAGAAAATTCTTCAGGTCTTTGAAGGAGAAGGGTGAATAACTACCACCAGTAACAATGCATTATGAGTGTCTGGGCTTTTTCCAAAAAACATAGAGTAATAGATAAAAAATGGAAAGGTGTCAGAACTCCCATTTCTTCCATTTCAGAAAGCTCCCTGTATTTATGACCCCTTGGAGACTTGCAGTGTCACACATTACTGCAATTGCAGATTTCTATTCAATCATTGCTATAATGTTTCAATTAATCATCGAGTACTTCTCATTTTGATTGAAATGATTGGTTGAACTTTCATAGGTCCTGCTGGGAAAAAGACTGGGTCTTAAATTTTTAACTTTTCTTGGGGACTTAGGAATAAAGCTTCCCGTATTTTTAATGCTTGAACTAAAGCAATAAATATGGCTGTAAATTATATGTGCAAAATATTATGGGAGTGCTTTTTGTTTTCACCCATCTACATTGCTTTTTGGAAACTTCTGCTTAATACAACACGAGATTTACTGACATTAAATCATAAATACTGTTATTTATCTTTCTCATATTTCCCATTTATTCTTGCAAAGCACACCATGATTTTACAATTGAAGCAACAGAATACTTAGTTGTCCTGGAAACAGTTCTTAAATAATCTGTGTGTGAAGAGTTTGGGGAAAACCTAAATCCTTTTATCCGTGTTAAAATGAAGTTGAGCACATATATGTATTAGAGCAGTCACAATTTGCTTTTCAATTAGTTCCTTGATACATCTCCCAGATAAAGCACTCAGCAGTTTTTATAGGCAAAAGGTGTGTGAGTGAAGTGGGGATGGAGGACAATCTCCTTTTGGAACAGTACCCCCTAGTGCCACTTTCTGTCCTGTTTGCTCTGTGGTGTATTTCAAGAACTTGCCTAGAATCCCTCTGTGCTGCCAATGTGTTGTGTGCAGTGGAACTTCTCATCCTTGCAGCACTTCAAGGGACTTTGGTTGGGACCTGCCTTGGAGTGATCTAAAAGAACAGAAACAATCATCATTCTTTAGTGATTCCCTTTAAAATCTCTTCAGGGCCTTTCTTCTTTTATCATCTTTGTTTCTCCTCTCTCTGGACTGAAAGAATGAAGTCTACCCTCACTGCTATCCCTATAAATGTTTTTCTGTATGCTGGCAAATTTGAGTTGTTTGGTAGTAACCACTGGTTTAATCAGAGCTGTTCTTTTAGTCCACTCCAGAGCTGAGTGTGTGTGAGGGATTTTTGCAAAAGTGCTTTTAGGTGAAATTTCTGTTTTAACCAAAGAACTAGTGTGGCCTGAAAAGAAAGCTGCTCTTTAATTTGGTAACTTTATATTGACATCCTAGTTGTAAATGCATACCTTATTTTTATAATTAAATATAACGTTTCCATAAAGCATAGAAAATTACTTCTGTGCTGATTTTTTTGAAGAACAAGCACACAAAAAAAGAATAATTGTACTTCAGGCTGTTTTCTAGTCATTCAAATATTTTGGTTAACGAGCTCCATGTACTCCCTTCTGATCACAGGGGAATTGAGTGGATAAGCTTGACTGGATTCATTTCCTTTGCCACATCAACACCCAACAACCTGGGACTGGTCAGGAATGAGCTGCAGCTGGTGGACCTCCCTACAGGTGAGTGTTTCCTGAGCGATCTGCTCCAGAAGCTGACAGATTTGTTGGGCAGTGACAGGCATAAGTTCTTACCATATTTTTATTTTTATTCCTTCTGCCATCATGACTAAAAGAGAGAAGAGTTTTAACTGGGTTTGCTCTTCTGTCCTCGTTAAGCCACCTGATGTGTTTTGTCTGGTGCTCTACAGGACCAGTATTTTAATTTTTTCCCATGTAATGTCTTTTGCTCATCTGTTTAAAACCAAAACCAAGAAGATAGCACATAGTGAAATTAATGTCACGTAAAATGGGATTTTGCTTGTTCACTCAGCTTGTAAATCAGTATTGAACATTTATAAACAGAAGTGATAAAAGGTTCAGTATTTCCACAGGCAACCCAGTTTCAAGTAAATGTAAATACCTGAAACCTTAGTGCATGTTTGGCTTAAAAGTGTTACATTTCCTCTTTTAAAGCTTTCAAGAAAGGCATAGCAATTTAACAGTGTGACTGTTGCTTCTTCCATCACTTGTATTTATATTTAGTTTGGTAAATATTTCTGTTTCCCCCTTGTTTGTGTTTGTGTTCCAGGCAGGAGCGTGGCCTTCCGTGGGGAGCGAGGCAATGATGAGCCAGCCATTGAAATGATAAAGGTGTCTCATTTGAAGTGAGTGTATCAGCCTTGGGAAGTTTATACAAGATCTTCATGACACAATAGAGATTCCAGAGAAAAAACACCTCAGGGTGTGTAGAAAAATGTACAACAGCATCAAGAGGAAAAAAGAATAATAATTTCAAGTGAAAAAGCTGGGAATGTTTCTGTGGTTGACCTTGTCACTTAAGGATCAATCACATTGCAAGATCAGTCATTAATATTTTATATCTTATAAAGATTGTGTTGACTGAACAGGCATTTTGATAATATTAGGGAGAATAAAAGTGATGAACAGTTTTTGTCAACTGATTTTATTATGAGTTAATTTTCTTTTTTATAACTTAAGCTTTAGTAAAACTGGGAAGTTTGGCATTAAAAATTGGATGATTTTTTCAGGTTTATTAATTTTGCTAAGTATTTCATAACTTTATAATAATTGTCTACTGGAAAACCAGATGTGAGATATAGTTATTTGAAAAGTCAGCTGATAAACAACCAAATTGTTTACTGTCAAGCTCTCCTTACTTTGAGCTCAGGCCTGTGACAGAAGGCCCTGGTCTTTTTAATACCAAAAATAATAATAGTCATGCTCTGGGAGATTACTTCCTTTTTCTATCCAAATGAAATTAAAGTAGTGTTGAATTTAGTCAGGCATCATCTCTAAATCTTAAAAGTTTTTTTCTTTACAGTGGAGGAAAAAATTAATGTCCTCTAGCTTGAAGAGGAATGTTTTCAGAAAGATGTACACATTTCAGAGAATTTGGAAGAGTTCAAGCATATAATGGTCTTATTAACACATTAAACATTAAGAAGAGCCATGGGCTTAGATGAAGAAAGCAGAGAGTGCTGAGTGAGAACAAGAAAGGATTGTTCATTTGAATGAGATAATTGCAGTGGCAGACAGTACATAGTCTGCACAGCCTCTCTGTTTTCAAGTTCAGTGTGAAAAATGGTAGATTAAAGGTGTTATACTCATGTAGCTCCACAGATGAACCAGTCTGAAGATGTGCCTGGCAAGTGGAAGTGTAAGATGATTTTATGTTCATTTATTCCTGGTTGAGGAAGTGGCCTGCATCTGGAGTAGAGTTAAAAATCTGTCCAACCTGCACTCTTGGTGTGTCTTTCTGATACCTTGTGCAGTCCTCAAGTCAGGTTGGACACAGCCAAATTAGAGGTGCTGCTGCTTTCTGTGATCTACTTCCCTTGTCTCCTTTACAGCAACTGGAAGAACCACCTGGCAGAAATTTCTGATAGCTTTGAGGAGAACTCTTTTTCAGACATGCCTTGTGCTCTTCAGAGGGGGATTTAAGCCAAATTAATTTGCTCTGCTTCCTCTTGGTTTTCGAGGGTTTCCAGGGTGCTGATATGAATAATATGTGTGAAATAAAGTGCTCAAATGAAAATGGAACAGTTCCTTTTGCTGTAATAAATTCTCATTTGTTTTAGGCAGTACCTAGCTGTGGTATTTAGAGACAAACCACTGGAGATCTGGGATGTCAGAACGTGCACTCTGCTCAGAGAGATGTCTAAAAACTTCCCTATAGCAACTGCTTTGGTAAGGAACAAATTCTGTTGCTTACTGTTTATTAAATGCAGGAAGTCGAGATCTATGAAGAATTTTGTAGGAAAACATGAGTGTATCTGCAGCATATACACATAAGGGCTTTAACATTTCATCTGTCATCATATAGAGGCAAGAAGAGAAGGAGGCACTGGGGGAAAAGTCTGGTCTGCCCCTTGGGTGATGGAGGGAGATATCCTAGAAAGCAATCTTCATGAAAATCATTATAAATCCCCATGGGTTCAGGGAATAAATATTTGTCTGGCCAATTTTTCACAGGAGTGGTCACCTTCCCATAACCTAAAGAGCCTGAGGAAGAAGCAGCTGGCAGCCAGGGAGGCCATGGCCCGGCAGACAGTGGCATCAGACACTGAAGTGACCAGCGTAGAATCCTCTGTCATCAGGTATCTCTCACTCTGATGTGATGCTCTCCTACATTACTTGTTGTTCTGTGGAACAGAATATTTTGGAACTGATTCTTGAGTTTCTAGCTGGTAAAGCAACTTTATGAGCCTTCCTTTGGTTTTTATATATGGAACTTCAATGTACCTGTCTCAGGTGTGTCCGTAGCCCCTTGGTTACCTGGTTCTTAAACTGTTGTTTGACTCCAGCCATTTCCACCTTTGCTTCTAGATAAATTGTGTTGAAGGATATATGCTTTTTTTTGGTGCTGCCTCTCTGCATTAAATGGAATTTGCCTTGTAATTTTAATTTCAAGAAAGAAATAATTGTGTCTCGTGTTCTTTTTAAAGCTTGTTACAGGAAGCTGAAAGTAAATCAGAGCTGAGCCAGAACATTACTGCCAGAGAGCACTTTGTGTTTACAGGTGCTGATGGGCAGGTTTATCATCTCACAGTAGAAGGAAACTCAGTAAAAGACAGTGCAAGAATTCCTCCAGATGTGAGTTCAAATTTTCTGGATCATTGATACTTTAATTTTTTTCTTAGCTATGAGTGCCTGAAAAAAAAGAAAATCAAGGATAGGTTTGTAGCAGCAACTGATCACCAATGCAGTAGTTTGAAACACAAATTCCAGCTTCAAAAACCATAACTATTCTGTTTTCACAATCTTATCATTTTTAGGTTGTAAACATTGTTGAAATAAATGAGGTTTTTTGCAGGATAGAATCTCCATAGGTCCTGACTTGCTTTCTGAATAAGTGCTTGTATTTGGTGCAATTGTTTGTGATTTGACTGAGTAGAATTTGGTCTGTCATGTCATATAATATTTTTTTAAAAATATATAAAAAATATTCTGGGTGAGTGTCTGTGAGTTGAAATGTTTATTCATATGTTTGTCTCTATTAATCACAAGATTGTGTTCTTCTTAAATATTTTCAGGGAAGTATGGGTAGCATTACATGTATTGCCTGGAAAGGGGATATACTGGTTCTTGGAGATGTTGATGGGAACTTAAACTTCTGGGATTTGAAAGCTAGAGTATCCAGGTAGGAATGCAAATCAAGTCTGTCAAACATGAGATAATGAGTGTTAGAATGTGGGATTTTTTTCATCCTTCCTCATTTTTGTTCTTCACCGTACAAGGTGTTTGAGGAGGAAAATGCAAGTATTTTGAAATAAAAATTCAGAAAATGTCTACTGTGTTACAGTTCTCTACATTTCATCTTTTGTGTTTTCTGGAAAATTAACATTTAATCCAAGTTTTAAAATGACCTAGGTATCTTTTTTGCCTTAAATCTTCAGTGGCTTCTAATAAAATACTGAGTATTTTATTATTTATTTCAAGCATTTAATAATTTCAGTTTTAGCAGTCTGTATAGCTGTTTGTGTGTGTGTATATATAGAGAGATTCTTCTCCTCAATCTGGGCAATATCAGGATCTGTGAAGTTCCTGGAAAGGATTTAATTGCCCACAATATCAGGTGGAGAATGATTGATGCAAATGTTGCACTTCTCTTTTCCCAGGGGAATCCCTACACACCGAAGTTGGGTGAAAAAGATCCGATTTGCCCCAGGGAAAGGAAATCAGAAACTTCTTGCAATGTACAATGATGGAGCAGAAATTTGGGATTCAAAAGAGGTGAGTGCCTGTGGGTTTGATCTGCACTTCTTTTCAAAGCACACATATTGCTTCTGAAAATCAGGAGAAGTGAGGGACTAGGTTTTACTGAATCATGATTTCTTGCTGACAGTTGTGTGATAAATTCACGTGGCTTTTCTCAGAAGACTTTTACTTCCTATAAAGCATTTTGAAGCTGTCATCAGTGAAAAGTACCTTTCCCATAAAGTGATGTCAATACTAAGTCTAAATGTATTTCTGGACAGGTTCAGTATTTCCCAAGAAGGTGTATGTCTATGAAGAGCATGAGTTAATTAATGAGAATCTCACTTTGGCCTTGATGCACATACGCTGGATCAGGGCACTGGCATTAAAGAGGGAATGTCAATTTCCACAAGTTCACCATGGAAATTTTATGTCAGAAAAGACAACAAAAAGGCAGCTGTACAGCTGTGCTCAAAAGGATCTTTTTTCACTTCAAAACTGGGAAAAGTATTGTTTCAGGGCAACCACGTGACCTACTCCAAGGTTTCTATATTCCCTACTCTCCAGAAAAGACCATTATTAAAATGATTTATAACTAACTTCACCTTTTACTGTGAATTTTGGGTTGTGCCATGTGGCTTTTTGACACAGCCTTACACTGGGTGATGGAGAGCCTACTAAAAATACCAAATAACTCTTCAAGGTACAAATGGTGAGCAGTTTAAGAAGCGGAAGGAACGTGAATTTCCGGATCCTGGACGTGGACTGGTGCACGTCTGACAAAGTGGTCCTGGCCTCAGATGATGGATGCATTCGAGTCCTGGACTTGTCCATGAAAGCCTCGTGCTTCAGGATGGATGAGCAGGACCTCATAGGTATGGGGGGGGTCTGTTTTGCCAGCAGCTGGTAGATACTACTGCACTTGCATTTTGGAAGGAGACCATGAAAATGGGCAGCAGGGAATTGTCACATGGAAAATTTTGATGCCTCTCTAGTGGTTTTCATAGATACATAGAAATTTTTTTAGGCTTAAGTCATATAGGTGGGTTTTTTGGCACAAGCTTAATTTCCTAAATAGCTTGTGCTGATTCATTGATTTTCAAACTGACCTTTAAAATAGTAGTATTAGTACTGCTTAATTTTTTTTGGCCATATGTTTAAGAGGGGAATTTAAATATTTAATGGGTTAAGTAAGCTACATTTTTTATTTTTTATTGCTGGTGTTCCAAATAACTGCTTTTGCTGTCATCTTCTGAGTCGATCCTACCTTTACTCATAGAATTTCCTTAAAGCATTGGATTTCCTTAAAACACTGTAGATTGTAACTAAGACATGTTGGGAAATTTGTCATGTGGGGAGCTGTGGTGTGGAATGTTTGAGGAAATGTGATTTATCACAGCCATTTTTACTATCAAATGAATGTTCTGTAATATTAAGTTCTAAACACTAATGTAAAACAAAGCACACTTAAATTAGGATATGTCTGTGATTTGTCTGTCCTTCTGCCTCTACCCTCTGGTAGTCTTTTAGTTACAGAACCACATGTACAAGATGCCTACATCACTTGAAGTACAGGGAATTTCTGAATATTTAATTATGTAGCTGGATGGTGCTTCTTTTACTCCTCAGACACTGGCTAGCATTTACTGCACATCACTCAAACCTTGTACTAAATACAGACTTACTGACTTTTACATTTGTATGACAGCAGTTAATCCTATAATTTTCACCTTACTTTACTAACATAGAAATTTATTAAACTTCCCAACATCCTTTCCAAATGATGGATGTTAATCCTTGTGCTGTACTGTAGAACCCACAGGAGCAAAGCAAAACTAAACCTGCATTATGATGCATTTGGGTATAGTTTTGCTTATTTTCCAGCATGCCCTTGTAGTAGCAATAATCATTGTATACAGCTGTACTTAATGCCAGTGGAATGTATTCCAGGAGCCTGGGGCTAAATTCAATATGTAATGTCCTGAAATTCTCATTAGAGCATGGTTGATAACCCTGTACCTTCTAGGAAATGTTTTTGCCTGAGTGTAGAGATAAGCTTTTCTGTCTGCTAACCTGTGCTGGGAATATGAGCAGACTGTTAGTTAGGATTTTCTTCTGGTGCTTGCAAAGAAGGTGATGCATTTTCTGTTTCCTGAACACAGGGGTATTGCACATTAACCACTGGAAAATGAATCCTCTCCTTGTGTTTCAGAACCTGCATGGTGTCCCTATCTGCTTGTTCCAAGGGCTTCATTAGCATTAAAAGCATTCCTGTTGCATCAGCCATGGGATGAGAAATACTCTTTAGATATAATGGACATGTAAGCAGAAATATTTATCTATATATAACATATTATTGTGGTTTTGAATCCTACATCTTTTATTGGTCTTTTTGTGCAAATAACTGACAGATAAATAGGTTTCCTCACTCTTTAAGATGGTCAAAAAGATAATTCACTGTTTATTGCTAAAAGTAATAAATAGAAAAGACCTTAAGGTCAAGTATTTTATTTCTTCTGGCTTTCAGTAGCACGTGGCTATTGAAACTGCTGTCTGCTGTAAGGTACTGGCAGTACTTTTATGTCATTTACAGGTTATATTACTTCTGAGAACAACTGTGTGTTCTCTTTGTTCTAGAAGTTACTGTGGTGGTCACAGTTGGTTCCTAAAGTGTCACTGAAAGTGATACTCAGCCTGATAGACCTCACCTCTCAGTGAGCCACCTTCACACCATCAGGGGAACACATTCGTCCGTCCTGAAAGCAAAATTAATCTTTCATTACTGTTTTGGGACTAGTAACTAGACAAAGAAACTTTCCTGATTGGTTTACCATAAGACCGTGAAAGATTTCCATATATGCTCTTTCATTTTTCTACTACAAGTAGTACTCTTCTATTTCAGATAACTTTGTCATTTTGGTAATAAAAGAAATGTTTTTTTGTTCCTTTTTTTTTTTCTTTTTTTAAATCTAGTGATTATCCAGAGAATGAAAATATTAAAAACCTTCTTCAAGAGCAGCTGAATTCATTGTCCAAGTAAGAATTTTCCTATTATTACTTGAGTAAGGTATGGAAAGTAAGGTATTTTAAAGAAAGTTAATTTTTATTGAACTCTTAAAAATTATGCTTTAAAGGTACTGATTAGGGTCAGTACATATTGGGAACTGACCAGTAAGCATTTGGAATTTTTTAAGCAGTACTTCCCAGGGATATTTCGTTCTTTGATGTTGGTCCAGATACTGCTACTTAAATACTTCAGGGTTTGGTAGGATATTTAATTCTTCCCTGAGGAAGAAAAGGCAAACAATTCTGAAAATCCTTTATTGAAAGTATAATGTCAGAATAATGTTCATGCACATTGCTCTGCTTACACAGGAAAGAGATTCTAACATTCCATTTAAGCCATGAGAATATAGATAAAGCTTCCTTTTGTAGGATGGAGAAGGTAGCAGCATATTTTTATCCAGTCTGAAACATATGTAGAAAATCTGAATTCATGCATGTGTATCCCTTATGCTATGACACTACCTAGTTGCAAAACTATTTGTAATGGAATTAATATTGTAATTTATAGAATTACTGCAGACTAATTTATAGCTTTGTATACACCCTTGTGGTGTTCCCCTTTATTGCAAGGATAAGGAATTCCTCATGGACTCACTGGACTTTTCCTTGAGATCACTTATATTTCAAATTATATATAATTGTTTTCATGCATGCATTGATTTTATTGAGTCTTTATGGCCTTTATTGAGTATTTATGGCCTTTTCTTTTGCAGTGACATAAAGAAACTTTTGCTTGATCCGGATTTTACCCTCTTGCAAAGATGTCTCCTCATTGCCAGGTAGCAGAGATTCAGATAACTCTGGCAAATGTTTCCTGCTTAAATCTTGATGCTGTTAATGCATATGAATGAGCTGAAGTTTAGGTACTCAGCCAGTTCTCCTTCAACTCAGTGCAGTTCCTAAACTGCTTCATTACTCATATATTAGAGAGTTTTTAGGACCAAGAGTGGAAATTTTACCTTGCTGAAACACAGTTTTATTTGCTTACTGGATGCAGAGAAGTTCCCTCAGTCTTGGGGGTGCATTTATAAATGCAGTTCTGCCAACTGTGTTACATTTACTTGTACAAGGCCCAAAAATGTAAATGAGAACTTCACAATAGATTATACACAAACAGGGGAATGCCTGATTTTTATTTCAAGTGTATTTGTTCTGTGTGGTTCTCCTGCCTAAACTGAGCTATTTTTTCAAACTTAGTAACTTGTGGTTGAAAGAGGATATTAGTGCTTAAGTGTAAAATAATAATAAATATCAATTTCCACCGATTTCTATGCTGAACATTCAGTGAGTTTAATTGCTATTATAATTTATCTTAATCTTCTCCTGTAGTTTGTCTTATTGATGTGCAAAGTTCTTGTGGTGTCCACAGGAATGCGTGGTTTTGTAAAACATTAAATGTGTCGTATGAAAAAATACAAACCTATTTCATTCACATCCTGATTTGTATCTTCTCAGACTGTATGGGGATGAATCTGAACTGCATTTCTGGACTATTGCTGCCCACTATTTGCACAGCCTATGCCAGGAAAAGCCTGCAAACGCAACAGACACAGCTGTCCCTCCAGAGCAGTTGGTTCATCCTTTGGATATATGCTATGACATACTGTGTGAAAATTCTTACTTCCAGGTATTTCAAAGAGTTCAAACCCAAATTTAATAAGAATGTCATCAGCACAATAAACACTCAGCATTGCAACCTTCTTACCTTAGAGGATTTCTCTGTACATATTTCACTTTTATTAGTCACATCATTCTGCATTAAATCATTCCCTGTTACTTAAAAATAGGTGTTCCAAAAATTCTCGAAATACTTATCTTTTAAATGCTTTGTTTTATTTCTTATGGTAGACTTACATTTAAGGTATTTTTCCTTCTTCATCCAGAAATTCCAGCTTGAAAGGGTGAATCTTCAGGAAGTGAAGAGATCAACGTATGATCATACCAGGAAATGTGCTGATCAACTTCTTCTCTTGGGCCAGGTTTGTGGGTAATATTTGAATTTTTTATTCTTCTTCCCTGTGTTTTATGTACTTAACCTAGTCAAGTACAGTTTTTTCTAACTATTATTTGGTGTTTAATCCTTTTATTAACCAGTGTTTGGTATTACTAGCTTGAACTTAGGTGATCTCTTTGCAGCTTAGATTTTGAGCATGTCAAAAAATGTTATCAGTAAAAGGTGCCTGAAATATCCTTGATAGTCTTTGGGGTCCTGGCCAGTTTGTGCATCTTTACAATTTTATTTCTTCTCTGCCTATTCAGATGTTTCTCTTCATTTTGTAATTCTGCAAAAGTTTATGTAAACAAGGAAACAGATATTCTGAATTTTCATTTACAGTTATTAATTGACGTTATATCCAGGATGGTTACAAATGCTTTATTGAAATAGAATCTTAGTCATTACTGTAGTGTCAGATATTTTTATAGTTTGTTTTAGAATAACTTTCATTTGCTCTATATGTTTAAAAGGATGAAAATAGACTTTTAAATAAACGTGAATATGGTGTGATCAACATTCTATTTTTTTCTCTTGCCAGACTGACAGAGCAGTGCAATTGTTGTTAGAAACCAGTCCAGAGAATGCACATTATTATTGTGATTCACTCAAAGCTTGTTTGGTCACAACTGTCACCTCATCAGGTCCATCTCAAAGTACCATTAAACTGGTAGCAACCAACATGATAGCCAATGGAAAGCTTGCAGGTAAAATCCCACTTTCTCTTTGCTTATAAACTAGTAATTCTGCTCATTATTAAGGCTTCCAGTGGAGATGGGAGAGTCCTGTTGTATGCTGCATGTGTTATAATATGCACTGCCTAGAGTAGTCAACACAAAAATAATAACTCAGTTATGAACTTCAACTGGTTTTGATTAATTTTCATTGAAAAAATTACTTCTGGAGTAAATATTTTGGCAGTTGTTTGCAGAAAAGAGGCTGAGCACATAAAGGTATGTGTTTTCCACTTTTCTAATTAAAGAATGAATTAAAATTTGGTGTCCTGTTAAAAACATGAAATATGGACTTAGTTCCTTTTTAGTCCAGACCTTGTTTCAGAACGTGTTTTCTTACAAGTACAGATTAATTTTGCTTAATGCAAGAGTTATTCACCAAGTAACAAGTGACTGAAATACTCAAAGACATGCAGAGAAAGGGCAAATGTCTGTATTTGCCTGGAAAAATACTTTCCACCCTGTAGACAAGTGACACTTCGCTGTCAATAATTACATTAGGGACAACATTAAATTAAAATAAAGATTACCTATGAAATCTATTTATTTGATTTACAATGACCATTACCTTTTTATGATGAGAAATCCTGTGAACCCCTTGTCATTTGTATTTAAAACAAAGATAAATGAGACCTTTGTGTGCTCCTTCTGAGCTCTGTAGCCCAGGAAAAAGATCTGATAGCAGATACCCAGAAATTAGGAGTTTTCAACATCTTCATGTGCTAAGAAGGATACAGAGATCTTTTTTTTTGAGAAGAATGATCTGATCACACCTTGTTTTCCCCTTAACTTACTATGTGGAGTGTTTTCATTCTCCAGAGGGTGTCCAGCTGCTGTGTCTGATCGATAAGGCTGCTGACGCCTGTCGCTACTTGCAGACCTGCGGCGAGTGGAATCGTGCAGCTTGGCTGGCAAAGGTGTGTCATTCCCTGATTTCCTTTTGCCAGCATAAACTACCCACTCAGCATATGTAGGTGTGAAGGCTGAGGGTGCTACAGTTAGCTCCTAAGTTAAATAACAAACATCAATTTGAAATACCATCATCAGTTCTTCCCACATCTTAAGCTACAACAAGCCAACCCATTCAGTCGGCATTGGCAGGTTCTTCAGCCTTTTGACTGCACGGGTCTGACCTGATTACAGGATTGGGGCCTAAAAATGGTTGGAATACTCAGTTTTCTAATTTTTGAGCAGTGGTTTGTGAAATTGCATCTAGCTGCAGCAGTGCAAAGTTGTAATAAACCACAAAATGCACTCTGGAAGTGGGTAAGTAAGTGAGCAGTGACTTTGTGCTGAGCTCCATGTGTGACATGTGTGGTGATTTCAAAAAAATTTGCATCACCTTCTGTTTTGGCATGCAGCCATAATTACAGTAAAACTACCTAGACACAGCACTCATTCTCCACATTACAATGGGCAGGAGCCAGTCAGGATTTTTCAGTGTCTGAGTAAAGCTTCTGTTCTGTTTCCTGAGGAAGGCGTGGCATCTAAATGAGTAAATTTTGCTTATTAAAAAAATGGAGATGTTTTTTCCTTAAGTCTTCAGTAAAGGATGAAGATTTCTAAGTTTTTCATACTTGGGATTTTAAAAAGCTTGGGGTAAAAATAGTGTTGATCACATGTAAAAATGGAGTGACTGGAACGGAGTATTTTTATACCTAGATATTTCTAAATTTCCCTTATGTTGTATTAACTCAAGGGATATGTGTACTTTTTATTAAAAACTGCTAATTTCAGGTGCTTTTACTTCTGCCCAAAGTGTCGCACTGAAAAGAATGAAACAGAAGCTCCTTAGCAAGGGCGGAGAATTCACCCGTGGCTTTCCCATGTCCCACAGGTCCGTTTGAACTCAGAGGAATGTGCTGATGTGTTGAAGCGCTGGGTGGATCACCTTTGCTCTCCACAAGTCAACCAGAAGTCCAAGGCCATTCTTGTCCTCCTGTCTCTTGGATGCTTTACAAAAGTGGCAGAGATGTTGCACAGGTAAAGATGAAACCTGTATTTTCTCTTGTCCAAAACTGGCCAAGATTTAGTGACTCAGAAGTCAAGGGGGAGGAAGGGGCTCTGCAGTTTCTGACATTTGTTTCTACTTCACCGTGTTTTTCTTGAATTGACTTTAACCTCAGCAGTGCATCATTTCTGAAGACTGCAGCTGATACATTTTTAAATTTACTGCAGGCTTTAAGATTGCAAGCACCCACTGACCAAGCAGCAATGATTTATAGTAACTGTGATTTTTTTTAGCAACTTGAGCTTTAATCTTTCAAACAATTTTCATCAAGTGTCACTTCCTTGAGTGCAAGGAGGAAGGGGAGACGTAAGAAAGTTTTAGAAAACCTCAGTGCAAGTGTTTTGGTGCAATGTCCTGGAATACTTTCCTGGTTTGTGTCCTAACAAATGATTCTCTTTTTTTCCATTTAACAGCATGAGGTACTTTGATAGAGCAGCTTTATTTGTAGAAGCTTGTCTGAAGTACGGGGCGTTTGAAGTTAATGATGATACAAATATCCTTTGTTGGGAAATCCTGTCTTTGCATCTGTGTAGTCATACACAGTGAGTATGTGTGAGCCAGTGTTGAATGGACTAGTCTGCACAGAAATAAGAGTTCCTACTTTTATTTTCCAGGTTGTGTAGCTTGAGGGAAGTGTAAGGAAACAAGTAAAAAGGAATCATTTGCATAAATCCATATTTTGCCTCCTCCTGATGCTCTGTGAGCTTTGTGGCACTGGGATACAAACTAAAACTGAAAAGAATACAGTGGTAGGAGAGACAAGAAGGGATGATAAAGCGTTCTTGGAAATTATTGCTGCAGCCTGAAATCAGTGGTACTTTTAAACATTGTGTGTTCAGGAAAAAAAATCCCTTTATGGAACCCTTTTGTACACCATCATACTGTTTTAGTAATGTCTTTTATGAAGGAGTCAGTTCTGAGACAGTGCTAACAAAGAAATTAAAGGTCAATCTCAGATGAACTGAGAATGTAATAAGTATCTTAAAGGTATCTAAAGAGTTGCCAACTAAAGACTGCACATCTGACCTGGTGTTCTGGACATTCTGAGCAGTTGCTCTGACTTTTGTATTTCATACAATAATTAATAATGCATATGTAAACAATACCTGACCCTGTTTTATGGTCATCACTGATGGCAGCTTGTAAATAAAAAAAGCCACTAAGTTGTCATGTTGATAACTCCAGGTCTAATTAACAGACGAATCTTGTAGTGGGACCTTAAATTTTTTAAAATTCCTATTACAAGTGATGCCATTGTGTCACAGTAGGTATTTATGCATCTCTGCAGTGTATCTGTTTTAGTTTATATCACTCTGCATATTGCCTGACATGCTAATATGCATTCAACAGTAGGATTTAAAGCAACTTTTTTCTCTTTATTTGTGCTGGAAAACACTGGCTTAACACAATTGACAGCAACGTCCAACATTTTCACCTTGGGAGAGCTAAGGAGTAAGAAGGGGAAGAAAGAGATTCTGAGGTTTTTTTCATTTTGCTCTGAATTTGTTTTCCTTAATGCTTCATTTACATAAATTGATCCATGCTGTATATGCAGATTATGCCAGAAGCCTGAAACTCCTGGGGTTTAAACAGGGAGCTGTTCTCTTTGCCTCAAAAGCAGGAGAAGCTGGGAAGGAGTTACTGACTGAACTCAAACAGCCTAAGGAGGAAGTGACACAGGAGTAAGAATTTCGTGGGTTCGAGCTGATTTGGGTTTTCTGTCAGACTGGGATTCCACTGTGTGAAAACACATTTTTCTCTTGGATCACTGTAATAGCAGATTTGTGTGATTTGAGCTAATACTGTTAAATGTGTTTGAAGTCAGAATTAAGAACTGTGTTATGTTTCTTCTTGCTAAAATTGTCTTCACCTTCACAAGAGGGGAAAGAAGCCCGTGATAAAATTATACAAGAATATTTCAACTTTTTCAGCTGTAGCAGGAATCAAATTTTAAAGCGTGCTGAAAGAGTTCCATACCTGTGTAAAAGTTGTAAAAGTGTAGTCCATTTACTTCTAAAAATCAAATCTTTATAGTACTTCAGTACTGTTGTATTTATATGTATAAATGATTGAGTCTGTACTATAGAATTATAAATATCTTTAAAAATAAATACAGGTCACAAAGCACACAGTTCTTTCCTGGGACATGGTGTTTTCTCAGACCAGATTTTCAGTCTAAAATTACTGTTCTTTTCAATGGGTTCACTGTAATGTCATTTCAGAACTGTTTGGAATGGAATCTTTACTTTACAAACATCAGTCTCCTGACATTCCAGAAATCCACGAAACGTCCTTTGTTTCAATTAAGGTGTTGGTACATTCCATGTTCCAAAAGCCAAAATGCTGGCTTTTTTATTAGATACTTTTTATCCTAACACATCTTACGGTCCAGATACTCGAGGATGCCACAAAAATCAAGTCCTCTCATTTTTGTGCCAGTATTTCAGTATTTAAGTACGTGTTTGCATTATTGTTTCTTATGTCGGATATATTTTTTCTGTATATTACTGATGAGAAATTTTACAGCTGGGGAGTAGATGCTGATGTTTCATTGCCCTTGCAAATTGAAGACTGTGGCATGGGAAAATTAGTCTTGGCTAAAGTGTTAAATTCTTCTTTTTCCCAGCTTTTTGGAGCTACTGAAGTTTAGTGTGTTGTAGTGAAAAGAATCATATAAAATGTCTCTCATTTGAATGTAATTTGTGACTTGTTTACTTATAGTGCATTGGGTTCTCCTTAGTTTGAGTATTTGTGAACAGCTATTCTACACTCCTTCCTGGAGGAGCATCAGCTTTGGGACATCTCTAACTGCATAAACCTTTTAGTTCAAATCTAAAATAACATTTCTAATGGAATTGGAAAGATTAGATTTGTCAATAATCTTGGTGAATATAAATTGAAAATGTGAGTTTTATCATTCCGAGTATAAAAGTAAGAGTTATAATTGCAATGTATCTTATTTCTTCCTGCCACATCTTACATAGATCATAAACTACTTTGTTCAGTGTATGGTGAACTATGCTTATATAGTTATTTCAGCTTGGGAAAATAAATATACAAGGAAATTTGCCTTAAGTATTAACTGGTGAGAAACAGAATTAAGCAAAATTTAGCTGTCATTAACAGTGGCCTGAATTCTGTCTCACATTGACTACTACAACACTCCTCAATTCCTGCTCTGATTTTTGGTAGCAGTACCTGTGGACAGGGTTACTCCAGAGTTGATGGAAGCACACACAGACTTGTTCTTTGACAGATCACGTGGAATTGTTTGTCAGTGAATCTCTGGAATACATCTGCTTTAATATACACTTGGATTTGTAACTCTTAATGTTTTTAAGAAACACATTTTAAAGGCCTTTTAATACTGAATGTTTCTATAAAGTGTGCAGGCTGCAGAATACTGTGTGGCATTCCCAACCGAAACCTTGATGAAAATAAGAGTGTAAAAGTGATTGAAAAGTTTATTTAGGTAATATTGCAGTCTCATTACAATAATAAAAAGATTTTTAAAATCTCTGTCTGTCTTGATTTAACACAAAGCTGTCATCTGTTGCCTTGGGATTGAATGCTGATTGTGTAACCATTGTCATTGTGCCTTCTGGACAGGAACAGGGCTGGGTTTAATAGAGGAAGTTATTATTCTTTGTACATCTGAGTCACATTTTCCATATTAGTACTACTGAAACATTATGTTTGAGTATTAATTCCCAAGCTTTACTAGCAAACATAAAAATTTGTGTGGGTTGAATTAGAGCAGGACACGGTCTGGACATCCTGATTTTTGAAAAGCACGAAAATAAGCGTTGGAAAAAACCCCTTTCCTTCTGTTTTATGCTACTCCACAAACAATAATCAGAATAAAGAATGGGTTGGGTTGAAAGGGACCTTAGTGATTATGTATTCCACCCCCTGCCATGGGCAGGGACACCTTCCACCATCCCAGGGTGCTCCAAGCCCCAAGGTCCAACCTGACCTTGGACACTTCCAGGGGTGGGGCAGCCACAGCTTGTCTGGGCACCCTGTGCCAGGGCCTGCCCACCCTCACAGGGAAGGATTCCTTCCTAATATCTAATCTAAACACTCTCTTTCAGCTTAAAGCCATTTCCACCCTTGTCCTTGTAAAAGGTCTCCATCCCCCCAGGATTTGCTCCAAAAGGTTGATACAAGGCTTTTCCTTCCCAGCCGATGGCTGTGAGCTTTGCTCAGTTTTGTCCCTGAGGCTGGAACAGCTCAGTGTCACTGACCAGCTCCTCAGAAACACGAAATTCATCCAGCAGTGCCGGGATCCATGGCAGCAAGGTCTTGTTTGTCTCCATCCTCACTCACATGACTTTCCTCTCAGCTCTTAGGATGCTTTTGTCACTTTGGCTTAGAAGTTGCTTTTTAAAAAGCCCCATAACTGTCTGATGAATACTTGGCTTGTACAGAATCAAATGCAGGAAGCTTCTCGCTTGCATGTTTGAAGGACAAGCCTGAGAGTTTGGAACTTAGAACTGAATGAATTTTTTTAAGTTTCAAAAAAATACAATTTTAACTTCTTTAAATCCCTTTGAGAAATCCCTCCTCAGAGCACTGTGAATGGCTCAAGTAGCCACAGAGATCAATAATCTGTATTTTCCAGGTTTTGCAGTTTGAAGTTGCTCTCAGCACTGAAGGCTGTAATAATTCTGGAACCACATTTGACCAGTCTGTGCAACGAGGAAATGGTAGAGGAACTGGGTTTGCAAGCCAATGTCTTGAGATTCTTTATGCATTTATCTTTGAAAATGAGTCTTATATTAATTAACTGTGATGTCTGATTAGCAGAGTAGAGCATTTGGTAACTTTGAAGACCGATTTGCAAAAGGCCAAGACCTTTACCTGTAAATAAGGAGGTTTTTTGGTATTTAGCTTGTCTAGATGAAGAACTTCTAGTTGGAGAATATCTTGTTGTATAACTAGTGATGGTTACCGTTTCAGTGTATTATATGAATAATTTTGGACTTCTATGACCAACAAAAAAAATTGCAGGGATGTATAAGTTGCCTTCAGTTCAGTGGAGCAGCTTTGTACAGAAATTTGTACATCTCTGGGGCTCATTCAGTCCTGCAGGCATTTTCTTTCTGCATCTGTGTACTCACTCTTTTTTCTACAGCCTGAGAGAAGTTTAGGGTAAATATTATCATGGAACTCTTTGGGAAGTATTTGATTTTAAAAATGGGGTTATTTCTTTTCAATTTCTGATGTGATTTTTAAAGAAAGTAACTCCAAATTATTTCAGTTTTATGGTAATGCATTTACTTACTCCAGCTGTCAACGTCTAGAAGATAGTCTATCAGTTTAGCTTCAGTAAAAGCAGGCTCTGATTAGAGTTGTAATTGGAGCATGATGTGCTTCACAATTGCAGTGTGTGAATCATATTGATTAACAAGATCTAAAGTTGCCTAATTTGGGTCAGTTTCTGAAGTATTCAAAAAAGTTAGGTATATGTTGTTTGTGTATGTGTATATACATAACACATATACATATAATTGATTCAGAGGGAATAATCTATGGAACATGACAACATGAGTTATTTCATTGCAGTGCAAAAATGATTAGTACTATATTGCAAATTATTTATAATTTGCTTTCATTAAGAGGCAATCTGCCAATTTAGAGACACTGCGGCCAGATACAGGCATATATTGTACGTGGAGAAACCTGGCCCAGAATGTGGATGTGTTCAGTGTCTGAGAAATAATTCAGGTGATGTCTTGCCATAGCTGGCTCTAGAGATGGAGAACAAGGACAATCACAGATTCCTTAATGGGAAACTGGTTTGGTTTGGGTGATCATTGAATGCCTAAAATTATATTCTAAAAGCCAAGTTAAAACTTTAATTGCTGGTGAGAAGCAGTATAATAAAATCTTGGAGTAGAGAAGGGTTTGGGGGGGGGGGGGGGCAGGGGTTAATAATTATTTTATTCCTCAGAATAATTCATCACAACTTTGATATTGATAATGAGTTCCCTGTAAATGGAGCAGCAGAATGTGGGACCATGGATGATGGGAGAGGAGCAGCAGGGAAAGCAAGGGTTGTCTGTCAGACAAACTCAGCAGGTGATAAAGGCAAGGATGTCAAATACTCCTTCAGTGCGACGTCATTGGCCCAACTTACTGGTTTTCTTTCTGGGAATCAGATCCCCAAGCTGAAAACTCCTTTTTTCCATGTCATTGTCACTGCTCCTTCATTTACCAAACTCTGACTCCGGGTCAGTGCTGTTCCCAATGGCAAGCTGTTTCAGTGGCTGCTTTCCAGAGGGTTATGGAGTGATAATATTATACACTGTTCAAACCAGATGCCAACAGGTGTTTTTAAAAAAAAAGGCAGTGTTACTGCTTTTCACCCCGGTGTAGCAGGAGATAATAGAGTTATATTAGACTTGTCTGGCTCCTATTTCACTTGCTGCAACTAATAAAAAGCTACAGGCAACAAATTTCACATGCAAGAAGGTCGTCTTTGTGCCTTTTCTTTTTTTTGGTGAGTGGTCATTTTTTTCCAAACAGGGTTTTCTACTACTGAGACTTTTTTTTTTTTAATATGCTAGATAACAGTAATTGTCAAATGCTTGTGTTCTCCTCCTGAAAGGTTCTACACCTGCCACTTTTATACACACATTTCTTTTCATCTTTTTGGTTTATGTCTCTGGTAATGCTTTACATAAGCAGCAAATTCAGCTGGTGTTTTATGTAACTTGCAGAAGCTATGTCAGAAAGTTTTGTAATAGTTTCCATAGAATGCATCTTCTCCAGGCTCTGTGTCTTGTCTGGATTTACTGTGTAATTCTTTTCTGCTGCTTCAGCTCTAGCATTTTCTTGTGCTAGGGAAAACTAGCAAGATTGGTGCTGCAAATGTCATTTTCCAAGACCAGCTTCTGACCTTATCTTCTTGTCTCCCAAATGAACGTTTTCCTGGTGTGCTACTTGGTGGTTTGGTAACGATCTGCTTTTCTTTTGCAGTGTAAAATTCCCTTGTGAGCAAGAGAACATGTATGGAAGCAATGGACCAAATGTTTGGAAAACAACTGGGGACCTTTGGGGGTGGAAGATACGGTTTATTTAATGATGATGATGATAATAGTAGTAGTAGTAATAGTAGTAGTTGTTATTACTGTCCTTCAGAATTCCATTTGCCTGAGAAAATCCTTGCAAAGTAGCTATTCCAAATGAATTTCTGGGGGGTAAGGGCATCCTGGCCAGTGGTATGCAGCCATTACTTCAGCAGTTTAGATACTCCTTGTTACACAAGAATTCCACTCCTTTTCCTGCCAGATAAAGTGCCTTTGTAACCAGAGAATTATGAATGTTGAAAGTCATATGAACATAAGTTCATATTTTAAGAATGATCTTTCCTCATAATCAGATGGACCCTTAGAACTTCTGAGTTGTTTTTGGCCTTTGTTGACTGAGAACAAAATCAGAAAGCCTTTTTTTGCCCTCTCAGGATGACCAGGCAGGGGTTTTTCTAATTCAAGAGGTCAGTGGCTTTTGATGCTTCTCTTGCTGTGCATCTGCTGCTCTGCTCCCCGTTTTGGGGCTGCACACAGGGAAGGCTGAGCTGTGCTCTTGGCACGTGTTTTGTGGCTGGAGAGAGGAGACTTGGCTCAGCTGCCCTGGTTGGAAGGGGTTCAACCTAAAGCCAAAACCACGTGCTGAAGGAAGGTTTCTCTGAGCATCCACGTCTCTGCTGAGCCAAGATCACCCCCTCATCACTCTGCACTTTCTTCTGAACAGGTTGAGATAAGCCAGTTTTCTCAAGTAGGAATAGTATTAATTATTTTTTTTACAGGAGAATTCCCCCAAATGCCTTTTCTTTTCTGCTCTTAATTCTTTGAATAATTCAGGCACATCTTTGCAGATTTTTGGCTATATCTAATGTCTTTTTTTTAATAGAGTATATCCTGTCCATCCCCTCAGCTAGGAGCTCTGTAGTTACACAGGCACAGGGCTCCTCCAGTCCCTGTGGAGCTGCATCCATGTGGGACGTGCTCTCCTGCCCTCATTCCCTTCCCTCACACCCACACTCCTCTCCACACGTCCTCACTCATGTGGTGCTTGTGTGGCAGAGTCAGGAGAGAGGCTGACCTGGCTGGAAAATACTGGGCTGTGTTTTCAGGTCTTTGTGGGTTATTTAGGTTAACATGGTGCTGGCTCAGTTGCCTGGCCTGGTGCCCCCCACGCTCACCCAGGCACAGGGAGGTGAACACAGATGGGGGGTTTGGAGGTTGGGTAGTCTGGATTCAGGCTGCCTGTGTAGACACAAAACCACCCTCTTGATTTGAAACCTCTGGGGAGAAAGAATTAGGTGAGGGGCTTGGGTTGGGTTTTATTCTGAATTACAACACTTGACTTAATCTGTGTGTGAAATTACCCAGGCAGTCTTTCACTGGAGGTAATCAGATGTCCATGGTGTGTGCCACCAGTAGCAAAGGAAAAACATAATCCCAACCAAAACAACAAACAACAACAACAAAAGGTTACCAAGTTGTAAATATCTGAGTCTTTTCTACCCTACCATGTTCTATTTCAGTAATTTCTTGCATCTGAAGTTTTAACTGATACCTACAGTAATGGTAATGCTGTTTCTTGGCATCTGCTTGTGCTTGCCTGCAATCCCTCCCTGGCACACAGAGCAACTGATGGGTCTGGAGGCCCTGCTTGCTTCTTTCTTAATTCCTGACAGAGCAGAAAATCTATTTCCACAATTTGAGGGGGTTGATTTACAAGTTATCAGCATTGGTTTTTTGCTTTTTCTCTATTGCACAACTGAATAGGAGCTGCTGTGTGCAAAACACTATACAAACCAGCTACATTTGGGGAAGGAAGGCAGCATAGCCTGCCTTTCCAAACTGCAGCAAAATGGAGTGTTTTCTTTCTCCCTTCCCTCTAGAAAAAGAGTTCTTAAATACTTATCAAGCCAAGGAGGCTTTCTGACTGTTTCTTCCAGTTCTACTCTGTGGTTTACCTCAGCATCTGCTTTGTTTTTCCACTGCAAAGTTAAGCCTGGCTTTGATTAAAAGCCAGCTGAAAGGCGGATTAATGCGTTGCAGGGGAAAGCAGCCTTGCTAATATGAAAAGAGAGCAGGAAGGTAATTTGTCAGGGATCACC
The DNA here is from genome assembly GCA_035222235.1 of Margarornis squamiger. Classification (NCBI taxonomy): domain Eukaryota; kingdom Metazoa; phylum Chordata; class Aves; order Passeriformes; family Furnariidae; genus Margarornis; species Margarornis squamiger. Next base: position 30,952,368 of record JAWWTY010000158.1, read on the forward strand.
TGGGCCTGGATATGATGTCTTCTGGTAGCAGCTTTTTCTCCCAGTAGGACTAAGCCAATGCCCATGGAGTTTATTATTATTATTCTGTGCCACAACTATCTCATCAAAAAGCCAAGACATTCTTTGAACTGAACTGAAATAATCTGTTTATCCTTTCTGACTGCTTTGCTGGCAAATTCCTCAGCCCCAGGATTATTTCCAAAGTACGTTTTTCTCTTTCCCCTTCCACCACATTTTCATGTTTGATGGACTTTTAAAGTGTTTGTGTTTCTGTGAAGTTCCAGTGCTTGGTGATGGAGGCTCAAGGGACACTTTGTGACCCTCTACAACTCCCTGACAGGAGGTTGTGGCCAGGTGGGGATCAAGCTCTGCTCTCAGATAGCAAGTGATAGGATAAGGGCAAACAGCTTCAAGCTGCACCAGGGGAGGTTCAGGTTGGATTTTAGGAAAAATTTCTGCACTGGAAGAATGGCTAAGCATTGGAACAGTCTCCTCAGTGAAGCGGTGGAGTCACCATCCCTGGAAGTGTTCAAAAACAAGTGGATGTGGCACTTCACAATATGGTTATCGGGCATTGTGGTATCAGGTCACAGGCTGGACCTTAGTGATTCTATGGTTATTTCATTTCTTATTATTTTTATTATAATTATTGTTATTATCGCTGTTTTGCCCCTTACTGCATTCAATGAGCTGTTATGAGCACCTTCCCTTTCCAGCTTCAGTTTTCCCTAATCCTAAGACTCCTGGCCCATCCCCTCGGGGTTTAAAGAATTTACCATTAACAGCCTTAATAAGGTGTCATTTCATTAAAATCCTGGAAGGAGAGTTTCCAGTTCCTGCAGGAGAGGGCAGCAGAGATCTGCAAATGGAGAGGTTTGGGGCCAGCCACTTGCACAGTGAAATACATCTAACTCGATGTTTTCTCCTTCCTTATATTCAGTCCTTAAGGAGTGGCAGCTTCCAGGCACCACCAGGCAGAAGCAGTCTCAGATATGGATTTTAGTGTCAGCTATAAATAGCTGCAAGCTGTTGGGAAAGGAAAGAAGGGCATTGAGGGGCTCAGGTCGTTATTAAACACAATCACTGGAAATCTGTTCTGATTTAGCAAGTGAAAAATGCTTGAAAATGCATTAATAAGTATGATCTAAGACATTATTTTGCATCGAATGCCAGGAGGGTGAGGTTTGCTTTAGAATTTGGTGGCTGGTTGTGGTCAGGTGCAGTTCAGTTTGTTTCTGTCCTGAAGGATTTCCTCTTAATTATTTACAGTGAAAGGGATATTTGCTTCCTGGAAAGTATTGAGAGCAGATCTAATGCTCACATAGAAATTGTAAAGTGTGTCCTGTGTTCCAGTAGCAGAAATAAACTGTTCCTGTATTTACCTGGAGGATCAGGGGATGTTTGTGCCAGGAACCCCCAGTAAATTGCTGGCAGCATTCCTGTGTACCAGCAGAGAACACAGTACCTTCTTCTTTGTGTCTATGTGTAGGAAGAAGAAAGGAGCAGAGAAAGTTTATGACAGGAAGAGTTCTCTCTGATATTTTCAGAGAGATATATCAATATTTTATTTGAATATTTGATCAATATTTTCAATAAATCAATATTTTCAAAGATATATCCCTCAGTACTTGCTGGTATGGGTGTTTATGGGGAGCAGCAAGCTGTTTATGAATTTTAGTATGAGTTTAGCATATTTAAGTAAACTAAAAAATACTGGGAGCACAACAGGCCAGAGGCACCGGTGTGGTTTGAACAACAGATATGCTGGAATAATCTTTTATTATTGTTCTTAAAGCTTATAACTGTTGATTGACACTAAACTCTCCTATATCAGCTTCACAGCATCCCCTCTGAGGGGGTTCCAAACTGAATAATTTCTCTTTCCATGTGTACTTGTCATGGTTCTTAAAGCCCTACTTGAGATAATTCTGAGCCCAGAGCAGTTTCAGTTCAGCACAAAGCAATTTCCATCTGGAAAACAAACACAGAAAAAGTTAAATGTTTTTGGTAGAAGCATCTAATATTTGCAAATAGAGACAAGAGTCCAGAGTAGTCCCAGTTCTTGAAGTCCAGCAAAAGGACTGCAAAGGACATGGTTTTATTCAAATTGCTTATGCATCCCTGTGGAACTTTAGGTGGAGGACAGGTACAGGGAGGTTTGCTCTTGTGCTTACAGCAAAGCATCTCACTTGCTGCATCCACTTCTTCAGCCAACATGGGCAGAAGTGGCAGGAAAACAAGGAGAGCAGTGAATCTGATATCAAAAGGACCCTGATTTTTACCCCCACAGCACCTCCAAGGAGTGAGAAATTGGAACATTTTGCCCAGAGAACCTGTGGTTGCCCCATCCCTGGAAGTGTCCAAGGCCAGGTTGGACGGGGCTTGCACCAACCTGGGCTGGTGGAAGGTGTCCCTGCCCATGGCAGGGGGTGGAACAAGATGATTTTTAAGGTCCCTTCCTACCCAAACTGTTCCATGATTCTATGATCCTCTCACCTCTCCAGAACCTCCTCATTTCCTTACCCTTTTTGTATTGCAGGCTCATGAATTATATGAGTTTCAGGGCCAGGCTGGTATATTTGTACCTTGCACATCATTCACACCATTTCTCAAAAAGAGAGCACAGCTTGTCTGGAAGAAATTGCACCAATAAACCTCAGGACAGACACTGTGCAGTGTCTTTACAAAGGAAGGGTTTGTGACCAACAGGAAGGTAAGTACTGGCTGATGCTTTCTCCAAATCCAGATGATGTGTTTTATGAAGCAAGTAATTTTATTTTAGAGCACAGACCTGCTCATGCTCAGACTCGGAATCTAGGGATTTAAAAAGTGATTATATATAAGGAGCTCTTAGTCCTTATGGAATTGGCCCCCTCCCAATTCTTAATAGACTCTGGGCTCCTGTTTGGGGTCTGCCCAAGGGCTGGGGGGTGGCAGTGGGTGATGGTGGGAGGGCTGCCTTCTGTGGCCCCAAAAGGTGCCCCCCATCCCCGTGGGTTTGGGGGCTGCTTTGCCTCAGCTCCTGGGAGCTGCTCTCCCTTTGGGCTTGTTCTCCCAGGAATCTGAGCAGGGAGTGATGTACTCTGAGTAATGAGTGTTACTAAATCTTTCACTTCAGGTCTGCCTTGAAGCCAGCTCAGACTGACAGCAGCTGCACCCCGGGAGAGGGATAAATTGCTTACACAAATGAAGGTGATGCAAGCACTGGCAATGCCAGGGGAGCTCCCTCCCAAAAGCAATTCTGGGTTCACTGATGCAGTCTCTGCTTAGCCCTCCTGTTATAAGAGGCTGAGAAGTGGATTTCCCTCTCCCACTGCTGGCAGGGCTACACCAGTTCCCCTGGTCTGTGCTTATAGGTCTGGCTGTTTCTGGGGCTTTGTCCTTTATCCTCATATGAATCAGGAATACCTGCTCTTAAAGAGTCCATTCCATTTTCTTTTTGAAATATCTGTTTCTCATGGGTTCTTGCTCTGTTGGTGGGAACTTCTAAAGAGGCCTTTTGGTAGATTTATTCACAGGTAAGCAAAAATGTCATGGTTCAGCAGACAGGGATTCATTCCCCAGCAAGTAGGAAGAAAGGAAAGCCAGGGAATGGGTTTCCCTCGTGATTTTGCCTGTTCAGTCTCTGTGTCTCTAACCTGTGGCAGAGGAAGCTTAAGTGGTTTCCTCTAAGGCTTCAAGTAACTTTTGTCTTTTTTCTCCAACCCTTATCGTGATGGGTATTCATGGAATCATAGAATCCTAGAATGGATTCGGTTTGGCTTGGGAAGGACCATAAAGATCATTGAATTCCAACCCTGTGCCATGCCCTGGGCAGGGTCACCTTCCACCAGCCCAGGTTGCTCCAAGCCCCATCCAACCTGGCCTTGGACACTTGCAGGGATGGGACATGCTGGTAGTCAAACATCCTGTGTCTGTAGGCAGGCTTCAGAAAGGGTTTATGCATGTAAGATGTGTGCAATTCTTTTGTTATAATGTGCAGTGCAATTACGTGCTGCATGGCATTAAAATCGTGGGAATGACTCCCAAATGATACCTTGAGATAGCATTCTGAATACTAAAAGTCAGTAAAATGAAAAAAAAATAAGATTCATCTATCTTTTCTATATTGTATGTAGTTTTGGCATTAGTAGAGTAAGAATATTTTTAAGACTAAATGTAACTTTTAGAGAACTACCCCTCTGTGTATCAAATATTTATGTGACTTCTAAAGTATCAAATTAGACTGGAGGAGGAAAAAAGGGAGGAAAAAAAAACCCGAAATTGTTTTATTTCATTTTTTCAACAATTACATTTGTTATAGAGATGTCTGACTAGCTAGTTACAAACATTTAAAAATATATCAACAAAGTGATCCTTGCTGAGTATATCCCTTTGCCATATAGAATGTTCAGTAAAAACATGTCAAACCCATCTTTACCTGAACTTATAGAGGAGTAACTCTTCAGTAGGGAAGGACCACAGAGCATGGACTGGAGTGTTTTCCTGGGGCAGCTGTTGGCACAACACCCAGAACTGATGGCCACCACTTTTGGGGGGCTTGTAACAATACTGCTAGTGAGGAAAAGAGACTTTGAACCCTTGCAAGTGTATTTATTTGTCAGTCTAAAGCTTCTTAGCCAGCACATAGAGGGTGAGAAAGTGATTGAAGATATTGGCCAACCTTGTTTATATTAAAAGCACGTGTTGTTTCCCCACTAATAGGAACCAAAGCCAACATTTCTGGAGCACAGCTATGGCAGGCACTGAGCAGTGCTGAGCTCCAAGAGCTGCTGTCATCCTTGGGCAAGGGCCAAAACAAGCACGGCTGGAGCAAAGGACGGTGACAATTTTAATGTTGTACATCTCAGGAACTGTTTTAGTGGAAAGAATGGAGGAGCCCCAATAGGAGGTTTTCAGATTGCAGCACTTCATGCACCAGGAGGAAGAAATGGTGTGATTTAACCACCTGTGTTGCTGACAATTGTCTCCACTGCTTTTCAAGATCCAGTTTGTTGCTATTAACTTTTTTTACCCGCTGTTTGCTTATTTATAAGAGGAACTTATAAATCTTCCCCAACCTTTTCCTCTTTCAGGCTCTTATAAATGATAACATGTTTTCACAGAGGAATGACTTGCACTGCAAGGCTCAATTCCCTCCAAAATCTTTCCTTCTTTTCACGTCTCTGTCAGATTTCATCCTTGCCAGCATTTCTATCAAGTTCCATGCTGCTTACGTATGGAACTTTTGAAGACATTTTTCTTGTCAGTGGCTCTGTGGCAGAGGGTTTTATGGCAATTATTATCTTGGAATTAATACTTTGTTGGGATTAAAGATTTCAATTAATGTCCTTTGGGGTTTTTTGTTTGTTTGTTTTTTGATTTCTTTTTACAGTTTCTGTGTGCAAATCATGGGCCGCTGTTTAATTTTGTGTTCCAAACTTTTAATTATTTAAAGTTTTGCCCTGTTTTTTGGGCTAGCAGTGTTGCAGGTTCCCTGTGGGGGTCCAGTTCAGGATTCAGTAATAAAACCGAGTGAAGAGTTAATTGCTTGGGCTTTATCCCATCCTATTGTCTGTCCTCTGACTTAATAGCTAAAATCCTTAAAATGACATGGCTGATGGGAACAGTTGCATTCACATGAGGTGAATAATCTCCAAGAGAGCTTTTCAAATTCGCTGTGATGCAGCTTCAGGATGTAACTGAGCAGAGCTTTTCTGAAGCCAATTGCACACCAGCTGAGGGTCTGCCCAAAGATTCCTCGTGTACCACGCCTTCACTAAATTCATACAAGTTGTTCAAAGAGAATCAAATGACAGTGGATGCAAGAAAAAATAATGATAAAAAAGATCAGCAAAGAGAAGTCGTATTTGCTTTGAAAGTTTGTAGAGAAGGGTTGGATTCTTTTCTGCAAGTTTGGCAGGTTCTGATTCAGCTCTGGCAGTAATTATTCAGGGAAGAGATGGATTTTGTATGAGAGAGAGAAAAAAAATACACATAATTCCCAGGGAGTCTTGACAGTCTGTGCAATTATACTGATTTTTGACATCTCTGGACAGTGGGAGAGGATAAAAATGAAGTTCATATTTGATATACATGAATTCTTAAGATTGAAAGGCCAGCTTGTCTCCCCAGATGCCACGTGATGTGCCCCACGGTTCCTGGTGAGGCAGGAGGTCAGCTCTTCGATGCCCTCTCCAGATTTCGGGGCTCATTTAAAAATCACAACTTCTGCTAGAAACCCCTGTGCTGTATTTCCACACCGAAGTGGCCCAACCTCAGCCTTCAGCCTGAGGGTGTTTCTGTGTGCCAAAGCCAGGGGAGAGCTGCTGGGTGCCAGCCTGCTCCGACCCTGTAGGGTCACCCATCTCCCCACTCCCGGAGGAGATGCTTTCCGCTGCCGGATGGTGTGGGCACAGCGGGATGGATCCACACCCGGGGTTTTCTCTGCTCTCCCCCCCGGTTACACAGTTTAATCATTGCCCACTGCAGCTCTGTTCAAAGAGCTGTGTGCAGAGACAATGAAATCCAGCGTTTGTGGTGCCTCTGTGGAGCATTATTCCAGCTCTGTCGCAGACCCTGCTGGGCTCCTTCCCGCTTGGAAGCGCTTCCCTAAGGCATCGTGTCCCCCTTGCCTGTCTGAGCTGAGCACAGATCTTACTGTGATCAGATTTCAGCTCCTGGAAACCCTTTCTGAACTTCCCAGCAGCGGCGATTCCTTCAGCAAAGACTTTCATCAAGCAGCCTTTTGTAATACCAGGCAAGTTACCTACCCAAAGGAGGGAAAAAAAAAACCAGACATGGGTGTACTAAAATTATTTCCCATGCTGCTAATGGATCCCTAGTCACACATTCCAGAGACATTTCTATACAAAAATAAGAGCTTGATCTGTTATTTTTAATGGGTATCAGTGGTTATAATAAAGCTGAATTCATGTCTATCACATGGCTATTTCTAGAACAATGTTCAGGGGCAGCAACTTTCACTGCTCCCTTCTCTGAGGCAACAAATATGATGTTCAACAATGCTGGTCACAGAATAAAACAAAACTTCCAGTGGCAGCTGTGACTGAAATCCATAAGGAATAGGATTCACTTTAAATATTGTTTACAGACCACTTAATTGAGAGTCCAAAGCGCACTTGGCATGATGCTGCAAGGACTCACTTTGTCCCGTGCTATCAAGTGAAATCCAGGCATGAATTCAGACTGAGTGGAAATATTGTATGATCATTAGTGTTTGTTGATGGATTTGCTTGGTTTGTTTGTTTATTTAAAGCAGAATCTATCATCTTTTCTAGCTGGTAAATCAGCAACTTTTATTAGCTATCATAGTTTCCCATTATGTAGCCAGCAAAATCTTTTCACCATGACCATTTTGCAAATTAATATTACAGGAAAGTTGTAACACATATGAAACTCTAACAGAAGAGGAATGCTCTTGATGAAGTCCTTGGTTTCTGCTACAGGAGAGAACAATTTCACCTGAAAGCTGCCTGACCTCTCTACGCTGTGTGTAACAGGAGAGGAGTTAAAGGAAGGTAAAGTTGAGCCAGTACCAATAAGCAATTGACCATAGGAAGGCTTCTCTTTAGGACTTGTATAATTTCAAAAGTGATGTCCCAGCCTTTCCTGGCACAGGTTTGGATCCTGCACCTTTCTCTGCCCCTGAGCTGCCCTGTGGGCAGGTTGCTTGGTTTTCTTCCTCCTGTGCAAGAGAGAAAAAGTGAAGATGATTTCTGTCTTCCTATAGCAAATTCTGTGAAACCAGTAGGTTAAAAATTGCTACCTAGCAGACTTGGTGTTTACAGAATCCTAGTGCAGACTGAGCACTGAAAGGGCAAGCAAAGCAGATGGAAAACCATCTCATGTATTTTATTGTATATTCAGTTGTTGCTTTGCAAAATCATGGGATGAGAAAGGACTGTAGTGGTTGTATTTAGTGAACCCTTGTTGAGTCTGCAGTGCCATCTCTTGTGGACATGATGTGTTTGCTCCCACTGATTCACTCACAAGTTGCAAAGCAGACACTTAATTCTGCCTAAAACATCCCATGGGGAAGAAATTAAGGTTTCATAACAGACTGTAACTTAATAACACAACACCAGCAGTCTCTGAATATACAACCTGTTCGTGGCAGAGGAGGGTTCCTGTGACCCAAGTGCCCAAAGCAGCTCTGATGAGCTTTCCAAAGCAGGAGAGATCTCCTGAGTAGACTGGTCAGGCCCTTCCAAACAGACATAAAGTAGGTTGTTTCCCTGAGAAACAAGATTTCACTAAAAATAAGCAACAGGGATCATCTTAGGACAAGGTAAATTAAGTAGCTGGAAGAACCTGCACCCATAAAACTGTCCTCATCCTGATTCTTCCAGTGTTGGCTGGCTCAACTTAGGTTAAAAAAATACACAAAATTCACGAAAATTTGCTGTGGCATAAAAGTAGCAAAACAATTTTCCAGGAAAAAGGTTCAGGTAGGTGGGTCAGTGGGGCCTGGGGAGTATTTGGGTGCATATGATTTAGAACCACGGTGACTAATGTCAGCATTTGCTGCTTAGAGATTAACTATCCCTCTCAAACCCCTGAGGCTTTTGTTTAAGTGCAGGTTGTCAAACTGTGCTCCTCATCACTAGTTCAGACATACACAAATGTATATGATGCCTATTTTAATACTGATGGAATGCAAAGATTGCATTTAGTAAAACACCTTTTTCTAAACCCGATCTGGCCTCCTCTATTAAGTTCCAATTTTTCCTGCTGCATGTGAAATTGGACTCATACCAAAAAAATGGGACTAGAACATATTACAATTATCATGAATTGAGCTTTTTGGATGGAGGTTGCTGCTTATAATTTCCCACTGGTAGCATTTTGAGCACAAATCTAAAATCCTCTAAACAAACTCAAACCATGAGCTACTTAAGGTGGTGACTGCTTTAGATTCCTTTTGATCCTTCTGCCTAATTTAAAGAGTCTGTTCATACATTTCAGTTCTTTGTTGTGTCTTTGTTGTTGTTGTTGTTTTTGTTTGTTTGTTTTTTTCTGAAGAGGTAACAATTGAAATTAAAAATAATTAAAAAATGAGAAAAAAGTAAGTCACGCTGCTACTTTTTCCTTATAAATCCATTCAGATATGCAACAGCATCACAAAATTAAACAGGCATAAAATTAGGAGAATTGGCCTGAAGTTACACCATGGGAGGTTTAGACTGGATATTAGGAAAAGGTTCTTCACTGAAAGAGTGGTCAGGCATCGGATCTGGCTGCCCTGGGAGGTGGTGAAAGTGAATGAAACTTTGTGGTATGCTGTGGGAGGAGACCCAACCGACGAAGGAGTAAAAGAAGAGGGCTTCCGTGAATGGATACAGTGCCACACACTTTGAACAGCAAGGATTACAGCTCCCATACAGTTTCGTTTTAGTTAGATAGTTT
>JAWWTY010000158.1:30961875-31027110 GCA_035222235.1 Margarornis squamiger
CAATAAACGTTCCACTCTGTTCTCACCCCTCCTCGAGTGCGGACCGTTTCCTTTCTTCCCTCGGCGGACCGTGGCAGTATGCCAGCCTTCCCTGTCACATGAGGAAACATAAATAATCTCTCCTGGTTTCCATTCATTATGGGAGCTGCAATATTGAGGAATGAGGTTTGCCATCTGCAGGTGTTGGATTTACAGTGTTGTTTTATACTTCATCTTCTGAATTTAGGCAGGACAGAAGTTGCAAGGCCTTCAGATAGCTTCTGGCCCACAGCACACCAAGAGTCTTGTAAAGGTCTGTTTAACCAAAAAGAGACTTTTCAGTTTGCCAAAGCCCTGCAAATTTATTTACGGCCTTCTGAAAACAAGTTTACCTCTTACACTGTCCTGAAAAGCATTCCTAACTCCTGATCAGTCCAGGAGCCTGCATTCTGTTGACAGGTGTTTGTTTGATGCTGTGGAGCAGATAAAGAAGTGTCTCTCCTGTGGCCAAACCTCACTGGGGCCAGTCTCAGCAGGTGAAAGCTGAATAAAAGGTTTTATTTCCCCTACGAAATGCAATTTGTTGGGACTGAAATTTTCATAGAATCATAGAAGAGCCTGGGTTGGAAGGGACCTTAAAGATCATCCCATTCCACCCCCTGCCATTGGAAGGGACACCTTCCCCTAGATCAGGCTGCTTCAAGCCCTGCCCAACCTGGCCTTGGGCACTTCCAGGGATGGGGCAGCCACAGCTTCTCTGGGCAGTCTGTGCTGGGGGGGCCTCACCAGCACCACATCGAATAATTTTTTCCTAATATCTAATCTGAACCTTCTCTCTCTCAGTTTGAAGCCATTCCTCCTTGTCCTGTCACTACGTGCCCCTGTTAAAAGTCCCTCTCCATCTTTCCTGTAGGCTTCCTTCAGCATCTGACTCCAAACCCCAATCTTACAGTTAGGATTGTCATGTCTAGGAAGGAACTTGGTCCACAAGGACACCAGAGTCAAGTCAGCACCCTGAAGGTGACACACACCTGTGAGCCCTTGGCCACCAAGATGTTAAATCTCCAAAATTTTTTGCTTTCCCACTGCATTTGGGGGACAAAAATCTACAGGTAACCTTTTGTTTTTCCAAGCTATTGCAGAATGAATTTGTGTTGTCTTCTCACTCCCAACTCAAAATTCCTCCCTGACCTCTCTTTCCAGACTCCAGCAGCCTCTCTGTAGCTGGGATGGTGACTCAGGCTCAAGTCCTGCTGCACTTTTGCTGACTCAGTGTCTCACAAAGGACCTTTGCAGTGCCTGGGATCGTGCAACAAGGTAACCAGCTCACCAGACTTTGAGCCAGCATTGGGCCAACAAGTCAAGGTAGGGAGCACAAGGCACTGGCCAATACTGCTGCCATCATCTCCAAAAAAAGTTTCCTCTGAAGTGGTTTATTCCCACTCCAGATTGGAAGAAGCCAAGAACAGAGTGCTGGCTTGAAGGCATACACAGTGTATATGCTTATTAAAAGAAGCTTTCAAGAGAGGAATGTGTGAGCTAATGCAGTCCTGGAGCAACAGTAACTCGTGCTTCGACAAGTTATGTGCATTTTTGTGTCTGTGACTGATTACTTGCCCCTACTTGTCAATGCTAATGATCTCCTGTGAAATTAATTCTCAGTTCTCGGTGGTCAACAGATTCAACACTTAAATGAACAACTCCCAAGCTGCCAGAGAATAGGTTTCCTCACACCTATGGGACAAGGAGGTAGTACGTAAATACATCTATTTAGCACAAGGTTGGTTGGTGTCCAAGCTCCTGCTGGAGAGTGTACACGTGACAGGAAAAAAACTCCCAAAAATTAGAGCAAAAACAAGACACATTTCAAATAGCAAGAGCCCAAACCCATCAGAGCATGTTATAATGTCTTTGTCATTTAATATCTTGAATCAAAAATTGCTAAGGGAGGTTTTAGAATCTACACCAGAGAAGTTTTATTTTTAAGGAGGCCAAGGTGCATGTATGCTAGGAACAGAATAGATGGATCATCCAAGGGCAGAAGGTGAAGTGAATGGCATCTCACGGTCTCTTACACTCTAGTTTTATGTCTGTAAAATATATTTTCACTGTCTCCATAAATTACACTCTCTAATTTATCTTAAGAGACGTTGCCTTTTGAGTTTCAATTGGCATCCAGGTATTCCAACATGTTCAGCCATAAACTCCTCCACACAGATCACACGTCTGAACTATTAAAAGCCTTTGTTAAGAGGGGAAAAAAGTCTGTTCCTGAGCTCTTGGAAAGTTCAGGAGGCGAAAAACATTTCCTGCTTCTATAAACGACACGTTTGAAAATCAAGTGTTTCATTACAATGGTCATTTGGAAGCTGCAGCTGGCAGCTCTCACTCTGGGGGAAAAATGGTTGTGGCTTTGACAGTAGTGACTGAACATGTGAGGTAGCTGACAGTGTTCATAAAGACGTGGTTCCCTCTTAAACTGAGCTTTTAACTTGGTGTCAGCAGCCTTCCTGAAGAAAATATTAAGGCACAAATGAAAATATTTCTAGAGAAAGCTTGATTTTGGGACAGAAGGAGTACAAGGGAGGGAGGGAGAATGATTTCCAGGGTAACTCGGGCTGGAAGGGACCTCAGGAGAGCTCTAGTCCAACCTTGTGCTCTGAGAGGGTCAGCTCTGGGATCACACCAGGTTGTGCAGGGCTTCCTTGGAAACCACAAAGGATGGAGACTCGCAGCCTCTTGGGGCAACCTGTTCCACTGGCCTTATGAGGGAAAGATTCCTGTCAGCCTGCTAAGCCACTTGACTCTGGACATTTGAAACCATGAGACAATGCCTGTTTTGTTTCAACTCCCACCTCCAAAGATGCAGCAAAGGACAGAAATTGTACCCAGATTTCAACTCAAAACACTGAAAAGAGCTGAAGAGCAATAGAATTATGGCCTGGAGTAGCAGTCCCAGGTCTTTGGCACAGAGTTACAGGGTGTTCCAGTAGCTTCTCACACTCCAGTTTAAGCATCTGCTTAACCATTTGGCTGACCAAAGCCAAGGACTCCCAATAGTGTATCATCACATCTCATGTTGATACCTGTTAAAATATGTGTGTGGGGGTTATTAATACTGGATATCTGGAAGTAATTTGAGCCGTGTTTATAAGTTCCCTGGGGTTTTCTTTTCTTTTAATCTATTTATTTATGCTGCCCTTAGAATTTAGCTTAGCAGATTGTATACAAATATCAATGTTTATTGGTCCGTGGGAATGTAGGAGGTAGGAATTTCCAGTTTATTTGCTTGTTGATGCTGATGTCTTGGGGCTTTAAAAGCAGCATGTATGCATTCAAAATAATACTTTCTCTTTAAAACCTACCAGTAATGAGATTTTATGGCTATTAAATAAATTCTTTGAGGGGGTATTCTTAATATAAAGTGTCACAATGTGAAGGTTTATTTTGATGCTCTTTTCTATACATGGTATATACTGATTCTAATGACTGATTATACAGAAAATGATGTGGGTTTTGAACACTTTTAGAAAGTCTATTGAAAAATCTAAATACTTGTCAAGGTAAAAGCTGGATTTATGATTGATTTTTATCTGTAAAGCTTGACCAGCTTGGAATGGAGACTGATGATTTAAAACCTGTTTTTTCACATGAAATGCTAGTGTGAATGGAAAATTTTAATTTTAGAGCATTTAAGGGAATAACAGCAGGTTCTAAAAATGTCTGTTCAACTGAGTGATGTTTCCCTTCACAGTCCAGTTACTATGGATGAGACCTCTCGTATGACCGAAGGTTGCACGACTGGATCCAGAGTAAATACTTTATTTAGTGGGACAATATTATGAGTACTTTGAAATGTTATTCAAGATATCCTAAAGTATATTTATAATTTATTGGAAATGTTTGCTGTTCTCAGCTTATTTTTCTTTCTCTGCTGGTAGTATTTGATGTGTACTTACTCTAGCTTGTAATAACCCACTGTATAACAGATATTTTCCATTTCCTTTGAACACTGTCAGGTTAAGTAACCATAGGTTAGAATATATTCTTTAAAAAAAAAAAATCAAACCCCAAACCTTTTCAGTTTCTTCCATCCTAAAGAGAAGGGTAACTTGTCAAGATGAAATGTAAAATAAAAATACTAAGTTTAGTCTGAGCCATAAAATGGGTTCTAGTATGTTTACGACTGTATTTCCAAGCAGTAATTTTGAAGAATCTTAAAGGCAATATCTAGGGGGAAGCTTACATACTGCAAATGGCACATCACTGGCAATTAGACACCTACACCAGCTCTCCTGGAGCCCCTTTAGGCACTGGAAGGGGCTCTCAGGTCTCCCCAAAACCTTCTCTTCTCCAGGTTGAACAGCCCCAGCTCTCCCAGCCTGTCTCCATGGCAAAGGTGCTTCTGCCCTCTGAGCATCTTTGTTGTCTCCTGTGGATTTGCTCCAGCAGGTCCATGTCAGCTCTCCTAAGACTCTTCTAAAAGATGCAACCATTTGGTGACAACAATTTAAATACAATATGGAGATCTCTGTGCTCTGCAATCCTTAACTAAGGGCCTCATTTCTGCAGATGTAGCTCCTAAACATTGTGCGTGCTCTCAGCAGTCCCACTGAAAGGTCTTACTAGTAAAACCTACATATTTATATTTTCTAATAGCGTATTAGCACAACCTACTTGGTGTTTGTCTTCCTGAAAAAAAATGTTTAAGAAACTCATTCCTTAACAAATCCATTTTAGGACATTTTACTGAACTATTTCCTTCCTTGATAATATTTAAATTTCTATTTAAAGGTCAATGGTTTTTGAGAGAGCTGGTTAAGAAGCAGCACCACAGTGCTGGGTCCATGCATGAATGCAAACATGTGTCCAGCCAGCATTTTTTTGTCTATACATGTGATTAATGTGCTTGGGATATTTCTGCTCTAAACTAGACTGAACCTGAGCTGACTTCTATTTCAAGCAGACTTATCAAAGCAAAGAGGAACCTGGTGTGGGGGAGAAGGCATAGGATCAGACCCTTTACCTTTACCTACCTCACAGAACCTTCCAGAGATTTATTTTATTTTGACTGTGATGGTGAAAACATTCACTGCACGTGCAGGTTGAGATCTTATCAGACAAACCTTAGTGCAAAGCACATTTTACATTCAAGCTGTGAATGCTTGAAAACAGAGGCTTGTAAGGGCATTGCTGACAAAGTTTGGTGTTGCAGCAGAGTTGATGCCAACATGGTTGGTTAAAATGATGTTGGTTCTAAGGTAAAGATTTGTATTTGGTTTTACACAGTAATGCCCTGAAAAAAAAAAAAAGAGGGAAAACATTACTTAGGATGAGTCATAAAAATGCTTTAAAAATGCTATTAAGATTTAAGGCATAATGTAGATCCTATAAATCTACTCTGCATTCTTTTCACTAGGAATGACTGACTTTTATGAAAACTAGGGATTGTAAATCAAGAACCTAAATAAGGGGGGATTTTGACATGTAAATATAGATTATACACTAGCCGAGCCCAGACTTGACTGCCTCCTGGTTCCATGGGGGCCACACAAAGCAGGCATTTATTCTCCTGAGCAACAGTTTTGCCTTGTAAAAGCTGGTAGGCAAAAATATACTTCATCATTCCTCTGGGGAGAAACATTTTTCCCCATGATTTGGGAAGGGGATTTGCTTGCTCTCTCGCTCAGCCTTGCTTTCCTGCCTCCTTGTTCATTCATTTCTTGTTCAGGGCTGTGTGTGTGTGTGTTTTGAGGACATGGCATTACTTCTGGAAGCACTCCTGAAGCTCTCTGAACACAAATATTAACTAGAAGGATGAATCCACCTAGAAGGATAAACGCACCTAGAAGGATAAACCCCTCACACACGCACGCACCCCTTTTCAGTCTGCACAGGTGGACTTTGCTGTGCCTGAAGCTGTTTCAAGAAGCAGTTTCCAGGCTAAACTATCTTTCAAAACCCATTTCACTATCCTTAGGAAATGCCAACAGCCTTCCATGGCGTTATCCCAAATATATTTGCATCTCTGGCCCCAGATTAATCTATTTTCGCCCCGTCCCCGTGTCTCCACACCATAACTCATCCCGTGGGATCGTGCACATGGAACACTCCCCTG
Organism: Margarornis squamiger; assembly: GCA_035222235.1. Taxonomy (NCBI): domain Eukaryota; kingdom Metazoa; phylum Chordata; class Aves; order Passeriformes; family Furnariidae; genus Margarornis; species Margarornis squamiger. The sequence continues at coordinate 30,967,973 of JAWWTY010000158.1, forward strand.
TCCCTCCAGCTGCTTAGAGGAGCCGAGCACAGAGCTGGCACTTGCACAGCAGCCAGATTATTTAACCTTATCTGCTTTGAGCTTCTATATTTAAACAAGGAGGGCTCTTTGTCACTGGACTAATAGAAAACATAACTTGACTGGATGCCTGGCTTTTAAAGAAAGGGCATCTATCACTTTTATGTGGCATTTCAAAGAAGAAGGGATTTAATAACTCTGAGAGACAAAGAAGGGAGTCTGTCTTAATGTTCAACTAGCCAGCTAATGATTAACTTCTCCTAATACTTAATAGGTTTATGGTAGGAAAAAAACCCAACAAGCCCAATGCCATGGCATGGTTCAGTGTTGTGTGAAGGAGTTTGTTGCACTGTCTAAAGTGGAACGAGACCTGTGTGCAGCTGGTGGGCAAGATTATATGATAGACTTCAAACAAATGCATGCAAGTAATACTTGAAAGCTTTTAAAACAGGAGGATGAGGAGGGCAGCAGGGAGCCTCCAGCCTGCAGGAGAGAGCAGTGGGTGCAGACCATGACTGAAATGAAGGTGTAGACTGAAAGAGAGTAAGTTCAGATAAGCTATTAGGAAGAAATCCTTCCCTGGGAGGGTGGGCAGGCCCTGGCACAGGTTGCCCAGGGAAGCTGTGGCTTCCCCATCCCTGGAAGTGTCCAAGGCCAGGTTGGATGGGGCTTAGAATAATCTGGTCTAGTGGAAGGTGTCCCTGCCCATGGCCTGGGCGTGGGAACTGGATGATCTTTCATGTCCCTTCCAACCCAAACCCAGTCTGTATTTGTGAGAAGAGCCTGCTGAATATGTTCCCCTCTCAGACCAAAATAGAGGCAAACTCCTCATCCTCATTCCTCCTCCACTGGAAAATGCCTTCATATGTCCAGTTTCCTTTTATGAGAGCATACTGCAAATGAGGGAGAAAAAGGTGTTTTGACTTGCCAGTGCATTTCCAGACAGCTGAAACCCCCTAAGCTGTCTTCTCGTGAGGATGGTTGTTGTATCTATTCTCAAATAGAATTATTTAAAAGTGAGTTAATTGTGGTCAAAAGTTTTGGGGTTTTTTTGTCAACTGTAAGCAACTGCACACAGTAACTTTGTGCCTGCAGCTTACAATAACAGCAATACTCAGCATGCACCTAGTGATGTAGTCATGGTCCTGGAAATTTGGGATGCACTGCCCTCTCAAACAGGATGAAAAGCTTGGAGTGCTCCTGGATAGAGATCCCTCAGTGGTGATCTGAAGGGATGTCCCTCTGGGCACCTTCTGAGCTCTGTTTGCTTCTGAAGTGCATTGCATGGGCAACTTGAAGGGCAGTTTGGACACACATGCCATGACTTTTCCTGGAAGGGAGTCCCAGCAATGTGCAGTCCTTGCTGCTATCTGAACTTGCAGCTTCACTCTGGCCTCTTTACATTTTGGCCTAAACCTCCTCAGAGGTGTGTGAACTCTTGTGAACCCAGCCTGTGCTCAGGACATGGGGCTCTGATTATTAAACACTTTTTCAATGTCTGTAACAGCTTTCACCCAAAGACCTCAGGACACTTGACTGCACTCATGATTAACTGCACACTCTGCACTCTGTCCCTGTAGAAAACACCTGGGAAAGCCATGTCAGCTCTGAATATACTTTCCCAACATGAGGACATGGTTGGAGAGGGACCTGGACTGAAATCTCATTTAAAGTACCTCAGATGGCTCAGCAGCTCTGCTTTCCAGCTCTGCATTTTGAGTGGCCCTTGTCCATACCATGATTTAAAACACACTATAGAATAACCACTTCCAAATTCAGGGAAAATACAGATGCCATGTACATAGATACAACATAAAAAAAATCTGTTTGATGATTATACAGATGAAGAGCAGTCACACGTTTAGGGTCTTGGTATGATTCAAAGTCCTGGTTTTGAGCATTTTCTTTTCCCATTCCAGGATTTTGGAGGGGGAGATTAAACCTGTTCTGCCTCTCTATTTCATATTGCTTATTGTGCTTGAAACAAAGTAGGTTTCTCATGCAGAAAAACGCACTGAAGGGTGAACTCTGTCTCACTGTCAGGGTCATGGTGGCCAGGTGGGTGACGTGGAGAACCCATGTTCAATCACTTCCATCAGAGGGTACAGAGCCTGCCTTAGCTCCCTTGGCTTACTCTAAGGGACCTCCAACAACACAGCAACCTTTTGAACCCTCTTGGTATCACTCTCCTCCATACAGGTGGTATTTAGAGAGAATATGCTTGATTTTTCTTTATCTTTTATTGGCTTTTTTTTCAGTTGCATCTGTCCTACAGCCCAACCTGCAGGTGAGTTTGCCATCTCTGTAACTGGATTTTGTGTCTTTGCATATCCTTGAAAGCAACTGTCAACACTGATCTGTAAAAGTCTTCTACCTCCTTCCAGTCTTTCAGACACAGCTGAGCATGAAACCACAGAGCTGCACAGCCAAAGGCTTCTGCCAGTTTTCTGACGCGGCTGGGATTTTACAGCCCTATCACCCTTAGGTGTGACTGACAATTCATAAAACCCCAGCAGTGAGAGGTGGGAAAGGCTGTTGGATCATGGGCTCCATTTCCCTGCCAGGGTGGGATATGTCACAGGTGTTTCAGCATTAAAGATGTACCCAAGTGCTGTGCCAGTGGGGGTTGTCATTAATTACTGGTTTTGTGACCCTAACACTAAATCCTGGTAGTTCTGAGCACCACCACCTTACAGCATGGGAGTCCCAATAGCCCAGTTCTTCCCAAACTGGGGACATGGTGGGTTGAAATGTGATCTGCTGTGATCAGCCACGTGATCCAGCACATGGATGAACTGGGTTGGTCACACAGGGCATGGTTTCTATAGCTGGCGAGATTTAGGCAGCTTGCTGTACCCACTCGGTGTGATAACTTAATCTGGCCTTGCCTATTTTTAAGCCAGGGAGGATTTTCATTCCACTACAGAGTAGTTCATTCAGAGTTGAGTGTGTTCTTTCCCTCCTTAATAGTTTAATACTGTGCAAACCACTAGGGCCTCTTATTATGATATTTTCTGCAAAGCATGTTTCAACCTATTCATTACAAGGTAGATATCCTTTTTCTTGAACTTTTAGAATGAGGGTGGGTTTTTTCTTTTTTTTTTTTTTTCCAAGTAAGAATGAAATTCTTTTACAATTTTACAGGACTCTGAATGTATCTGACACAAAGAAAATAGAATTAAAGCAAACAGCAGCTAGGCTTTTACCACAATCCTGTTTGGTCTTTGATTGCACATCAACTGTTGACATTAACTACCAGATATGCCACTTCCATGCCAGGGTTTCATTCTTGGAACATGAGATCAGTCTGACTCTGTGAAAATAAATATTAAAGAAAACATGGTCATTAAAGTGCTCAGCTCATAAAGGCCCATGCTAAGAAATCTGGGCAGCTGCTGCCACCCCCACTGAGGCTCGCTCAGCTCCCAGCTCTCCCCCTCCAGCTCTGCATTGCAGTTGGATTTTTGCAGGTAGCCAACATGATCCCATTTCTGTTTAGAGCTACATGACTTCAGACTCCCCTCAGCACTGTATTTGGAATGAGCTCTTTTCTCCACACTGCAAGTATCAGTTCTTTTACTGTTTTCCAGCTGTTTTCTTGTCAAGATATTCTGGCACTTCCTTGGCTTGTTTTGTTACAAAGCAGGAGACTTGTTTTTTTTAGAGTTGTTTCCTTCTCTTTTTGAGCTTCCCCAGGTTCCAGAAATGACCCCACAGAGAGGTCCAGCCTGTTCCATCCCTACTTTTCCTCTGCAGTTAAATGTGGGACATGCTGTCCTTGCTTGATCTGCAGAAGATGTTGGGACATAAGAAAATTATGGGTTAATAGGACACTGAGCTGACATTCTGGGTTGTAGAGCAAAGTCTAGTTCTAGGTGAGGAAAGTAGTGACCGAACACAGCCTTTGACTCTAGGTGGGGACAGTGACAGACAACTTAATTCACCCTTTGGTTATCACCTTTGAATATGCCCAGTCCTGATGGAGCAGTCCTACTGTCTATTGCCCCTTTCTCTTCTCTCAAACCCCCCTCCTCCAAGGGGCAGAGAAAGCCAGAAAGTTACTGAGTACCCTAGTGAGTAGAGTTACTTCTCAGAGTACTGAGAAGGTTGGAGGGGTCTGAGTGGTTACTGAGGACCTCTGCCCCACAGCCATGCAGTGAACACCACATCATGAGTTTTAAATTTTACATTCCTATATCAACAAGTGGTCCTGGGCAAGCAGAAGCTCTGTAACACCACAGTGTTACATGTGTGTGCACCCACTGCATCCTATCCTTGAAGATTTCCCAAATGCAGACCTGCCCTTCAAGGAGCTTCCCCACAGGTAGATCCACTTTGCCATCAGTGAGTGTCCTGTGAATCAGCTCCTTTCAAGATCGGGCTCTGAGGAAAAACTAGATGAAAACAGGTAAGTGAGTAAATATCTAATACAGAGAAAAAGGAGAGGGAAATCCTCTTCCCCAGAGTTACATTTAAAGCTGAATAGGGAGTTCTGAGTTGAAAGGTAGAGAGAGAAATTATTTTTGTTTCAGGTGGAGTTCTTGTTGGAGGCAAGTGTTGAAATGGGAGAGCTTTGGGGTTAAGAAAGGTTTTATGCTCAAGTAAGTGGTGGCTGAGAAATTACTTTAAATAATTTCAGTAAAACTAGTGAGCAGGGAAATTAATTTCCTTTCAAAATGATGTGGTGGAAAGGCAAAGCCTTGGGTTACAGCTCAGACAAAAGGAAAAGGTAAATGCTTTCCATTAAATTCCTTGTGCATGTCATACTTGTGCAGACATCTTTGAAATTTATAGTGCAGATGCTCTGGTTTGAAGTACAAGCTCACCTTGCCTGACCTCCCACATAACACAGGTCTGAGTCTGACCCTGTAATTTCTGCATCAGGCACCTCTCTCTGTGTTTGAGCTATAACACGTCGCTAAGATATCCATCTAGTCTTGACTGGGAGACTGCAAATAAAGGAAATCCATCACATCCTTAGGTAGCTGTGTTTAAATCACTAAGATAAGCCTGTACATCTAAGGCTTTCCCTGAAGACAAGGCAGCAGCAAGAATTTGCCGAGGAGGCCAGTGCTCGTGGGAGGGTGGGAGGCTGCAGGTCCAGACAGTCTTCTCCTAGAGCTGGGAAATGGGGGCAATGCAAAGCCGTGCTCGAGTTCCCCTGCAGAGGACTTGACGTGAAATGTATTCTTCACAAAGTCAAAGGGCTTTGGTTTATTAATTACTTGCCTTTCAAGGGTGGCATTGATTGGGTGACTAGGCAGTGATGCTGCAGTGAGAACTAATTAGAAACTCGGGGAGAAGGGAGGTGATGCTACCTGTGAAAACAATTCTGTTTGGTTTTGTGCTATCTGATTGCAGGTCATCTCTTTCTGACCCAGCTCTTTCAAAAAGTTGTTTTGAAAGTATTTATGATTTTAGCATTTGGGAGCCAAATTTGCTGTCTATACCAAAGATGTTGCTGAAATTTAAACCAAATTAAAAGAAAACAGAGTTGTCTGAAGTGAAATCACATGGAATATATTTATTTCAAGCTAATAACCTTCAAATTCTGTTGTTCTCTAGTAGTGCTAAACATGAATGCACATTTCAGTTCTGTTGTTCTTTATATCTATAGAACTATATTCCCAGTTTCTCAAACCTGAACATGAATTTTCAGCTGGGCTGATTCCAATAGCATTAGAGAATATAATTTCTATATTATTTCAGCAATATAATTTTTACCAAAGCTGAACCACAGGTGCCAAATTATGAGCCATCCAATGGCTCTACATCTTTTTTATATAGATATTTTGATATGTTTGAACATATTAAGGTGGTTTCTTGACTTTTTGTTCCCCCCCCTTTTGATGTGCTATATCTTTACTGTAAGCCTGTAATGTTCTTACGTTTTTGCTTCATTCCTTTGCCATCTCCCACTTTCCTTAATCCTGACCTCTTGTTCCTGCTGCCCATCAGTCAAACTTTAAATCTCAGGCAAAACCAATCAGTCCCAGTGGACCTGCATGGCACAGCCCAGAGGAGAAGCTGCTTTGTGCCTGGTGGAAATCACCTGGGGCTCCTTGGGTGGACCCCCTTGCTCTATTTGCACTGCATTTCACTGAGCAGGGTTTCTGTAAGGTGCATGGTCTTTCTGTGGAACAAGTCCTGAGTGCCTCAGTCAGAAACAACAATGAGATTTCCTCTGAGGTGATACAGGTGTGAAAATGCCCTTTTCAAGGGCATTGCACTGCCTTTGGACGCCTGATTTCACTTTATATTTGAACAGCATTAGCTTGTATATTCCCCATTCAGGTTTTTCATGCCTTTTATTTGTTTTTCCACCAGCTAGATCTGCAGAGTTTAAAGCAGACTATTTAAATCCTCAGGCTTTAGAGTGAAGTCACTTCCATCTTCTCTTACCAGATTTGTTTTTACCTGGGTTAGCCTTCCCACTGGTAGCTCTTCAGAGTCTTTGCCTCCTGCTCTTTTTCCAGTTACAGACATTTGAAAGGACAATTTGAAATATTTCAGATGACTGAGGTAACACCTGGGTTATATTGTTCCACGTGTTTCTCTGTTCACCTCTTCAGCATTGCATTTGCTTTCATGCTGTAGAAAAAGCCACTCCACGTTTTCAGTAAACAGCTTCACAGGCATCTAAAATCTGTTCTGGTTAATTTAACTACAGGAGCCTTTCTTAAAATCAGTAAATGTCTTTCTAGGTTAACAAGATCCCCCCTGCCTCTGCTCAGAAAGCTACCCAAACACCCACTCTAGTGTGGTTTTTTATCTCATAGAAACCTCTTAAGAAGTGGAGGGAATGGTTCCTCAGCAGGTCAAGAGCCTTTGGTTATGAGCAGCACCTTTATTTGCTGGAAGAGGCACCCACAGGGCCCACACAGAGTTTGGTGCAGGCTCGTGCCAGCAGCTGTCAGAAATGAGGTGATGTGTTTGTGGATGGAGGCATCAAGCTTGTGGTTCTGTAGCTCTACATTTTATGCAACTCTTTATTTCTCCCTGCCCATCCAAAATTTTGTTATCAGGGATACAAAACGTCTTTGTTAGGGAAGTAGGAGGAGTTGGATTTGTTAAAGGGCCATTATTTTTTCAAATGCAGTTCACCTGTGCTTTGAGGATAAAACTATATTTTTAAAAAATCCAAATAAGGTGTTAGAACAGTGTATTTGTTCATTAAAACACCTGCCATGTGTGAGATTAAAAAAAAATAGAAGAAAGATGGAAACTGCTTGGGTACCTGTGGTATGAAGACCAAGGTATCGAAGGGGAAAAGAGGAATGAGAGAGATTTGAAAATAGAGTGTTATTCATTGATATATCAGCATATATACTTTTATTTTCTGGACTTAAATTACTTAAATTGTCTGAGAAGACACAAAATACTAAAATACATAAGAATGTTTACCTTTCAGGTACATAATGTTATTAAGTAAATATATATAATTAGTCACCTAATTTCAGGAATATGTACGAGACTCACCAGCCTTGACCAATTTAGCATGACTGGAAGGATTTTGTGTGCTTTGAGTTGCTCATATGCAACTCTTCTGAAACTCCTATTATTACCACCACAATACTGGAAATCATAAAAGAGTTGGGGAATTTAGGACTCCTCTGCATAACACATCAGTACACTAAAATTCATCATTCTTCGGTCTCACTGCTGCTTAGAATTAACCCAACTGGAAGCGAATGACATCCCACTTTTGCACAGAATAGCAGGAATGTGCTCTTCAGAGTATTTGGCTACAAAGATGTGCACTTCAAGGAATCTATTGTACCAAAAACATAAAGAGTTCCCTTTTTTTAGCAGGCAACGAGGGGAAAAAATGTGCAGACTGCTGTCCTAGGAAAACTTGAGAGAATTGCTCAAGGTCAGGAGCACGCTGGTAGAGTTCTACAGTCACCATCTGGGCAAAACTTTGCTGTGAAAAAACTTTTCTAAGCTTCACAGTAGAGGTTGGATTTATTGCACTATCCATTAAAACTCAGAATCCTATCCCAAACTGATTGTCTAATTCAGGCAAAGACAGCAGATGGCTCTTCCAAGGTATTTGTATCTGGGTGTTTAGTGAGGGGGTGGGTGCTTGAGTCCTCATTAATCTCTCTTCACGCTTGAGAAGCAGAGGACCTACCATGTTGTTAGGCAGAGCATTGGAAAGATGAAGTAAAATGTTTATTTTCCAAAAGCAATTAGGTGTGAGTGAGGTCCTGTCTGTTTTGGGCACTGCTTCTAAAGGAATTGGCTAGAATTGGGCAAGTGCTGGCCTACCCACTGAATGACTACACTAAAAAATAAAAGTATAAATTTTGCAAGGCAGCATCCAAAAAACTCGCTGTGGTTTCTAAACCATATCTTGAAATAAAAAAAAGACAACCTTATGCTACTATATACTGAAATTGTCAGAGTAAAGTAGATTAGAACTGTTCAATATAATCCTCTGACTTCCAGAACACTTTGAAAGTTCAACGTGGTTGTTAAGAGTTCTGAAGAAAATTGGGTACAGCCTTCATCTATGTTAGGCTAGGTGTGTTTTGGATCTGTTTTCCTATGCCCTGCTTTGATTGCTTCTTTTATTTTGACTTCTTCACAGGATATCAGTAATTACTAGGGAAGCAAAACGAAAATAAATCGAAGTTTTTCCAAAAGGTTATAGGAAGTATGGACTCATAACGTAGGAAACCCTACCAAATTCACATCAATTATACAGCCTGTGATCACAGAAGTGTTTGAGGAAATTTTCTTTCATTTGTCTTAATTTTAGGTATCAGGATGTGCCCTGTGTAATGCTGAAGTGACCTGCTTCTGCTTTACAAGTGCAATTAGCTGAAGACAGGCTGGGGGTTTGTGCCCTTTTCTGCTGGGATGCTTTGCAGGTGGCAAAGCAGCCGGTGCCAACCATTACAGCACTGCTTCTGGAAAGTGGAGTCGGGGTGAAAAATGTTACCACATCCCTGGGTCACCTTTCCCCTCCGAGCCTCCCACTCCGGAGGGAAGCCTCGCCGTTCAAAGGCTCGCATTGTAGCCTTGGCCTCTCTGGATAACATAAAACACGCTGTGGTTCGGTGTGGGTGGGCACTTAAACCCAAGGTAAACAGCCTGCTTTGCCAAGCAATATGTTTGGAAGCAGCAGGCAAGATGCGTTTCAAAGGGAATAACCACGGAGATGTGGGAAACACCTGCAAGCCTTTGTTGCATGGGAGTCTCCCCCAATGGGAGTCCAAAGCGCACCTGCAAGTCCTCTGCAAAGCTGTTGCAACAACATCTGTATGGCAGGAAAAAAAATGCACCTATTTACTGGGCGTGTTTTGTTTGTAAAAATGAGCCTGGGTCCACACCAGTCGCTGCAGATGTGAGTGAAAATCACCTCCCCAGCACTGGTGGGGCAGAGAAAGGTCCAAAGAGGAGGGATATCCCACCCAGAAGAGCCCAGGATGGCACACCTGAATATTTTTGTCAAACACACCTTGCCTTGGCTAGTTTCATTTGATGTCTTGAAAATATCATCACCTTGACTGGTGAGAAAAACTTGTCCTATAGGAACAAGTAACCTTCTATAACAAGTGTATAATCGTTTGTAGATTAAGGCCAGAAGGGAATATTTGGCTTCCTGTGTAATACAGGGCAGACTGCACTGTTCCACAAAAGGATGTATTTTAGCAAGACATCCTCTTTTTTAAAAAAATTTAAAGTGATGGGGAAACCATGTATGAGAAGTTCTTGCAGTGACTGACAGGTACTGAGCAAAGGCACTACCCTTTTGCCACTTTGAATTTATGTAGCTTCAGCTTCCATTCTTTCAGTCTTAGTATTTCTTTGATACGTTTTTTAAAAATCCTCTACTATCGGATTTTTTTTGGCACAGTTCACCCTAGATTAGGGTCAAAATAGTGGCAAGTCCGCTTCAGAAGCTTAAACAGGTCTAGCTTCTAAAATAATTCAGAATTTTCTAGGGGTCATGTTATTCTTCCATCTGTCTTTTGGCCTGCCTGCAGTGTTTCAGTAACAGAGGTAGTACATACATTTCTTCCAGATTAGGTCTTTTAATTTCTTATTCCCTCTACGTTTCTTTATAAACTCGCTTCTTGGTTGTAGCATGGTTGACACCTTCCCAGCTGATGAGCTGCCATGAGGAGCAGCACACTTGGCGAGGCAGGGGGGCTTCTGCTGCAGCCCCAGGCTCTGGGAGAAATGAAAGGAAAACAGCCCCTTCTCCCTGGGTGTCTTGATCCTCACCAACACAGCCAAATGTACAGTAAATTAGAATAAATGGGATCTCGCCGAGGGAGCCCCGTGCCCTCAAAAGGGGTTCAGTGCTGTGAGGAGGTTTGACTTCATTCATCTACATCTGTAACAACTTAGGAGAATCCCACGTACAGGACTAGTTAATGTCACTGCATCCCTATAAAACCCATCCCAGCAGTGGTCTCAGCTCATGGCAGTGATAGAGCTTGGAGCTGGGGAGGTCTCGGACCACATAGTGTGCTGGTTTTGTCAAAAGGCTTTTCCTGGACTCTTGCTGCACCAGCTAGCATGTCTTTGAGTCATGTTTTATTGGCCCCTCTCTCCCCCTGATCCAAGCAAATTGGAGGCTTGGCTGGTATGGGAGTAATTCCAGGGGAAAAAAAGACTGCAGAGAGACTGGGATTGGTGTGGTATTAGGTTAGAGTTGCCTACAAACACACTTTGTAGTGATGTCCCCCAACAATAAAAGCTTATAGGATATACAAAAATACATCACTGCCCTGTGTTGGCTGAAGGCAACCTGCATCTTTATAGGCTTAAACAAGCACCTGGTGGAAAGACTTGTTGGATGAGACCCAGTTTGGGGCTCTGGTCATAAAATTCCTGTCCAGATTTCATCTTCAGAGACTTGTGGAATTGTTAAAGGTTAGAATATATTTCTAAGATTGTCAAGTCCAGCTGCCAAGGCCACCACAAAACCATGTCCACAGGTGTCACGTCTACATGTCTCCAAAATCCCTCTAGGAATGGTGACTCCACCACTGCCCTGGGCAGCCCGTTCCAATGCTTGACAACCCTTATCATGTGGAAATTTTTCCCAATATCCAATCTAAATCTCCCCTGGTACAACCCAGAGACATCTTGATCTGTTTCCTGTATCTGCTTACACTCAGATCTATTTACTTTGGTCTTTAAATAACCTATTGCTGCTCTTCAGGGGACTTTCTCAGTCCTGTAGAAGTGGAAGGTAACTGGGGTTCTGGCTCACATACTGCCAGTGACATTTTTCAACATTCTTTTTGTAAGATCTTTTCAGAGAGCATGACCCAGAAAATATCAGGCTTTACCTGTATTGAGCTCTCAGTGACAGGCAGGAGCAAACTCATCCTTTCAGTGCTGAACTGGATAGACTTGATCAAGAAATTATTGCAAGGTAATAAATAGGTTGTCCCAGGATGCAATTTTTGCGAGTTTGCTTTTCACAGAAGAACACAGCAAGACATCTCATTAAGATCCTGCTGCTTTACCTCTGTTTTCTCAGAAAAAAAAAAAATCTCCCTATATTTGAATGACATAAAAAATACAAAATTAAAAATTCTAAAGAGATGATCTGAGGCTGAGGAAGCATTTATAAACTGTGGGTTCTTGATAGGTTTAAAAAAATGAAGATCAAATGCCTAATCATTTGAAATTTTTTTTGACTTGAAAAAATGGTTTTATGTAGGTCAATATTGATATTTCATTGTAAGAAAGAAAAGACAGGGATATAGGTCTGTCTCACATTCTGGGACATGGGTTCAGGTCACCTTTTATGATTTGTTCAAGTCTTTTCAGTGTCCTACAGGAGTCAGGGAATTTTTCTTGTCAAAGTTGGCTCTCTGAGGCAGCCTTCTGTTATACTGCAGAAAGGTGTGTGATGCTGTGCTCTGTGTCCTGTAAAACACCATTGAATTTGCAGTCCAAGGTCTGATCTCTCAGCTGGCAGGGGCAAATTAAATATCCCAGCACTAACAGGACATTACTCTGGTCCTGTTGTCGCTCCTGGGATGATGTGACTATAAGCAATGCTGTACACCACAGCAAAGGCAAATGAGAAAAGAACAATAATTCTGGGGAAATAAAACAAATAAGAATATGAAAAAATTTCTTTATCTCTTTACACTCTGCACATTGTTCTCAAGTTGTGGTCAGTGACATGATAAAGATCCACTCTGTCAGGGAGGAGAAAACATTTCAGGGGATGTGCTCTGGGGAAATCCTTTGCTTGAGGAGCACTAATGTAGCATTAACACAATCCTCAAAGCGCAGTAGCTGCTCTCATGCTTTAAGTGCAGTGGATTTAACTTGGTTTAGGAGACTGTAGAAAATGGCAGATTTGTGCTCATTATGCTCCTGATGAGCAGAGCAGCTATTTAAAATGTTTTCTAAATTCCTTTAGTCTGACAGGTGATTCCTCTTTTTGGATTAATGGACCATTACTACAGGACATCCCTGCAGGCTCAGGTTTTGTTCCTCTCCTCCTGGCAAGCTGTAGCACGATACAAGTATGTGAGTGCCAAAAGCATCTTTTCCATCTTTCTTGGTGTCACACACTGGAATGCCAAACAAACAGAACACATCCCATTGCAGTCAAAAGCCTGTCATGCTGGTAATATAATGTGGAACTATGAAAGGTCATTTCAATCCTTTTTCACAGAAACTGGTGGTTTTGTTATGTTTATCATAGAACTGGAATACAAAAAAATAATGGAGACATCCAAGTGACTTCCCTCTGGATTTTGAATCCTGTTTGGTGAAGTTGTATAAAAACCTGTGTCTGGGGCTCACTGAAGTCCTGCCTGGGGACCACTCACCTTCCCCTCCCAGCAGTCCCAGGGTGTGCTGAGCTAATGCCAGCAGTATTCCTCCTTTGCGGATCAAACAGCAGGAATTGGAATGAACCTTCCTCAAATTCTCTTTCAGGATCTCCTCCAGGCAAAACTTTGAGGTTTGCATAACTCTGAAAAGTAATCTGACTTGACTTTGGCAACGAAAAAGAAGCCTCTGATTTGTGCCAAGAAAAGAGATATTTCTTTTTAGTAGCATTTTTCATTCCTAATATGTCACTTCTATCTTCCTTTTTTTTTTCTTCTCTTGCTATGACTTTCCTCTCTTTTAAGGATATCTTTACAGATACAGTTCCAGGCATGCTGAGACAAGAGTAAGATGTATGCAGAAGTTTATCAGAATGCATGAGTTTGGTGTGGTCAAATAAAATATTTCTGTTACTGGTCTGAAAGTGTTCTTGAAAACTGAAGGCTGATATGAGCAAGTGGAAAAATCAAATTTTCTTTATTTCTTGAAGTATTCCCAGAAGCCTCAAGAAGGACTATCAAAAAATAAACAACCAAACCAAAACAAAAAACAACCAACCAAAAACAAGAAAAAAAGGGAAAAGTTCTTTGCAATTAATAAGTAGAAAGGCATTTCCAATACAATATAATACATTTCCAGAATAGAGGTAAAGCAGCTATCATCAGTTTTGATCAAGGTAAGGAAATTCTGTGACACTTTTCATTTTCTCCCAAGAGAAAGTTTAGTTTGGAGCCAGCTACAGCCACAGAGAAGTCAAAATGGTTTACCTTCTCCATTCACAATTTTGTGCTAGTAGTTACCAGAAAATTTAGTTTGGGACCTACAAGATCCTTTGGAAAGTTTCAAGACAGCTTGTGTTTCGAAGGTGGATATTTATTTATTAAAAAAAGAAAAAGATTTAAAAAATGTGTTCTCAGTGATAAAGCTGTGGCTGCTTCTTGCAACAGTTCTCGTGGTGGGTTCCTTTGAAATTCTTGACTGTGGAAAGCTCTGTAATGATAATTTCAAATTCCTAGTGATTTTCCAACCTTCTGGTGTGTCTCAGAACATCACAGATATGCCCATAAATGATCATTTTCTCCTCATTCACGCTTTAATCTTTCTGGGAGAGGGAAGAGAAAACGGTCTAGCTGTACATTAGGTATTTAAACCAAGAAGTGTCAGAGGGGCCGTACCAAGAGGGGAGCTGTTAAGACAGGCTGGAAAGAGGCCAGGCTGGATCCCATCCATCACTGGTTACAGCTTTAACCTGGAGAGGAAAATCACTGAGACCTGGCTTGGCCAGGCCCAGCTTTCATTGCACCTTTGCCAGCTCTGTGGGTGATGGTTGTAAGTCCTTGATGTCAAATATGGTAATGCCCCATGGAGCTGAAGTTAATAATAAAGAGAGGGACAAGGGGACATAGTGGTGAACAAAAGGGGCAGGTTGACGTGATTTATTGGGAAGGCTGAATTTCTCATTACTGTGTAATGGGGGAAAAGTTTTAAAAGCAGCAGAAGTTTTTAGGCTTTCTATGGCTAGAGATGAGAGCTTTGCAGTAAGATAAGAGGCAGAGGATGTACTAGTCTTACACTGCATAATCATTCTGCAGTGAAAAGCACCTATTCTGTTCTGTGTGCTCTCTTCAAGCCTTTACACTCTAATCCTTCTCATAAATTAAGAGACAGTAATCACCTACTGCTTCTCCAAGTTTCCTGTTCCTGTTTGATGTCATTGTGCTTAATTCATCCTTTACACCAGGGTTAAGCCTGGCTTGCTTTTTTTAGTGATGCCTCTATTTAATCTTCTTAATTTACGTGACCTGCTGATATTTGCTTAGAACTCTGAAATAGATATAAATAGTTAAATGGAGACAATCCTGAAACAAAGAGAACCTCTGTTAATACGAGCTGGAGAATAATCTTTCTGTCTGCTCTAAGGAGATCACACTCGTGAAGTGAAATTGTGTAAAGAAGAAAGGATTCACTTTGTGTTAAAGAGAAAATGGAACCCAGGAGCAGAATTTTAGTTTCTTTTTTTTGGTATTACATATCAAATACAAAGAATAAAACTCCATGCATGGATTTCTTTTTATTATTATTAAAAAGAGTACGTTTTCAGAAGTAAGAGATGCATCATTTCTTGGCAACACAAGACAAAATCATCTATCAATTCTAATTCTCCAACACATTACAACATCGAGTGAACTAAAGATACTACTTAAAAATGACTTCTCTGTATTTTCCTGCAATCTTAGGACAGGCAGCTGTGTCCATTTTTGAGAAGATGATGGCTGAAGGTCCATTAACAACATATTCAAAGGTCAGTCTTGTCAACTCTCACTGCTGATCACACTAACATGTTGATTTGCCTCACAGGTAGTGTAATCCAACCTTATACTTCTCTGGAACCAAATTTTTATTATTGGAAGGGTGGTTCACTCTTGTGCCTTGACATAACAATAAATGAGAAAGGATATATCAATTAAATTTATCATCAGTATTTTTGGGAGAGATGGAACTTAAAATGGCACAATAACATCCCTCTACACAGGATCCTGAAAATATATAAATTAAACTGTCAGAAGTGGCTTTTATGCAATCATTACACTGATTTAAGGTTGTTATTCAACTGAGCTTTGCTGGTGAGGTATGGATTTCTTTTCTGTCCTCCTAACCAATAAAATTATGTAAGTGAAATTCCTACATTTTAGACAGGATCTAAGTCACATATTTGAGTGGAAGGATCTCAAAATTTTTTTATGTGTCTCAGTCTCACAAATATCCTTTTCAACACCAGTTTACCAAAGCTGGTTATGTCAGTTCATTAGACCTTCACCTGGTTTTATATATAATTTTGTACAAGAACTCATAACATATAAAGGGAAACTTATTGCTCTGAATAACTCTTTGTGTCTTTCAAATACACAAAATATTTGTGTATGTGTGTATACACAAATAAAAGCATTTCTTGAAGAACCTTCTAAGACCATGTATTTCTCAAATAACCATTTTGTTTTTGCAATAATTACTTCTGGGAAACACCAAGAACTACAGACTTCTAGGTTCAAGTCCTGTGCAGCCGAAATGGAATTCATAGGGATCAGCGAAAAGGGAGAGTCATGAAGAAAACAATTGGATGTTTGGCTAATGATGGTTTACTCAGTTGATCAAATTTTGTCAAATCGAGGAGAAATAAGCTTCAAGGGGCAATGAGAAAAACAGATAGCCATAGCTTATATCTGTGCATCCAGTTTCCTTGGCAGTGTTTTCAGCTTTCTGGATTCCTTTAGCCTGTGTTTCGTGTGACTGAAATCCTTCCCTGGGAGGGTGGGCAGGCCCTGGCACAGGGTGCCCAGAGGAGCTGTGGCTGCCCCTGGATCCCTGGAAGTGTCCAAGGGCAGGCTGAACAGGGCTTGGAGCAACCTGGGCTAGTGGAAGGTGTCCCTGCCCATGGTAGGGCGTGGGAATGGGATGAGGTTTTAGGACCTTTCCAACCCAAACCATTCCATGATTCTATTTCTAGACAAACCACAGCCTTGTGCCCACTCCTCCCTTGTTTCATGCACAGGGACCATTGCCAGGCAAAAAAGAACTGTCTGGCTCGTGGCTCATCCCTGGAGTGACTCCTCCAGGGCTGTTGGAAGAGGCCAAAGCTGTGTTGGATTCACTGATCTCCACCAGGAGCATCTCAGCCACAGCAAACAGCTCCAATTGCTTCCTCTGGGCACTGTGTCCCCACTTTCTTACAGTGACTCCTCAACAGGCTTAAATCAGCGTGTCTAGGGCTAGTCTGAGTGTATTGGCATGTCTGGTGTTAGACTGAGCGTATTTATCTTAGGCTAACACGATCCCAGTTAATAATCCTGCTGTAATTGAACCTTGCCTTTGCCATCACCTCCCGCCTGACTAATTGGATTGTGTCTCCTTAAGTCTCTGTTGCTATTTCCTTCTGTCTCCCCTGATCTGCCTGAAAGGTAACTCCCCAGCAGTGTTCCACTAACACCAAATTGACCTGTCACAGAAACTAAGGTATGGCTTCATTTTTTACACACAAGAGCTTCCTGAACAAGCTGAGCAAATGGGGTGGAAGTTAGTTCTTTGGTGCAGGCTGGAGCTCAGTGACTTCTGGTGTCACCCACAATTTGGGAAGTCAGTTTTGCTGTTGCTTTGCTTTCATCATAATTGTTTCCATCACGACAATATGGGGTTTAGAGGCTTCCAAATCTGAAGGTTAAGATTGTATTCTCTCACCATATGTAAATGAACATATGAATGGTGGAATATTAAAATTATGTTCTTGGGGTAGTTTAGAGCATATAAAACACCCTTCATAATGCTATTTATAAGCATGGAGAGAGAAGTGAA
The DNA here is from genome assembly GCA_035222235.1 of Margarornis squamiger. NCBI lineage: Eukaryota > Metazoa > Chordata > Aves > Passeriformes > Furnariidae > Margarornis > Margarornis squamiger. Next base: position 30,985,157 of record JAWWTY010000158.1, read on the forward strand.
TGCCTCAGTTAAAACAGCCAGCTGACTTTGTGGCTTACAACATATAGAGGACTTTCCTCATAATGTTTGCATTTGTGGGAATATTTCTCTTTCCTACGCTTTGTCATGCACTGAATTTAAATGACTGATCTCTTGCACGATAACTGATGTGGCTGTGATACAGCTGGCAGGCAACCCAAGGCATTCTTTAATTTTTAAATTACTATGTTAAAATAACAGTGATTGAAACTGTGGCTATATTAAACTTGATATAACTAACCTGACTTACATAAAGATGGGTGCAAACTTGAATTCACCTATGGATTCTGTATCACTTAATCCATTATTCTAAAGATGTTTCTAGAGAGAACATACCAGCTGACTATCCATGGCTTTTTTTGGAGGGACAGAAAGGACTTTTTGCCCTCAAAGCCACCTCTTAATTTCTTAAAACTGTAAAGAACAACAGGACATCATGTTAGTCTATGTACAGACAGACTACCTGAATAATACAGAGATCAATTTCAATGCTGAGTTTCTTTTTTCCACTACAAGAAACATGAAGTATTTCCACTAAGTCTCTGCATGATTTCACAGCTGGTGTCAATCAGCAGATTCCCATTGACTCCTTTCTTGATGCAGTGTAACTTTAGGAAGTGCCTGGCATTGTTATCAAAGGGATAGACAAGAAATCAGCCAGCATCCTCAGACACAACTAACTCTGTGAATTCAGTGGGACACCATCATGGACACGATGCAGAAATTTTGGGTGAATTTATCTTGGTTTTCCTTACTCCAGAAATACTATAGCCATGTATACTAAAGAAAATATATATATATAGTTTAAGTAGTATATATTACTTAACACAAGTGCTATTCCAAACATGCAGCATAAATCCTACTCCTCATTTTAGCAGCTGTAGCAATCCCAGTTCCCTTGGGAGCAATGGAAGTCTTGGCTAACCCTCCCATGTCCTGCACCTCCCACTCCCACCCTTGGAGTGGGGTGAAAGGATTTAGGAGAGATTTACTGTGGCAAGAAGCCTAAGGCTATCTATTTAATTCCAGAGCTATTTTCTCTTTGCAGAAGGAAAGCACACAGCCTTTCTTTGTACACCACTTCGTGGTGTAAAACTTCTCTTGATTAAAGCACTGTATAAATGCAAGACTTTTGTACCCTTTGTCATTGACTGGTTACAATGATAGTCCATCTGCTTCATCTGCTACTGTCCATGCTGTGATCTCAAAGGCTTTCCCTCATGTGAAATGCTTGGGTGCTGTTAGATTTATATCTGAGCTCATTTCAGGCTGAGAGTTTTCATACTGTTGAAGGCAGTAGGATGCCAAATTCCCACCGCTCTGCTGAGAAAGTAACCTTTCCCATTCAGGAAGGGTTCTAGTGCCTCAGCTGAAGGATTTCACTCACATTAGGTAAAAACTTTTCAGACTGCTAACATGTTCACTGATAGGTGAACTCTCACGATCACTCTCGCAGGTGAATGGGATAAAAACAGGTGATAAAATTCCTTTTGTTATAATCAGCATGAATGGCTGGTTTTTGCAGCTTTTGAGGAGGTTTGATAGATTCCTTTGAGTCCTACAGTGCCCTTCCCAGCACCAGCTGCCCTTCTATATGTCAGAAGGTACACAATAAAGATCCATGGCCTCTATCCTGTAAATCACGTTGATCTCTGTCTCTTAAAACAAGATTAATACTTGGCTGGAAAATCACCTCTGTTAATAATATACTGTATAAAAAAAACAGCTACTGGGCTCACATGTATGCTCTCTTGCTTGAGTAGAAAATGATAAAGATGGTCTGTCTGATTTTATTTCCTTAAAAGTTATTTCTTTCCTCTCCCCTCCATATTCTTGTGCAGTTTTTTGAATCCCTGAAGACTCTGCATCTAACTGCATCAGGCAAAACCAATTTCTTCTCTTAATCCCTGAAGCTCAGCAACAGTGTTTTTTCAAGCACCTGGAAGGTAAGAGCAGGTGTTATCATTTTTCTTCAGCACAATTTAATATTTTTTGCAGAGCTGTTAATAACTAGAATGGTAGATTCCCATCCTTGTGTTCCAGTTTGTTTCAAAGCTTCCAAAAGGTCACAAATTATGTAAAGTTTCAGGAGGGATTCTTGTCTCCTCCTTGAAGGCACTGTAACTGTGGAAGCTGTAAGATTGGACTGGTACCCAGCTGGGAGGACAGAAAGCTATTTTTTTTTAGCTGTCATGGGTAAAAGAGAGGAAAAGAAGAGAACTAAAACTCAGTTTTAGGTGCTTCTTCAAGCTGCTGCTTGTGAGGCTTTGGAAAGCATGATTTCTTGACCTCGTTGTAAGCACCTGCATGAACTCCTGCTCCTGTACAGCAGAACCAAGGTGTGCATAAACAATGCAGCTGCTTTCATCACCTAACAAGAATCATTTATAAATCAAGATCTGTAGATGACTTTATTATACAATCACCAGCCACATGAAGCAGAACCTGCTTTGAATAACCACCATCATTCCTTGGATTCGTCTCACAGAAGGGTCATTACAGCTCCTGGTCACTTCCCAGTTGCCAGAGAGGTTTTTTTGCCCCACAGTGGGACCGTGGTGCTGTGTAACTAAGCAGATCAGGGTTTGTTTGGCATATTTCCCCTGGTTTGTTGCCCTTGGCAAGTGCATTGCTGCTGTCTGCACACCTTTAATATTTAGTGGAACTTGATATGCTAAATTTCTGTCACGTTCATCTAATCTGTGCCGTGATAGTATTTGCAAGAAAAGTGCATATCAGGGGTGAGTTCTTGTTTGCATAAGAGATAGGAGTTAGTCAGAACTAGGCAAGCTGAAGGCTACCAGGCTGACTTGGCTTATTGACAGCCTGTTAATGCAAAATGCAGACCATGTTAATTGTTAAATACACTGGTCATTCTTTCCAATTCTCATCAAACTCCATCCAGCTTCTGTTGGAGTAATGCCATTAATTCAACTTCAGCTTAACTGCGGATACTCCTATTTTAATGTGTAGGGATTCCTAATACTCCTCTCTCCCTTTTATCGGTTAAATTCTTCCATTCTGTTTGAGGCAGAAGTGCTGTTATGAAGTACAAAGCATCACAACAAAAGAGGTTGTGTGATCTCAGCGTGTCTCCCCACAACTGCACAGAGACTCCCTCCTCTGAAATGCTTCTGAGAAGTCACTCTTTAATTCTTATTGCTGTTTGGCAATTCTTACTTAAAGGATCACAAATTTCATTGCACTGAACATGGCAACCTAACTGTGAAGTTCACAGTAACATCAGACCCAGTTGAATGTTTGGATGCCTTTCTGTATCCAAGTTTAGGACACATTCTTTGGTACAAATCCATTAATATAAAGGTAAGGACTTAGCTATAGGTACCTAGAGCTAATTCCTTTTTGGAGTACAGATGTTAATAGTGATTGCAAAAAAACCTCTTAAGTCATGTCTTTAATTTGTTGTAAAAATAAAATGTTCCTCCCTAGCATTTAATAACACGATACCCTGTGCTCTTTCCAAAATTCTATAAATGGTCTTAAAAAGAAAGCCCTGAATCTGTGAAATGTGGTGGGTTCATTTAACATCTGGAAGTACTCTCGTGGCTGTCTTCACTTGCTTTCAAGACAGTGAAAAACTAGGCTGTATGACTTCTTGGTATTCAGACAAGAAGTACCTAGTAGCATCATTGCTAGTAAATAAAAGATTAAATTTTCTGCACTGGAGATTGATGTTTGGGTTTGGGCACTTCCTGAGGGCCTGTTACTCAGGCAGAATGTTGGGAGCTGTTTGTTTTTAGTTCGTAACTAGAGCAGGCCAAGCTGATGCTCATTAGGTAATCTTTATTGGACCATCTCTGCTGCATTTATACTGAATAGTACCCTTATTACATGCTTAGTTCCATTTATTTCATCTGTTAAAATTAGATATTTCCACTGGATTCAAAAATCCATGTTCTTGGCTGGCAGGATTTGAAGCTAACCAGTAGAAACTGTTTCTAAAGCAACTTTTAATGTAGTTTATTATTTTCATCTCTTTTACTCAGTGCTCACAATGCCTGTGATACCAGTTCCCCTCATGGAAACTCAAGGGAAAGAACACAGTGAAAACTGTGATTTTAAATATGTTAAAAAAAATAGAAAGAAACAAAACACAAGCAGGTGAGAAAGTAAACACTCAAACATTTCATTTTATACACTAAAATATGAAGATTGAAAAAGCTCCAGGTTCAAAGGGCCCTTTGCCTTTTCCTGTTAATAGTGTTGGGGTTTGGATCTTCCCTAAATGGCTTTAAAAAAATAAAAAAAATTAAAAAAAGGAGGGGAGAGAAATTAAAATAAGCAGTTCTGGGCGTTTTTAGCAGGTTAATTCCCTCTTTTGACATTTGCCGTGTACTCCCTGGGTTTACAGTCTTCTCTTTTAGAGTGCCATAGTGAAATACCAGAATAAATGGGTAGGACTTTAGCATGGCCACAGCTTTGGGATTCAAAGAAATGGCTGGAAAAAGCAAAGCACTTCCAATTAAATATGCAAAGAAATCAAAGGCTTCTAAGGACACTTTTGTGTAGAAAATGTCCACAGGTTTGCACAGAAGGCACAGAAAGACAATTCTTTTGTCCTTTTTGTAAAATTCAGGGTTTAAATGTTGTTTTTTTCATTTTTCAGCTAAACCAGTAGGCACAGGATGCTTTTCTCTGCAGGTATTTCAGGGGGAAAATCTCCTCTGCATGTTAATTGCTGTGCTGGTTCCCACAGCAGGCAGCCTGCACCTCTGGCACGGGCACTGCAGCAGTGGCTGCTGTTTTCAAGGAGCTCCTTCTCATATAAATCATCCTTATCGATATCAGCTCTGCTTATCACACAGATAAAAGGCTGAGAGAAAACTCCTCGGGTTTTTGCTAGATCCTGCTACAACAAATTCATGAATAGAGCGTTTAATAATGATGTGCTCTTGGCTAGAGTTCCAGGATTAAATCAGTGAGCTGGAGGATATTGAAGCATAGGAAAAAAGTACTGTGGGCACAAAGCAAGCTTCCAGATGGACTTGACCTTCACAGCTGTGTGCTGAACCTCCTGCTGAGGCCACTGCTGGACACGGGGCAATGACCCTCAGCTGGCTGCACAACAACCAGCAGATCCAGGTCATGGTCTGGTGTTAGAGCTGAACTGGTGACCTGGAGGTGGCAGTGTCCGTGTAGCCCAAGCAGTACCTAAAATAACAGAGGCTTCCTATTTATCCCCTTGTTTCCTCCTGAAGAAACCAAAACAAGCAGATGCAGTGTTGGTGTGTGTTAGTCCCACAGTCAGCTGGAGACCTGGCCATGCTGTCAAACACAACACACTTCACCAGGGTTATGAGGAACTTCTTCCAGTAATTCCTCTGGAAATGGAAGTCACGGTTCAGGACCTCATGACCTGAGCTGTGAACTCAACTCATATCTTTACTGAAAGAAGTTTATTTGTAGAGATTTTCTTTGTATTTACTGTTCCAAACAAAGGAAATTCTTTCTCATTTTCTTTCATTGCAACATTTTCTTGGAAGATTCTTTTGTATATTTTTACTTTCTTTTTGTTTGTATGCTCTCTAGGAGGCACGGAAGAAACTTCCAAACAATGTATGAACCAGGCTTTTCCTTCTCCATGTGACATGCTAGTCTTCAAAGGACTCTCATGTCTGTGCACTTGGGACTGTATTCCTAAGCTGGAATTCCTTGGGAGCAGCCTGAGATTGAGGGGTCATGAGTTTGGGGTATCCCTTTCGATACAAATGGCTTGGGTTGCCACATGACACATCGACTTTCTTTGCCAAAACCTCCCCAAGACAACTATTTCAAGTTGAAAAATCTTTATGAATGCATCACCTGAAAATACTGACCTGCCAGTATTTTTTACCTTTCCAGGAGAAATATTCCATATTCCAATATGCCCTACTCTACTGAATTTTCCTCACACTGGGAAAAGGAGCAGTTTACCCCACTGGAAGACCCTGAGAGGTTCAGGGTGACCTTGCACAGGGTCTAACCATGACCTACTTTTTCTGCTGAGACACCATCACCAAATCCCTTGCCATTGCCCACCTGCTGTAAATGACACCAAAGATAGAGCTGAGACAACAATTTACCACAAAAAGTAATTACAGGTCCATTTTTCTTCATTAATTTAATGTTAAACATAATCTAGTACAGAGGCTCCATTCAAGGAACAGATGGTAAATACAAGGTAGTGCAGATTCAGATTAAATAATATTGGCAACAGCTAATGCATTTACACAAAGCACAAAGATAGAAAGTGTTAAATGTTCTTTAAAACTAAGCTTAAATCATGGAAAACTAAATCCTTTCATAGATTTGTTTTATACTTTTTTCAAAGTATTTCAATGAAGCTACAGGGTAAAGAGCTCCCAAGATCTCTGCCTATAAAACTCCAAGATCCACTCTATTAAATATTTTGAAGATTTTACTGCAATTTCTGTTTTTACTGAGTCACAGTATCAAACAAATACATTGCTTGAGCAAGGAAGCCAAGTGGTTAGATCACAAGAATTAAAGCTGAGGTGCCTGGGCTTTTCCAGCGGGAGGAACTGCTCGTTTAAGAATAGCACAGCAATATTTTGTTTGCCTAAGAAAGATCCCTAAAGAATTCAGCTTCCACATGAGAAAGTGCAAACTGCTGTGTGAAGCAACATATTCCCCACATCACAGCTACACATCTGGACACAGCCTGCAGCAAAATCTTGGCTTCTTCACATTGCTGGTACCTGCTGAATAGCCATTTACTGTGGTAGCCACAGCCTCCATCAGTGGGAGAGCAACCAGAGCTCTTTTGCCAGCATGACTGTTGCTTTCCCATGGAGCTGGATGGAGCTGGGCAGGATCCAGTCCCTGGGATGTGGGCAAACAGTTTAGGCTCACCCTGTGAGAGAATTTCTAGGAAAAAGGCAAAAGAAAATTAGCCCCTTGTCCTTGTTTTGGCTGGGATAATTAATTTTTTCCACCACCCCCTCCCTTCCTAGTTTGGCTTGACAATAAAGTGATATAAATGCTCCTGTTAAAAACTTGATTTTTTTCTATATGTTAAAACTATATCCAAGGGAATTTACACATTTAATTAAAAAATAGAACAGACTCAGATAATTCTGCAAGCCTCTACCTATGTGCTTGCCTCTGGCTGTGGCCAGATGAGGGAGACAGAGGGAGGCAGGCAGAGTGTCCATAAAATCATCTCCTACATAACTGGATCTTCCCAAGAATTATTGGAGAACCAGGAGCTCAAGCTTCCTTGAAAACATCACAAATGCAAGTCGAAGAGCTGCACTGACTCAAACAGGGAAAACTTCTTTTTTCTCTTTTTTTTCCTCTTTTAATCTGCTGCCCTCATTTTCTCTTTGCTGTCTCATCTCCCTTTCTCTGTGTGTATTTTGAGGTATGCAAATTGATACAAGTGTATTTATGCTTAACCAAACAAAACTGCTTGCTTTGAAAATAACAATAATTATTCAAATATCTGGGGAAGAAAAGCCAGTGAGTGGATGTTGTGCACTGAAACAAAATAAAGCAAGACAGAGAAACTCTAGATTTATTGCAAACCCAAAACCCAGCTCTTGCAAAGCAATTTGCTTTAAGTACAGTAATAATTCCTGGAGGCAGATTATATGAGGGCCTTGCACATGAGTTACACTTCAATAGTGAAATACAACTCAGTCTAGCAAGGAGATACAGGAGGCTCTGGCTAAAAAATGTTGCTTTCAGAGTCTGCAGAATCCAAAAGGATTGCTCTGCAACTTTTCAAACACACATGATCACGGAGTTTGTGGATTTAATGATGAGATGCCACATTCTTAGAGAAGTGGGATAATATAGGCATTGTTCCATTAGAGGAACAGAATAAAATAGATATAATTTTCCACAATACCTACAAGCTCGCTGTTTATTGATTCAGGGAATTCACCTGGGTGAGTTCTAACCCATCAGAAAAATTACTTGGAGTTCAGCTAGGCTGGATTTCTGATCTCTGCTGCACATTTAAGGGTTTAAGGAAGGAGGTATTAGTGGTGGGGGGGGGAGAGGGAGGGTGGGACTGTGGTGTCACCTCCATGGGGCACAGGGTGCTGTGGTGCCCAACTGGTGGCTCACACTGACTCACTGATGAGTTTCTGTGAAGTAAAAATCCAACTGCAAGTATTTCCCTGTCCCCCACCCTGGTTTTCCTCTCCCCTATCCCTTCTCCAGTTTTTGAAAGCCCAGCTTGAAATTTCCTAGAATCCATTTTTCTTAAGTGGGTTTTCTTAAATATATATAACACAGTGCTGTTACAAATAATAAATTCTTTCCCTTCCTTAACAGCCTCCAGCACATATAATTTTGGCTGGCAGCTTGAATAAGCATGTCCCTTCCCATCAAGGCTGCATAAACATATTGGGTGCTGCCTGATCCAAGACACCTTTACTCTTTCTTAGGCATTTGTACAGTCTACTGCAAGATGCTTTGGAAACTTTGGAGTTTCCAGCACAACTGAAAGGACTCCTTCCAGATATTTAATGTATAAATGCATCTTCTTTTGCAATCTCTCGCTCTGTCCCATGTTCCACTTGGAAAGCAATCTCATCACCATTTCTTTTATCTAAGCCCCACTTCGGAGTGAAACAGGACCATTGTTCTTCTCGTTTATTTTTTCCTGTCTCATCTTAGTTTTCTGTGCTCTTGGAAGGCTCTTTGCCTTGTTTTCCTGCTTGGCATTGATTCAGTAATTGATTTTTTCCTAGTTATCTCCAAAGCTACAGTGCTAAAAGGCCCCAGAGGAGTTGGGTTCTTGACTGGAGAGACACCAGCAATGTGGAGGCCCTACTTCTCCTTTCTGCTTAGCAGAAATACGTTTTCCTGGGACTTCCAAAGGAAGATACAGGGCTGTAGGCACCAGAGTCCTCTAATCCCTTCACCTCCTTTGCAAACCCTAACATATACATTCATCTCACATAGATTTTCCCATAAGTACTTCATGGCTAATTGTAAAGGTCTAAAAGACAGCTTTGCTTGTAAGCCATGATGCTCTTCACGAGTCCTGCTGTGCTCCTGAGCTGTGGGAACAGGGACACTTGGACTTTGCCAAACTCTTTAACAACCATCAGCAGCAATGTACAGTGTTGCTCTGGAAAATACAGTCTCAAATGGAAGAACTGTTAGTATTTAAATTACACTAGGATCAACCAAAACAGTGGGACAGATCTTTTATCCAGTCTAGATCCGTTGTGCCCTGGGTGAAGTTTATAAATGTTACAGTAATTTAGCTGATGATTCTTTCTGGGTTTTAAAGATTATTTGAAATTTTCAAATTTTGAGGATGAAAAACTAATTTTTGAGAACCTTCTTCTGAGAAAAAAAAAAAATGTTTAGCTCAGGGTAGAGCTAAGCTAGCCAAACTAGGAGACCATTTAAAATGTCTTATCAATGTATTGCCTTTGAACTGTAAAGAGACCAAAGCTAGAATTTGGGGCAGAAGTGCTTCAGAATAGAGCTGACAGCTTGTTTACTTTATTATTAATGGTAGCTTTGAAAGGACAGTCACACCCCAAAGGAGCTTTGCACTGTGCACAGGTGGAGAAAGACAAATTCCCTGCCCAAAGAGCAAACTATTGTGAAGAATGTGTTTCCTTGTCTCTTGATTTTTGACAGCTGTGACAAATTGAGATGGAGACATTGAGGATTTAATTCCATTCTCCAGTGCCACCTACAATATCGAGATGGAGTCATTGAGGATTTAATTCCATTCTCCAGTGCCACCTACAATATCGAGATGTGCTTCTCAGTATAATTCCACCTTCATGAAACACAAGGAAGCATTTTAGATTTATCATCACCTGAAAAACGACTGATGTCACACTGACACAAATGACTCTTTTTGCCATCTCTCCTAATAACTTTTCTTATTTTTTTTCCTGTCAATACTCTTTTTTTCTGGCTGGATCATTACCTGAACTTTTATGTTGCACCAATAATTAATATGTTTCATACAGTCTGAGCCATGAAAAATCCTGGTAACTTGGTAAATCTTCCCATTGTACTGATTTTAATTAAACTGTTCCATTTTGTACCTTTCAGTAGATTTTTTTTTTAAATGAAATCTCATACTGGACATAATCTTTCTTATCAGAAAGGCAAAATTAAGTGGGTTGAGGTACTCCAAAAATAAAAGAAGTCTTTAAATTCTAGACATCTCACATGATCACATCAGCTTGGTCAGATCCACTCAAGGATTTAGACTCCCAAATGAGATTTTGGCATAATTCCAAGAAGAGGATGTTCCACCTTTCTCGTGGACTTCCAGGTGTCCAGAGTTATTTACACTTTGGCATCTGGTCCTTTTTTTTTTGATCCTGTTGTTTTGTGAAAATGAAGAGCAGAGCTCTGCCTTGCTTGGGAGCAGTGATGCATTATCAGCTGAGGCAGAGCTACAAGGACATGCCAAAAGATGATGTTTTAGAGGATGGAAATGTCAATGTTATCCTGGAGAGGACTGGTGTACACTGTGGACTTTTTCAGTTGAATTCCACTTCTTGCTCTGACAAAGATCTTTGGACCAAATGTCCTAGTGTTCACTGATTTTTTGGGTATGTCAGATTTCTGACCAAGTTCTCTAAGGATAGATCAGTTAGAGTTACAAAAGTAAAAAAAAAACATTCTACAGCTTCACCTGAAGGTGGCAAGAACTGTGGCTCCCTCCTTCATAGCACCATCTACAGATTAATTTTTATGTTATTATTTTAATGTTAGAGAATAATATTCAGCTTATTATTTGAGTAAAATACTGATTATATCATGTATTAGAAAAAAATTGTAAGGAAGATATAAATCCCTTCCAGTATTTGCAGGCACAACCACATTGAGCCAGTGAGCACATTTCTCCTAGAAACCTCCTTTTTACTTTGAGCTGCACCGATCCCTTTTAAATATGACTTCTACAGAAGGTGTTTGTTCCACGGTGGGGCTTGTTTTTTCGATCCATAGCTTCCCTCTGAGATCTGAGCTCACTTTATGCACTCAGACTTTCCTTCTCAAGGGAGTGCCAGCTGTGAGGGTTGCACACATGAGGAACGAGGGGCAAAGGCTGCACCCTGGGCCGTGCCCCCCATGCCAGGGAGCTCTGGTGACTCAGAGGCACGTGCACCGTGGTTCTATGGCACGTCCACAAGTTGGTGCAGACACAAATTACCCTACCCAGTCAGCTCCCCAAATTAAAAAACCCACACTGGCAGTACATCAAGTACCAGAATTTGTTCCAGATTTAAGCAAATGCATAATGGCAGGTGTACAATGGAATTTAGGTCAGGCAGGGAAGAGAGATCAACAGCACAGAGCCACGGGCTCTAATTCGAACTAATCAAGAGAGCGGCCAGGGGTTTAGTCCTGGCAATTGAAGTGGCAAAGTGAGAATAATTGCATGTTTGGGAAAACATCCCCTTGGGGCGTTCGTAGTCGGCCCAGATCACCAGAAATGATTGTGATAAAAAGCATAATGAAATAACCAGGTCGGCTGGTAGCAGCCAGAACATCTATGGCAATAATCATAATCCAGACTCTGCAAAGAGATTTTGGGGGAAGTGTAGAGGATTAGGCAAGAACTAGTGTGTGGGGAAGTGCAGCTGTGCAGCTACTTGGGAAACTAGAAATTTTCAAGATCCTGTATAAGGAAAAGAACAATGTGACACTTCTGATTTAGCAGAGCACTCAGAGATAAATTTCCTTTTCTCCTTGACTAATGTAAAATATTTAAGAATACTTGTTGGGAAAATTGCTGTTTATTTCAGGCAGGTGTTCACTGAAGCCTTTGCAGGAGCGTGAAGGTGTCTGCAGAAATCTAAAGCACATAAATTCAAGGAGATACCCTTGGGGTTAAGAAGTAGGATGTAATGTAAATTATTCATAGCTGGAAATTACTAATTAGTCATTCCGTGACAGAGGAGACAGGAAGCCTAGACAAGTGTTCATTGAGAGGTTCTAGGCCCTTTTTCAGTCAGGCTGCAAAGTGACAAGTAGGACCATTGAGCAAAAAAAAAGCCACACCACACCCACTTAAGAAGAGGAGCAGATTGCCAGTCAGAGAGTTAGATCCGTGTGAATAAAGTTCAGTTGTGCACGGGCTCAGAGGGATGTGAAAGGAGAAGATGAACACGCAGTCCATAGATGAGCTGCCTGCTCAGTGAACAGGGAGACATCCATGCCTTCAGTGTCTCCACCCAATGGAAGCCACCTGAGAGATGGGGTCACTCCTTTGGGATCATGGGAAGCACACACATACATATTTAACTTGCTGCTGTTAAATATTGCACTCTTGTTACTCTGAGCACTTTGGGGCAGGGGCCAGAGCCAACTAAGGGCTTACACAGTGAGTACTTACTACTTGTGGGGCCCTCCTGCTCTCTGGGGGCTGAGGGTGTCTGCTCCTGGAAAGGAACTGGAGTGAAAGTATTCAAATAAATATGGGAACTGGAAATGTATGAAGATACAATAAACATAATTTATGGCAATAAATGTAATAAACAGAGCTGCAGAGAAAAAAAAAAAGCCAATTATTTTAAAAATTGATGTTTTAACCCCCTTAGAGGAGTTACGGTTTTTAACTAACTTGTTACTGGTTTTTTGGGCGCTGCGTTGGTAAGGATTTTTGTTTTGAAATATAAAACTAGAAAAATTCAATGAAATTGCAAGTCTTTATAAAATATATGAACACATTTTGTAAGGTGACCCTTCCCATGGCAGGAGTGTTGAAACTAGATGACATTTTAAGGTCCGTTCCAACCCAAACCATTCTATGATTCTATGACTACAATTTAAATAAAGAATCAAATAAAAAACTTTTGGGGCTAAACTTTGGGAAAAATGTAACCTGGAAAAGAATGGGTTTAAATAATCCTCAGGATTTTAATTTTAACATGAAAGTACACTTCCATTTAAAGAGCAGAGAACTGTATTTTAGAATTTTTCTCAGTAGGAAAGAAGTTGTAGTCCTTCTGACTTTATTTTGTGTGTATAACATATATATAATAATATCTATAAAATATATATAATAATATCTCAATAAAATATATCTAATAATAAAATACATATATAAAAAAATATAATATCAAGGGTTTGACCCATGGCTGTTATTGCACAAGCTGGGAGAAGCAGGAAAACTGAATGAATCTGGTTCTCAGTGCTGGAGTAATTTTAACAGGTCTGTATATTTGTTACTTGAAACTTGTTATACAGAAGAAAATATATACAAGGTTGAGAGGAACCACGGTATATAAAGAAATTGTTAAAGTAGGGGGACATATATAGGTAAAGAAAGAGGTTCCATGGAGTGGAAAAAGGAGGGAAAGAAGATTTAGGAGACAGAAATAATTATCCAGAGAATTTTTGGCATGTGGACACTCTCAGGATAGAGTCAGTCAAACAGCCATTTGAAGTAAAGTTGGCTGGTTTTTGCTGTATGAACCGCACAGCAGTGAGGATCATTTTTACAGGCCAGAGGGAGGAAATGAGAAGATTACATATAAATCAACAGAATTGGAAAAATGTAATAATATAGAATTCTGACAAATACTGTTTTAAAGTACATTCACTTATGTAAAAGCTCTTACCAAAGCTGCACATAAACTCATAAGCTACCAAGGGTTCGAATAAGAGACTCTGGGGTTTTACTCATAAAAATGTGCTGACATGGTCGGGTCAAATTTTTTTCCATTAAGTTTAATGGTAGAATCAGAATGTACATCCATGCATGGCTTGAAAAGAAAAATGTCCAATTTGGGAAGTCTGGTACCAGCTAGTGAGTGAGATTAAGAAGATGAGCTCTTACAGGGAAAAGCTCCTGGTTTTCTCCCATAAAAAAGAGGGTTTGTTCTGACAGCAGCAAAACTGATGCCATTCTGGGGGATGCTGAAACTATCACATTGCATTACTGTGGCAATGCAAAGCAGACAAAGATATACACGTTTCCTTCCTCCTGACTTTATTTTCTTTATGGTGTTTACTTTTTAAGCAGAAAATGTTGCTTGCAGAGAGCAAAAAAGAAATGGGGTGAGAGTGAAAGAATTAACCATGATCAGGCACCTCAGCCATTTTTCTACTCTGTTTAGTGTAAAGAAACTTGATCACAAAATGCTAATTCGATTTTAGTTCCATCTTTAAACCTGGTAGTATTCAAAGTCCTGACTAAAACAACCAAAATACCATTTAGTTGTGTAAATATGGTCATGTGAAGTGTAAACAGGCACTCGGGCAGTTAGACTCCCCATATTTCTGTAGAATTCCATGTGATTAAGAGTCAGAACCATTATCTGCTCTGGCAACTCAGACTTTAATTAATTAGTTTATTCCTGCATGGAGTAATACTGGTGGCACTCCTACTATAGTAAAAAGTAGATATTATTTTCTGGAAATGACTCCTCTATTTGGTTTAATAACCAAAAAGCCCCTAAAACACTTGCATTGTAAAAAAAAATAATTTTCCAGAACTTCCAATGCTGTGAACACTGTACATACCAAAATGTACCATTCTTCTGATGGCTGAGGCATTCATGTAATGGCAATTTAAAGTCCAAAACTTCTAGTCCAATCATTGTATCATGAAGGAACCTGTTAAAAACTTCTTGCAGGTTTTTTATTAATTGATCATATGCTTGTAAGATGACCATATATCTCCCATTTCCAGCACAGAGTAATTCACATGGGAAAATTGCTATGTGATCTGATCACCTGTGACATTTGTCCTTTATGGAGCTGGCAGCGATTTGAAGAATGACAAAGTGGCAATCAGTCTCAGCTCCAAATCAACACGGACTCTCCCAGAAGAGAGGCAGCTGACAAGGGTAATGACAAGGTCGATAAAGTCATGAATGATGATATTGTAGATGCTAAAGGTTTACAGAGGTTTAAGAGGAAATTGGACAAGTTCATGGAATAGAAGTCCACGGAGGGTTATTAAATCATGGAAACCACAACTGAAGCTGAGGGTGGTCAGAAGCTGGGAGAGCTTGAGCGGGGAAATCATCTGTGGTGGTTCTGTTCTTGCTCCTTGCCTGTGGTTGTTGTCAGAGGGGGTGCTCTGAGGTAGGAACACCTTGAGACTGATCACTTTTATGTAATGGAACTTGTGGAAACTGCTGTGTGTTGGAGCCTGCATGACTGATATGACTCCTCTGGACAGAAAGTGAAATAAAATAAAAAAACCCCTCTCTTCTGTATTTGGCACCTGAATGGATGTTTGAACAAATAGGCAAAAGTTTTATTTTTAATGCCTGAAGTTGCAATTTAGTGGGAACTGTATTTCAAGAGCCAAAAGAGATTAAAAAGGCTTTGAAAATATGTGATAGAAAATATGAGTTAGTCTGTTCAAAGAAAACAGGGCTGAGCTTTCATATTTTGCTGTCTGAAGTGTTTCATATCTCTCCTTCTTCAATCCCTAAAGAGGCTCAACCTTTTGCTTATTCCAAACTAGGACCATAAAAAAAAAAAGCTGGTTTTGTGGTAATCCAATTATGTCCTCGCCAGTTTTAAATATCCTCAGTCAAGTCACTGGAAGTGCATGAATGTTCAGAGGATAAACCACCCTGCACAGTGATTCCAAACCTGAAGCACTCGCTGTTGCATGGTGTGAAATGCAGGTTTGCTCCTGCCCCAACCTCCAGGGGGAATTGCATTGGAGAAGTTACTTTCACTACAAACACAATAGCAGATAAGGCGAGATGAAAGCTAATTTTTCACTAAGGAGGGAAGATAATAAATTAAAACACAAGATAACACCAAGAAAATATTGGCTCTAGGAAAATCCAATAGGTGGGCCAACTGCTTAACAACGCCAAAATGAAGAGCAAATATTTAAAAACAGTATCATCTGGGAATTACCACTGTAGAGATAAAGCAGCAACTAAGAGGAGGCAATGTTTTACTGGGACAGTGACAGAGGTGGGAAAGGCTTCATGTAATTGACTGATCAGAGCTATAAAATGGGAATGTTGGGCACACATGTGCGTGCCATCTGCAGAGCCTGGCAGCCCAGGGACTGGCTGTGCAGCAATCCAGTGCTCACATTATGGATGATAAGACAGTAATGCAGTGGCAGCGGTGGCTCGTGATGGGCTGCACCACGCAGGTGGTGTTTACAGATAAACGCCTTTTTGGAATGAGCACTTGAGGTCAAAATAATCCAGGGAGTTGCTGAGCAGAGAAACAAACAATATTAAAAGAAATATGAGCTCACTGTAACCCTCACTGTTCCAGCTGTTGGGATTATGGCTGAGGTCCCAAACGGAGCAGTTTTCCTTTGGAGTCCTGCAATGCACCTGCCACTTTTACAGCACTAACTCGTGTCTCTGTTTTCACATTGCTCATCTATCTCTGTGCCTTCCTCGTGGTTACAGGTTGTGTAAACAAAGAAAGCATCCAGATTCAATATTATTTTCATGAATTGCATCATGGAGAAGTAGATTGAAAAAGGCACCTTGTACAAGCAAAACTCAGGTCCAGTTAAGAAAAGTTAGAAAGAAAATAAAGCAGCACATCTTTGACAGAGCAGCACACACTGAACAATTCATAGCTGTTACTACCAGAATGAATGACAAAAACTGTTTCACATCCAGCCTTGGCTGTCAGACACAGTTACATACCAAGATGTGCTATTCACTGTGATTTAAAGCAAACAGTCACCACAAAGATGAATTAGGACACACCAGGTTTGGTGAGATCAGCTCTGAAGTGTTATCACTGAATTTAAATACATGGACAATCTATAGAGTGGAAACAAATCACGCCAGCTACAAAGCTGCCTAAGCGAGGTCTTTGACTCTGAATGTGTGATTTAAAGCTGGCTCAGAAGAATAATGTGCAGTGGTATGAAAGGCTGGTCCCAGGTCCATTAATAACAATCAGAATCTAGTCCTTCTAATACCAGATGATTTTGTGAGAGTATTTTCTTCTGTTTGGTTCTGTGCAGGGCTACGACAAGGAAAAACATGTGTTACGAGTTTCAGTGCAGGCAGAAGGCATTCTTGGCTCTTACATCTTCTGAAATGCATCCATCTGCCCAACTAACTATTTAATTTTATTGTGGATTTTGATGCCTTAAACTCAGCTCTGTGCTGTTTCTCTCTGCAAGCCGTGTTTACAAAGCTCTCTGAGCAAAGATGCCTGGTAGAAAAGATTTATTTGGAAAAACTGCTTCTTGTTTTCTGAGTCTGGCAGAAAAATGAAGTTGAAAGCCTAAAAATGTCAAACTTTCATAATTATTTTTAAGAATTCACTGTAATTGAGTGCAAAGATTTGACTCAGCAAAACATAGACATCGGTAAGGAAATAGCTTATCTGCTCAAAATAGCATTAGACATACAATGGCAAGACCATGCCAGGTACTTTAAAATACTTATAAAAATAAGTGCATGGGAAAGATGTGCAGTAAATGAGAAGGCAGACCTTTGTGCAACCTGTTTACAGAATTGTGTGTCACTGATGGTTACTTTTGGTAAACACATTCAATTGCTCAGTATCAAGGAGTCTTGACTAATTTTCTCTTTGCAGGCAGAGATAAGAAAAGTGCAGTGCCAGCATTTTTAGTGCTGCTAGAGCCTTAAAGCCTAAATCAGCTTTTTAACACAGATGGTGGAAGAGAGTCTCATATTTCTTTCTAATAATAGCTATCATTTTTAGGGAATTATATTCCCAAGGTATGTATCTACTTCTCATATACACACATTTACATACATATATACATAAACATAGATTAAAAAAAGGCATTTATGCATATAAAAAAGACCACTTAATACAGAGTGCTCAGTATCTCCTTCAGCAGGCTTCCTGGGGGCTGCATGCCATGTTTCAGGACAGAGCATGTGGTGCACTGCCTCGGGGATTTATTTCAACGTGCATGGCAATCTACTGTGAAATTGTGATTTCTCAGTGCTGAGTGGCTGTTCCTGGCAGGAAATGAGGTTTATGAATGCTAATGATGTATGATTGGAGCCCACCACACAGCTCTTTTCCCTCCACTGAAGAAGGTGGCTCATCAGTCTTCACCCCTGCTCCTTCCCTACTCCACACTGTAGGGTTTGGAGAAAGCCCCAGTGTCTGTGTAGGGTTAGTTTTGGACCCCATGGGGACAGAAATTTCTCCCTCCACCCCAAATACATCAGTGCAGCTGGCTCTGTGCCTCTCACAAGGGGTTCCTTTTTCCAAGGTGACAGGAGGGACGAAGGGAGCAGCCAGCCCAGATTTGGGATTGTCCATCGTAGGAAAGGATGATGGCAGTGAGCAAAGCTGCTGGAAGTCTCCTCAGCTCCCCAGCACAGCCAGCCAGACAGGAATGCAGGAGGGAGGCAGCAATAGCACTGCACATATGGAAGGGCTGTGCCACTCACCTGAGGCCAGGAGAAGCCTGGCTTGCTAAAGCAAACCTTAGGAGAGGGCTCAGCACCAAATAAAGATGAGTAAAGGGGATCTAATCACCTCTGCTTCCACCCCAGGCAGAAAACCTGCCACAATATACCAGGATCCTGGACCACTGAGGTCCCACCTGAAAAGGGATGGGCCTTGGGTTCAAGATACCAAGTTTTTCTAGTTTCCCCCTCCCCTTATCTGCAGCCAAAGTGATGCCAGCAAATTGCAAATATACACCAAGAGAACAGGTGAAAAAATTGGCATTATTTTAGGAAGACCTTGTCCTTAGATGCCAATGATGCTACAGTTTGGATGGGATTATGTCATGCCATGCCCAGGCACCTGTGAGTGCACCTTCCAGGGGAAAAAAATTAGAAACAAAAAGAAGGAAAATATATGGGGAAAAAAATGAAATAGTGGCAGTATCCTTTGGGTAAAGCTGTGTTCAGTCTAGTGCTATTGATTTATCATAAATATGTCATATACTTATTAACCTTACCTTACAAAGTTTACCTGGGTTTTGACAGCATTTTTATTAAATCAGGATATAGAGAGAAAATAGATAATAATTTTTCTTTCTCTTTCTTTTTTTTTTTTCTTTTTTTTTTTTGTTTCACTAAATTATTAAAATAGTGAGTGTTTACCCTCAGGAAGTACTTGTTTCAAAAAGGATTCCTGCTGAACCAAACCACCAGATCTTCTCAAGGGACACTAAGAATGAGTTTGGTGATC
Source organism: Margarornis squamiger (assembly GCA_035222235.1). Lineage (NCBI taxonomy): Eukaryota > Metazoa > Chordata > Aves > Passeriformes > Furnariidae > Margarornis > Margarornis squamiger. The sequence continues at coordinate 31,004,276 of JAWWTY010000158.1, forward strand.
CTTTTTTTCGTGTGAGTGATTTTGTAAACTAGAGCAGCCTTCAGCACAGGCAGATGAAAGTGGGTCTGTGCCTGCACTCCCTGATATTCTCCCCTGAATGCAACACAGAGGAATCTCTCAACATCCCTTAGACTTGTAAAAACATCTGGAAGTATTAAGTGGACTGCTGAAGTGGATTGCACATCCCAGGCACCTCTGCCCAGAACACACCTCCTCCTGGTCCTGAGACATGAGCTGTCACAGTGGTGGGCACTCATCCAGCATCCCATGGGGACAGGAGAGCTCAGCAGAGCTGGGCACACAGATCTCCCCCAGGTGCACTTTCTGGCAGGTCACAATTAATAAATAGTCATGTCGATTATACTGCCCCTTTTATCAAGCAGAGTAAAGGATGCACAGAGAGCCTGAATAACTCACCCAAGGACAGTCAGGAGTCTGTGGCAAAACTGGTAAAGGGACCCTGCAGGCTGTGACTCCTGGAGGGAAAAGACTTCTTCGCTCCCTGGTGCTGGGGACAAGCAGCCAGCAAAATACTATCAACCTTTTTATTGAAATCCTCATGGAAACAATGTGAAGGAATTCCTCAGCAGTAAAATAAGACAGAGAACTCTGGACTGTTGCTGCACTGAGCCCCTTATTGGTGTGTCCTTCAAAAGTGCCCCTTAAAGACCCCTTGTCTTTTCCACAGTACTGCTGTAAGGAACACTGACTGCATTTTAGAAACATCTTTGGTGGGCAGCTTTTCCTGCAGCGTGTCCCACACAGGCTGAAATTATCCACACATTAGGTAGGGACATCAAGGGGTCCCATCAGATCACAGAACTGGATTCTCTCCTGGTTTAAGCCAGCAGAGCCATGTGCACCTTTACAAAGCTGATCCTTATCCCAGCCTGCATGGGACTGGCTTTGCTGTACCTACAGCCACTGGTGACAGACCCATCACTGGGAATGGAGAAGAGGAAAGCAGTTGCCAAACAAGAGAAAGAGAAGGGGTTTGGTGTTTTGGAGAGAAAGTTGGAGGGAGAAGGCTGGCATCAGCTCAGAGATGCTGCATTTCATGTTCCTAGCTAGTTTGCCTTTTAGCTACTTCTGTGTAGCCTCTTTTGATTTATGACTTTAATCTTGCTCCTCATCTTTCAGACAGTGATCCAGACAGTGATGGTGGGACTCTCCAACCCACTGTATCCAACTGGCCTGGTTGTGACAAGTGTCTTTACTCAGGATCTATTCTGATGTCCATCTTTGCCCTCCTATCGCCACCACACATGTAAAGTAGAGGATAAATATTGCTTCATGTTTTACATACATATTTGCTCCTGTACAGGAGACACTTCTAAGAACTCCCACTGGTCACCTGGGACTCCTTTATTATGAAACCTGGCCCAAATTCAGGATGTGCTGCTGTGACAGCAGCAGGATTGATTTGTGGTGTGACTCTCCCATGCTAACACAGGAGGCAAAAATGACAGGTTCTATTTTCAGATGGTCTAATAATCATCTCGTCTGCTTTTATAGATACCGACCTCACAGGTACATCAGCTTGAATTCTGATTTGTGCCTCTGAGAGCCACAGAGACAAATACACAAAACTTTCATATGACAACTAGTTTTCCCCTTATTATGCACAAATCCTCTTAGATAAATAGATTCTAATAGCTGGAATTTATCTTCTTGAAAAGAGTAGAGCTTAATGACTGTCTTTCTAGGTTTTTGGATGTCACTGGAGTTTTGAAAAATTTACCATCTACATGACAGCAGAAAATGAAGGGCACATTTCTCTGTCAGGGTGAGAAGGCAGCTATCACCCAGTTAGATGAGACAGAATTTGGGATTACATTGCTCTCATTTTTTAAAAAATATCTCTGATTCTTACTCAAAATATTCTGGATCACTGTGTGAAAACTGTACATTTTCTTTCATACTGATTTTAATTGCAGCTAATTAACATTAGGTTATTTACATACCTTGTTTGTCTGGGGATGAGAAATTGATGATATCTCTTAGATGATATATCTCCCAGCTCTTAGAAGTGTGCAGTGTTTGAAAGTTAATTAAAAATAAGTGAAATGGAAGTACCAAAAAACTTAGTTTAAAATGCTGTTCAATGCCACAGTCATGAAATGCAAACAGAAGTGATCTAAGCCATAATTTTATTATGTTCTTTTTCATCATTTGTACCCTAGAACACAAATCTTATCCTTTTGTTTGTTAAATGACACTTTTCTAACCATAGTCGTTTAACTTTGAATTCTCATGCTTATTTGTAAAGTTAAGAGTACTAAGGGAAGCTGAAGCCCCATATAATTGAAAACATCAAATTATATAGCCATGAAAATGGGATTTAGAATGGAAATAGCAGCTGATGCTTAACTGAAATAGATATGTTGGAGTAACATTTATGTACCTGACTTTTAATTCCCCAGCTGATTCATTTAAGCAGGAGTTACCAGTGCTGTAATTTTGAAAAAGGTAAAGGTCAGATATCTTATTTACAAATCCATGTTCCTTGGTTATTGCATAAATATCTCAATTCAGATTTAAGTGGAAGCAATAAACCTGAAAGTATTTTAAGCTGATTAAATTAAAGTGAATTTCATATAGCGACATGCTAAAACACACCTACAGAATAAATAACAAGGCCCTGAAGGAAATTTAAATATAAACTGATTAATACCCTAAGCTGATGAATAATATAGTTTTATAAAAAGCATACTTATGAAACAGGCACCTATGCTTGCAATCTGTCCATGTGGGTGGGCCTTGCAGCTGGAAAACCCTTAGCTGGGGTCTCAGTGTGGGTGTGAAGGTCCATGCACACCCGCATGTGGAGACTGCAGAACAGGGACTTTTAGCCTTTCAGCCCTCTTTAGTCATTCACATCCTAGTTGGAAAATGCCAAAGAAGGTCAAATATCATCGCCCTCAGTGTTTGTGAAGAGTTTCTGCCAAGTACCAGACAAATCTATGAAGAATAAACATGATTTCACTGCAATTCCTAGTCACTTCATTAGCAGAACCAAGGAGCAGCTATGATGTGCAAATATTTCCTCAATTTGCACACATTTTATCTGTCAAGTATTTGGTTTGTTGCTTCTTTTAATTGCACATTTTAATAAGGAACACTGGGAAAGCTGAAAGGGTCAAAACAAGGACCTTGAAGGATAAACTGTTGTCCTTAAAAGCAATTCCTACTGGAAGAAAATAGGATGATTGAGAGGTCAGTAGTGCTGGGGTAAGCACAAGATAAGTCACAAACTATTTGAAGTAGCATTTCCTTTGATCTGCCAGGCTTTTCCATACGTAAGGAAATCCAGTAGGATGCTTTGCTAATCTTCCTAATGATATGCTGAGGATGCTTAAGGCTGAGGTTAAAGAGGCCTTTCAGGGCAGCTTGACTTGTGAACTTTTGTAATACAGGACTAACCTTCCTCTCAAAGATAATTTGCAAAGCAGCTGTTTGCATAAGCCAATGTGTGGGCACTGTGTGTATGAGCTGAGGCCAGAAAAGCCATGGTAAAAAGGGAACCTTTAGATTAGCTTTGCCTTTTGCAGTCCTGCTCAGGGCACTGATATTGTGGGGTTCCCACAGGGCTTTAGGAGCAAAGTGTTTTAAGAGCAAGGATGGTTTAAAATCCTTGAGGAAAAGAAGTAATCAAAGGCTGAGTTGGTCTAAACCTGTGACAATTTTTATCAGTCAGGTTGGTGGGCAGAGCACAAATGTGCTTGGGAGAAGACTCAAGCTCCTCATTCTAACATCTAATTTTTAGGTGAGCCTTTAACATTAACATGGCATTCATTTGAAATAGCAGCCGAAGTCAGGGAGGAGAGCAGAATCAACATTTGACTAAAGAGCCTGAAAGTAAACTGGGGAGCCTTTCATTTGTCAAGAAAGTTCAAGAATCATCCAGGGCAGGGCGGGGGCTGGAACAGAGAGAGATGTGTAATCCATATCAGCACCACTGAGCTCTGAGGCGTTTGGTGTTCAGTGCTTCACAGCCCTGAGAGTGCCCTAAAGCCTGAACAGAGCAAACAGAGCTTGTCTGTATCCTTCAATCCATGTGAGGCTGAGAAACCTCTGAGAAATCTCCCAGCCTGGCACCATGATGTGACCAGTCAGCTGCATGTGCTCAGGCTGTGCCCAACTCATATAAACACCACACTTGGTTTGGCAGTCATGGCAACTTTCTTTCCCAAAGAAAAAAAAGGAGCTGATCATTTGAAGTGCAGCACAGGCAGGGCTGCTCAGCCCATGGAGAACATGTGCTCCCCAAGGGCCTCTCAAGTGTCATGGACTCACACGTACAAGATGATGCTGTTCTCACATGAGCATGGATGAGACCTGGGCCAGCAGCTGTGGGATGCTTCCATGCCAGGATGGCATCAGGGGTGGTCAGAGCACTGACAGAAGGAGCACACAACAGAACCAGGGCACGGGCTGCAATGGGAATGAGGCACTGCTGGTGGCCTCTGAAACCAAAGAGGGAAAATGACCCAGGTATCACTCGAACATCAGGATTGAGGGCTGGAGAACATCATACATAGAGCAAGAGGGCTGGGGTCAGTTCCCCTGCAGCTCCTGCAGAGCCAACTCTCTTCTTCTTACAAGGTGCCTGGGGCAGCTCACTTACTCCCAGCTCTTTTCCAAGTGGGTTTTCTTAATTGGTCAATTAAAAAGCCCAATATGGAGGTTGTGGATCAAATATTAGGGCAAGAAATAGAAAATCACCCTCCTCTGCTGGCAACATCTGCAACCTACCTGCTGGTCTGTGCTGTGTGGGATAGCCAACCTCCCTCCAAGGGAGGTTAATATCCCTAAACCCCAGCTAAAGCATAATTTTCAAGTACTCTCAGATGTCCAAGTACTATTTAGCTGTTCCATGAAAAGTGAAATACCTTTAACATGAGAAATTCCCCACTTCAGAAAATGGTAAATTTTAGTGGTTAAGGTTAGAGCACATCTGTGGGAGGTGAGGGTTGAGTCATTTCAACCAAAGGAGAAAAAATATTCCTGGGGTTTTACATTGCAGGTAAGTATTTCAGCCAGTGATCTACGGACAAAGACTTAAATACAAGTTTTGAAGCACTGCTTTGCAGTTTGTCTTTGCTGGGTTTGTTACTGCCATTATTTATTCGGGCTTGTCTTATCTGGGGACTTGAGTCACCACATTCCTGAGGGAAGTGCCAGCATTTTCACTTGGAATGGCAGTGTGACACCTACCTGCTTTCAAGTGGCCTATATCTGATTACACATGAAAGGAAGCATTTTTAATTCTGCACAAATGGACAAGTTTTGAGCAAATCTACCTGGAACTGACAGGCGGGGAATCCTGTGCAGCCAAATATGGTTATGACTGAGACAGGACCCAGTCTTAATGCTGTTAAGCTCAGTTTCTGTGCAGAAGCAGAAAAGTAGCTGCTTTGAACACTTTACTGGCAGAAACCAGTAACTAGAAAAATTAGACAACTGGAAATCTTGTTTTCATTTTGAAGAACCAGACTTTAGATATGTAATTCAGTACATTGCTGCTGAAGTCTGGTAAACGCACCTCTGTGAAACTTGGCAAATGCAGATTCAGATTTTATTCCACCCATATTTTGCGGCTATTCTAAATATATTCTTGGGAGTTTTAGAAAAAATAGGAAAAAATATTAATCCTTCTTCTTCACTACTTAGGGAAGTTTTTCTAATGAATAAACCTCTAATAGTCAGTAAAGTGACATCCCCTAAAAGCATGGTGTGGGCTGGTGAAGAATAAACATCTTTCCCTTTTTAGACATCATGACTGGTGGCTTTACCTTTTGCAGGTGTAGTTTACTGGATAAAAGAGCAGAGAGGAAGTCCAGTTAGAACCTCAAAAACATTTTAAAAAAAGAAAACACATGAAAGACCAGTTCTTATTCAGGGCACACACTTCTTGCCTCACATATAGCAGGTTTCTAAGGGCTGGCTCCATGTAAACAGTCACAGAGGCTAAACAGGGCAGCTAAGTCAAAAGGTGAGATCATGGAAACCACTGATCATTTATTGCCTCACCTCAGAGACCTCTCAGCTACACGCCGCTGTCACTTCCAGGCTTTAAAGTTTCCCCTTTGGAAAGGTTTGGAGCCCTTCTGCAAACCCAGGATTGCCTCAGCCCTTCCCTGCCAAGCAGCCTGGCACGTCATCTGCTCCACTGAGTGCCCAAAGGCACACGCTCCCCATCCCCTCCCACGGTGCCTCCAGAAAGGAAATGTCCCCAGATTAGGTCTAGCACATACTTATACATTAGCCAGCTTATAAAAAAGCATGGTGGCTGCTGCTGTCTCTCAAAAATCAACCAGAAAAAAAAAGTTATATTGCTATTTTTAAAATTAGGTCATTAGAGCTTTTGTGGTCACGGTAGATGGGAGTAAGACCACATGTCCTGGCTCTAAGGCAGGACCAGGAGCCACGCTGGGGATTGGTCTGGGTTGCAGTTCCTGGCACTTCGCAGCACTGCTGCATGATCTTAGCTGGTGCTCAGCATCACTTTGTCTTGGGGGTGAAGTATCTACAGAAAACAAACCCCAAGCATTTCAGTTCATCTATTTTTGTGCACTGAATTGATGAGACGTTGGAAAATGAAACAAGACAGGCTACCGGTAAGTTTCGTGTTTGCAAAATATTAACATGAACACTTATTTACACTTGAATGTCCTGGTTCTTATCCTCTGAAGCACATTTTGCGACCCACATCATTTCAGAGTAGGAAATGCCACCCATTTCTTATTTACTATGCCAGAAGACATTCTCAGAAGTAAATCTTTCTGCTGTGTGTGTCAAAAAACTAAGCCAGGAATATGGTCATAACTGAGGGTGCACAGGCAGACCTATAACCCTTACCCTGCAAATCCACTCAGCTCTGGATTTCTCTTCTCCTCATGACAATTTTGGACATCAAGTGTCCCATAGTCAATGCCTTTGCTTTTGCTGGCTATCCCTTCCTCTGATGAGCATGTGGAGGTCCATGCTGTCTGTACACCCCTTTCTCAGAGACAGGAGCTCACCACCACCCAGAAATATTTGGAAATGTTTATTTGTGTGGAAGTGTATGAACACGGAGATAAGTGCGTGGGTGCATGTTTATATATTTAACTACCCAGGAGTAAACTCTCTGGATGGGAGCTGATAAGGGTCAGATGAAAGCAAGCACTGAAATGATTGCTAAAATAAATCAAAAGCCCTTTTTGTGTCCTCACAAAACAGCTCCTCACTGACACAGTTAAATGCCAATGTTGAAACATGTAACTAGGGTCTGGTTATATAGATACCCTAACTTCTGGATAAGGCAGAGAATGAAAATTGGAAAAATCTTGATGCTATTTACACAAAGAAAAAAAATAGGCAAATTTGAAGAAATGCTGATTTCTCCAGAGGGAAAAGAACAAAGAAAGAAAGAGGGCTGGAGCAACACACGGGTTATGTGCGCAATCATCATGTGATGTGTAAGGCATAACAACTGAGGCCTGCCCATGCCAAAAGCTGAACAAAGCAGAAAAACTCAGATTTTATACTTAGGAGGATAGTGGTGGTGTGGAAGAGGACAGAGTGCCAGCAGGCTGCAGCACCGAACACCACGTGAGCATCTGAATCACCCCAGCCAGTCACGAGCTCTTTGTGCTTCATGGAAACCAAAACGAGCCGGGCAGAGCCTCGCTGGAAACCAACACTGCGCCTTAGAACTGTTTTCCAAGTCAGGTCATGAACATAAATATTCCTTTGGAAAGCACCTAAGAGCGCTTTTAGAATGAAGACACACTTTCAGAAACCTTCAAAGTCAGAGAGTTTCTGCAAAAGTGCTCCAGTGGTGCTGTGAGCAATTTTGAGGGCAGCCCCCTGAAACTTCTCTATGCCCAGTAACCTTAAACTTCTGACAAGACTGATCCCTTATTGATACTGAAGATAAAGTGGCTGTTTTCTGAGTTTCTCTGTATTTCATTAAAACCTGAACTGCAGAGGAGGCCAAAAGAGGAAAGAAAATCCTGTGGGTGAGCATTCCATCCAATCCTGAATCGGGTTATGTGGGGCAAGATTTCGTCCAGCACTTTTATTTATATATAAAAATACACTGTGTGGATGAAATTAGAAATTATTTCACTGAGCTCTGGTAGTAATAATAGCAACCTGATGTAAGTTTGAGAAGAATCAAATTTGAATGATTCATATCTTCAAGTAGTATCGATCTTCCACATTAGCTGTTGGTCTCTGATCATTTGCTGTTGCTCAGTTCTTCATGTATCTATGGTATTTGTATAGGCTGCCTTTAAGTGCTGTGCATTTTTAGGCTCAGAAGGAGTACAGTCTTCCAGTTTCTTTACACTGGGAAGTTTTGGGGGGTATGTAAATCTCAGCTGTGTAATTTGGATCAACAGTTGTGCAGCCATTGTGTCGAGTATGCACTTAAATTGTGCTTAAGCTTCTTCCATCTGATATTCTCTGCCTGGGCACTTAGGGATTTTTCTTGCCGTAGACTACAAAATATCTGTCAAATCTGCTTGAATTCTGGGTCTTTGGGGTCACATGAAAAAAAGCTCCCCTCTCTCCACTCCATCCATCTGGTTTTTTTCCCAAGCTGGTGCTGTTTTGTAGCACTGGGTCAGTAAGGTGGACGAAATGGTTGAGCACTGTGAGCCCGACAGCTGTCACACAAAAGACAGAGCTGCAGAACTGGGCTGGTGAGCAGCAGTGGAGGCCAGAGGCAGCCCTTCTTGTAGGAAGGCCACCACTAGAACACAGATGGGGAGACCTCTTCCTAAGGCCAAAGGATGCGCTTCCCAAGGACAAAGAGGAGCTGGTTATGCGTAGGGTTGATGCCACAAACATGACAGAGGTGCTGCAGTTGAAAAGGAAAATGGCACTTCCCAGAAGAGCAAATAGAAAAAATGTAAATGTGAAAAAGCCCTTGAAATGATGAAAGGCTCAAATGGAAAGTGATGGAAAAGGGGAGGTCGTATGCGCATGGCAGTTGACAGGAGAAAGCTGAGTTCCATCTGGGTTTCTCTTCAGTAACAGATGTGGCAGGAAGTTCCAGTGGAATAAAAAAACCAAAATAATCACAGAAACCACACCAGGGGCATTGAGAGGTGCGGGCAGGACGGTGTCTGTCACAGGAACAAAGGCAATGTTTGTACACTTTGAAAGGGCAGCCGTTGACATACACGACAAGAGATGTAAAAAGGCTCTTTGATTTGAGTCACAGACAGTTTGACAGCTTTCAAAGCATACAACACTGTATCAGATCTTTTTTTTTGGTATAAGGGATCTTCTAAGTGCAAACAAATCTAGTTTGTTGCTTCTTAGCCAAGGCAGAGGGGAGCCAAGGGGCTCCTTCCACCCCACAGGCAGGTCAGGACTTCTGCAGTCCCAGCTGAATCACTAGCTGCATGCTGGAATTGAATGACAATGCCCTTAGTAAGGGCAATTCTGAGTGTCACCAGCCAAAAACTGAGAATAAACCAACTGACACACAACCCACTTGCAAATAAGGGGAGATAAAGGGAGATTTGGAGAAGGATGTTTAACCTCTATACTTCTTTCCTTGTCCAAAACCCCCTTGCTGAAAACAGGGTGGCCAAAGGCAAGTACAGAATTGAACTGGGAGTGCTGGTGGCTGAAAGCCAACTGCATGGCCTGAGTCTTGGGCTGCACCATGAGCAGTCTTGGACGCTGTGGTGCTGATTTGAAGGACACTTGTGCAAACAGCAGAAGCATCAGAGGGGGAAGAGCAAGGCGGTTTTAATTGCCTTGGGTGACATGCAGTTACATTTACACATTGTAAGGGACACCGGCTGGGTGTTTCTCCCCGATCTCACATGTCTGCAGTCTCCACCTTCAGGGCTACAATCATCTAGGTTATATTTCTGCCTGTCAGACATAAGCCTGAGTGTATGTCAGAGAGGGACAGGCAGAAATACAGAGATGGAAATTTCCCAAACACATTTGTCATAAGCTCAAATAAGTGGAGAGAAGCATGATCCAGTTAATAATTAATAGCAGACTTTTAAAGTAGGAAAACTCATCTTGTTTGTTGTAATTCATTGTTAAAAAATGTGATTACATTCTGCTGAATTTATGGGGGAAATCCTCAAACCTCTGCTTATTTTTTAGTGCCAGATGACTCAGTTAGCAATAATTTTTTGAATAAATGAACAATTTAATATGATTTATACAAAAGAGTGTATGTCTTTGTTGTAAATAAACATTGCTTATTTTGTGCCATGAAGCTGCATCAAGAAATACATGGTTTAGTTGCAGTTTAGAAGCTAGTGAAGATCAAAATTGATAAATAGCATGACAATCTTTTTGGAGAGGATGTAAGTCTTCATGCTTCCAGGACATAAGATAACCTCTAATTAATGGGGGCTAGTAAGAATTCTTTCCTGTCAGCAAGTTATTTCATAATTGCCTTCTGTAGGGCTTCCTGTACTTTCCTCTGAAGCAGCTGGTTTGCTTCTGCAGGAGCAGTGTGATAAAACTGATAAATCCCTGACCCACTCCTGCACCTCTGTGAATGTCTTTTTTATGGGAACTTCTCATCCACCCAAGACCCAGTTTCCTTTGTTTGCAAGGTAAAAACTGCTAAATGCCAAGGCAGAAGAAGTGACTTGCTTTCGTTAGTGATTTCTTCACTCATGACAGGGAAAACAAAACCTAAATCCTTCAGCTCATGTGTTGGCATGTAGGAGGGAAGGTAAAGTCATTTTTTTTCAATAACTTCACATGGAGAAGCAGTGAGTTGCCTTGTTAATATAGACCCAGAGTACACGTGCACAGTGTCCTTCTAACAGGGGGAAATAAATAGCTTAAGTCTTGTGAGGGTACCTGGGCAAAACAAATATAACCCCAACCATCATCTGAGCTTTGGAGCTGTCTTGAGGAAACTTTCCCCTTTGTCCTTGCCCTCAACTCTGTTGCTTATAATTTTCCCTCAATATTTTCACTTTTCTTCATCAAAACTGCTTTTTGGACTAAATTCTTATCTTTGGTATATAATAGGTCTCCAAAATACCCTGGTGGCTGCAGTCACTGGGTTCTAAGATAAATGGAAGTGACTTTTCCCTTTTGTCTGTTATACAAAGTGGCTGAGGGATTGGCATAGGCTTAGACTGGCTTAGCTGAATGTTGAGTTAATTGAAAGTTGGTGCAATGAATCACACCTAATGTGTCATCGGAAAGGAGAGTTTTTTGATCTCTAGCTAATAATGTAGTCTAAGATAATAACATATGTCTGCTTTTTAAAGTATAGGAAGTAGGCTGGGAAAGGGAATGTTTCTAATGAGTGATAAAACTGCAGATGCACACACCTGGTTTTGGAAGATGGTCTTCCTGTAGGTCAGGTTCTGAGCCAATTAAAGGAAGTCTTAACTGGACATGAATGAGCTTTTTGGTCCTCTAGGTAATCCAACAGCAGGACACTTCACTGAGGTATATTTGCAATTCCCTCCATCCCCTCATTCTTCCATCAGTGTCAAAGCATGAATTATACTGTCTTTTCTTTATTAATTTTTTTGCTTGTTTGGACATGAACCAGGAAAAATGAATCTATTCATGTTTCAGATCCCTGTGACTTCTAGAGGTTGTACTGCTCATCAGTTACTAGCTGTGAATAAAGCCTTCAAACCTTATTTAAACATTACAGCACTAATTATCGTTTCCTTAAGTCAAATGCTCCTAAACTATAATTATCCAAAAGATTATATGCTGGCAGTTACACAAGAAATTGTATTACAAGATTCTACCGGGGGGCTGAGCTCACCCCACTGTCTCAGTCAATCAAATGTTGAGGAGAACAAATGCAGTAGTTAAATGTTGGCACTGGAAACCCAGCTGTGTGTTCTCCCCAGCCCCAATATCTGCAGAAAACTCACTTAATAGTCAGTATTCAGTTCACAGTGCTGCTCCCAGTTCTCAGCTGATGGAAACAGATGTTGGATCAGCTGAATATTGATTTCCATTGGTTCAGGTTTCTGCTCATGGTGCAGAGCTCTCATCCCTTTGTGTCTAATTTGAGGAGCTCCATTTACCCACCATCAAGAAGCAAAACAACTAGAATGCACGTTTTGGGGTTTTTTGGAAAAAGTAAACAGAGGGAATATTGGAGGGTAGTTCTGGTAAAACAGACACTATTGCCCATGCCCTTATGCATGTTCATCCCTTTGCATGCCTGAACCACACTGAGTTCAGGGCTGTATCACAGCTCACAGAGATCAACATGTGTTGGAGAGAAGATGATGTCTGAAGCTTTGTAGTGTGCACCCTCTATTCATTTCCTGTGTCTGGGAGTCAACAATGCTGACACTTAATGGGAGAAAGTGATGCCTGCTGAAACAGCACTGAGCCCTGTGGAATTGCCCCATGACAACTCGCATCTACTGAGGAGCAAGAGATAAATTTAACAGGACTGGAAATTTGGAACAAGTTCAGACTTTAGAATGTATAGAGGGTTGGGGCTGGAGCAGATGTTTGCTTATCACCCTCTGTAAATCCACACTCCCTTCCTGTGCACGACCAGGTAGTTTCTTTGAATACAAAATACATGAGCAGTGTAAAACTTCTTAATCCTGCTTATTTGAATAGAATTTTGTATATTTGCCTCTACAATCTGTTAGTTTGGTTGTGTGACATTGACTTCCAGCTAAAAGAATTTACTCACCTCTTGCTTTCACAGACATTGAAAGCAATTAAGAGAATTAAGAATGCATTTTTGTATGTTAAAAAATACAGCTGTGAAGAGTTTTTAAAGAATGAAACACAAAATTCTCATAATCATTTTGCTTTTCCTTAGGTATTCACTGGGGAAATCATCAGAAAGTCCATTAGATGTGTTATGCTCCCCCACCTGTATATATAACCTAGCTACCAGAGTGGCAAATGCATTTAAATTGAAGACTACCTGCTTTCTTCCACAGATTTTTTTTGTTAAATACTCCACTTTTGCTCTGCTGCATGGAAAAAAACCATACCTCTCCATTCCATGCATATCCCATAGGATTCCATGGGCCTGATGATGCTGCAGTAGCCCTGTAGGATTTCTCTTTAGCCCCACCTGCACACAGCTCTGCAGGGCACATCCCCTTGTTCCTTTGGGTAGAATTCAGAACTAAAATTGCATAAGCTGAGGGGCTGCTTGAAATTAAAACACGTTTTGTATATGCATAGAACAGGGGTGGGAAAGCACATGGCTGTGTGGAAGGAGATGCCATTATACAGGAGTGAGGCACATTAAAGCACCAGCGCTGTAAGCCAGGATCAGCAATTAGCATACACTACACAATTCTGGTGTAAGGGCTGCTTCAATTTAAGTGCAAATTAATAGGTTTGAGGAGAGTGCCTTAAAAATTACTAAACATTTCATGGCTATGAGGAGGACTTTAATTTAGGAGATCATTACTGGTATTCTCACATTCCCACCTGAAGGCATTGTCATTTTCTCTCTGTCTGTGCTCCTCTTGTCCTTTTTAATAACACTGTGTTCTAGATTCCAAACATCAATGCTGGCTCTTGTTTTACAAAGCCTTTTTCCCTGTTTGTGGCTTAAAGAGTTCTTGTTGCATCTTGATTTTCATGGATTATATAAGAGGAATTAAAAAGAGCAGTGGCAGACTCAGGCCTAGGATCCCATAGACATTGCCATGACCTCGTTCACATCCATTTAAAGCAAATATTTCGAATCTGTGGGATTCTGACAATGTGTACATTTGACTCCTAACTACACAGTAGGTGCAGGGTTGAAACCAGTTTTACACAGGTGTGACTGCTTTGGGTTTGATGGAGTTTCTACAGGTTCACTGGCAGAGGAAGTGAATAAAGACACTGGAGCTGAAGATACAGCTACAACAGGAATTTAGAGAGGGCAAGTCCTCTCCTTTTTGAAAGTGAAGCATGGAAATGAATTTAAAATGTGTTTTAAAATATATGCACACATATGGGGTGAAAAAAATCAAGTAAAGAATGAGAGAATCTTCTGCTGTGAAGTCAAAACTCCCTTTAGAACCATGACAGATATTATTTAGTATTAATCCTGACAATAGTCATTGCTTTTGCTCTCACATTAGAACTGAACTGAGGATACTCTGGAGCTGTAAGACTGGGCTTGTTAAACCCAAAGCTCAGTGCCTGAAGTGGTGAGAACTCACACCCCTTGCAGACTGAGGGAGGAAGGGACATGGCCAGGGCTGAAATCTGTGATCCCAGCTTTAGCTTTTGGGGGAGCTTTACACATAAGCATTGGGACAGGACCATAGTGAGAACCAGATTTTCAAAAGGCAGCAGACAAGACCTGTAAATACTTTGGAAAATCTAATCACCTAAGTGCATAATATCTCTCAGAAATCAGTGAGGTGCATTCATTCACCTCCTTCTTCAGAGATTTTCACAAACATTGAAAAGATTAATATCCAAATATGAAAAAATGAGAAGAAACTCATCATTGAACAGGAGCAAGAGAAAAGGAAATAGCTGATTTAATTAGGTTTTAAAGGATGATTCAGACCAACATAAATCTCAATGAAAGGACAAAAATAATTACAGGTAATTAATGCCAAAGTATCTAAAGCTAAGGAATTTAGTTAGCCTTGAGCACAGTACATAACACACCCAGTTCTTCCTTCTCTAGATAACATAGTGCATCCACTAATTTAGGTCATAAAGTTTCTTTTACACTTGTAATTATTTTTAATACTGACATTTCTTTTGCCTCAAGGGAAACAGTGTTGATAGCACAACCAAATAAACCTGTCTAAAACACAGAAGCATTTCTGTTTTGTTATTCCTGGAGCAAACCTGGCATGAGTCAAAAAAAAAATTACATCCATCATTCTGCCACTGGATAGATCAGTATAAAATTAACAAGATTCAAACAGAGCTAGATTCCATATTTTAGTGACCATTTCTTATATCAGTGCTATGGTCAAATTGAGGCTCTGATTTCAAAGGTTCAATTCTTAATGAAGATCTGTTTCATATCCATGCCTTCTAGAGCAGTCTAAAAGATATTTAGTTATTTGCATAGATTCCATTGGACATGCTGATACAAAGGTTGGAAAGATAAACAGAATATCTTGCCATTGACAAGAGCTGCAGGACCACTATCTGGATGGACTAGATTGAGAGTATGCATTTTGTTAAATGATGCATTTTGGTAGTTCAGAAAAAAAAAAGCATCATTTCTTGGGTCAGTCCTACTCTGTATATTTCCATTTCTTTATATTGTGGGAGGTGAAAGCTAAAGTCTATGGGTAGGTTTGCCCCTCACCACTTAGGGGGTTTCATAAGCCTCGTTTTACAGGAAAAAAAAAAAAGATTGGAGTGTGAATTAGGTGTCCATACCAAATAAACTACCTTTATGAAGGTGGGAAGCAACAAACTTTCACAAATGGACAACATGAGTGCAAAATCTGGGGCATTTTATGGATATAAATTCATGACTAGGGATGATGTTGTCTTATAATTTTCTTCATCTTATTCTTTGTTATTTCTCCTGTTGTCTGTGAAAGCAGAATCCTTGATGGAACACCTCTTAATTCAGCTGCCCATATCCAGACATGTATCCTTAGCTATCCACTTAGTGAAATTATGTATTTTAGTGAAATGAAGTCTGATCTAGAAAAATGATGCTACGGAAGCATCTCTGCCTAACCATGAATAAAACAACGCAGCAATGACATGTCAGCCTTTGGGGATATTCAACTCCACTGGGGCAAAATGATCCCTGTTAGTGATGAAGGGTAGATGCCATTTTATTGTGAATTAACTCTAAAGGGAAGTTTGACTGGGAAAGGGACAAAGAAGTCAGTCTAAGTTCTTGAGGAGTGCTGATTGTGGAACTATTTGCTTCTATATTCCACAAAATGAATGGACAATCCTCTGCTCCCTGAAGCGGTAGGGTTAAGTGTCACAAGAATGTGCCCCTGTCCAAATGACAGGTGGCACAGGCAGCAAACTGCCTAAAACAAAGAGTCAGGGGTATAGTTTTACAACTTAAAAACATGCCCAGGGCTCAGGTTTAGTTTGTACGGCTGGAAGGTCTCATGGCAATCAGACAAGCCCCAGCCTGCTTGGCATCTCCAGGTGTGCTCTGTGCTATCACATGGCCCCTTCCCCGGCCCCTGGCGTGAAACAGAGCCAGTGCTTCACTCAAGTGTGAGGGACCTTCTGACAGGGCTTGGCATGGAGTGGGAGATGGTCTGGAGGAGCCTGTGCCCTCCACAATTGGTTCTTGCCACGGGATGCAGCTGGAGGGTTTGCTGTGCACTGGACACTGCACCCCCAACCAGCACCTCCCACAACCCTCCTCCTTGCACATAGAAAAGGGGCAAAAGTGATCAAACAGCATCGCTTTCCCCACCCCTGCCTTGGTGCCCTGGTTTTGAGCCCAGCTGGAAATCAAGCACCACACAGATGCTCACTGAACCCTCTCTCTCTGCACCCCAATCTGGTGAAACAGGGAGGAGAATCAAAATAAAACTCGTGTGTTGAGGTAAGAACAGTTTAATAATTGAAAATAAAGCAAAATACAGTCATAATGGTAAATTACAATAATAATGATAATTAAAAAGGAAAAACAAGTGATGCACTATTAATTGCTCACCACCCGCTGACCCAACCCAGATCAGCCCCTTCTGGGTAACTCCCCCCCAGTTTATATACCAGGCACGTTAGATGTTCTATGGTGTGGAATATCCCTTTGGCCAGTTCAGCTCACCAGTCCCAGCTATGCTCCTTCCCAGTTTCTTTTGCAAACCTCTTCACTGACAGCTCATGAGACAAGGGGGAAAAAATACACAGTTCTTGGCTTAGGATAAACACAACTTGGCAAAACCCCCAAATATCAGTGTATTATCAGCACCATTCCCACTGCTAACCCAAAACCCACCACTGTAACAACTACTGAGAAGGAATTAACCCTACCTGAGCTGAAACGAGGGAGACAGGAGCACCATGGCCATTGACAACCCATGGAATGAGCCCTGGCAGGGCACAACTGAAAGGCCACTCTAAACCAAAATATTCCCTCCAGAGGGACTCGGCAGGAAAAGCCTGTTGTGGTCAGGCATTCAGCAAATTCCCAGCTCTACAATATGCCCAATATTCACTGCGCTTCTGGGAGAGATGGTGGAAGTTTGTTCCCAATTCCCAGAAAAGAAAATGATATGTGAGCATCCTAATGCGTCATTCTTTCAGACCTGGAGCTATATCATTAAGCATATCCATTAAGGTGGCCACTAAAAGTGAAATAATGAACTCCATCTCTCTGAAGACCAGAATTTCACGCAGTAAAATTAATGGGACTGTGAAACCAGCCATTGCCTGAGAGGGGAAACCATTTTATGGATCTGCTTTGGGCAATTAGGAAAGCAGTCCCAAATCTTTCCCTTCAACTGGTGGAAGCCAATAGAGAGACTTCTCTTTTAATCATATAAAAGTCAATGCTTACTTTTAAAATTTAGTCTTCACCTTAGAAAATGGAATTTAAATAAAGACATTCCTCTCTCTTTGTTATTAATATGATTTTTTTAAAACCAGCCTCTGTCAGAATTTAGGCACAAGCTGAGGAAAGTACAAAACCTCAAAACATGGAAATAAATCAATCATTCCTGTGTTATATATCTTACAAATATGATCCCAAAATAATTCTGGGTGTAGTTTTCAAACTTCAGCATTGCATAAACTAAATACCCTGCAGCACAATTGGACTGACTTGAATTACAAAGTTAAATAAACACAAACTGGGATGTGTCTTTTGTTGCTGTTATTTTACTTTTCCTTTTGCCTTTCAAAAGCTGTGTTATAGCTCATAATAGGTGGTAAGTGAAAACTAGAAATGTCAGATAAAAGAGGGGAGTAATTTAATTTTGTGCTGCAGATTTCCAGCTATGCCTGTGGAAATGTTCTCGCCTATCCCAGTGACTTCCCTCCTCTCAAATATTTAAGCAAGGATAGGGCATGCCTGAAAAATGCATGTAAGAGCTTTTTTTATAAAAGAATTTAACCTCTGACTTTTACAAGCAGAGATTTGATTTCTAGATACGAGTTCTTTCCCTGCTTTTCAGTAAATTTTTCTTTATAGTCATTTGGAAAACTGTACCCGAGCCTTTATTGTAGTTCTTTTTTATTGACTTAAACTGCTTCTTGCCAAAGTCAAAAGGTTGGAAGCAAGGCCTGTGGCATGGGAAGAAATGTGTAAAGAGTAAAATCTCTCTCCTGAAGTCATATTGGCTATGTGAAGGTACGGATTATTTGAGCATTACTGACTTATTGTAGGATTATTTGCACGTAACAGTACTTTGAAATGACAGCTTCAACTTCTGTATATGAAAACACAAGTTCATCCTCCCCCTCAGTTCTATACAAGCAGGAAAACACAAAACAACTTTGCAGGAGGTTTTCTTTCACCAGGTCTCATTCTTTCCTCATGTAGATGGATGATGGGAATTTCAGGAAACAGGTTGGTCATCTCCCTCTCCAATTTTTAAGCTGGATTTGTTTGAACTTTGGGTTTCAGCACAGGTGAGAGTGATGCAGGGATATCTCTTGGGATCGTTCACCCGCTCCCTGTTTCCTGGGGCACTGAAGGGTCATCTCTCTGCTCACCCTGATCTGGGCCCCTGCTCTGTTCTCAAACTAAACCATCAAATAGAAACTTCTGCACATTTAAAGCTTCCCTGCCCTTTCTACTGCCCCCATGCACATAGACCTTCAGGACACTTAGGGCTTGGGAGGGAGGGAGGGAGAGAGGAACCAGATGAGAAGTGGGATCTGATGACTTCCCAGCAATGCCAACAACCTCAGCCTGTGTTTACTCAATTTTCCTTAGTGTGGCCTGAGGTTTGCAAAAGCACCAAACCGCAAACCCACAGTTCAGTTTGCAAAGGCCAGAGCCCAAGATTTAATATTTACAGTCAGAGAAACAAATATTTTATGCATTTCACCATGTCTTTATTTGGCTTAGGGAAGAAAAACAAAACAAACCACCAGCAGCTTTCAAGGCAAAATTCAATCAAACCCAACAAGTCTTACCTGTGTTCATATTGAAATCAAACCACACTGAGTTTCATGCTATTATGAAACAAAAGCAAAAGTGTCTTTAATTGACTCATTAAAAGGCACTGAATTCACCCAAAATCCTGGTGTTACAGTTTTTTACTTTCATACTATTACTGTCTGTGTCTTGGGAGTTTTTTCTATCTATAGAAATACCTGACAATCTTATAAATAAATGGACCTAGACCATTCAAGGTGAAACTGTCCAGGCAAGGTATTTTTGGTGTACAGGTTGGTAGGAAAGGAGTTCCCTCAAGCACCTCTGCACTAAACTACCCAGTCCAGTCACATCCTGTCAGAACAAATTTTAAGAGGGTAAAATAAACATAATTTTTGCCACTGACCATCTCTCTCCTGCAGAATGGCATTTCTTTGGGCCAGCAACTCAGGAACAGTCTCTGTTCCTCCTCCTCTCATACACACGCTTGTGGTGAGCAGGAAAAGCAGGAATACTTGCTGTGAAGCTTGAGAGCATCCTGATGGCACCCATAAATTTAAAATTATGTTATCTCCTTCACAGGCAGTGCAAGGAAAGGTGTTAGGCAACCTGTTGAATAGTTCTGGCCAGCAGGACAGGGCCCATTCATCTGAGCAAACAGCTGAATGTGGAGATAATAAAACCCATTATTAGCATGGTCAGTGGTGGCCACAGAACAGCGAGAACAGGGTCAGAAGTGGACACAGAAACATCTGATGGCAGAGCAAAGCACCTTACAGTGAACTAAGTAGACTGCTTGGTTAGTGGCTTCTGGAGTGAAACACTAGTGATCAACAGATAAAATTAAAATTTCATTTCCTGAATAAAAAAATAGATCAGACTCTTTCTTGTGCTTCTGTGGCAGTTGAGGGTAAGAATGAATGTCCTATCTTTTATTGGGAAATATTAGTGCATGTGACTTCAGCTTTCCATGCTGCATGGAGTAAGGAATAACTCATAAGGCAGTGAGACAGGACAAGAAACCCAGTGAGGAAAGATAAAATGTAGTGGGACAAAATCTAATGGGTCTTCTGCCTAACAGAAGCCTTTTCCATGCTCTGTGTGGGATTTCATGCTCCAGCACTGTGGTTCTGTCTGCTGTGCTGTGTCATGGGGTGATTGTGAGTGCTCATCTGGGAGTAAATCCTTGACTGGAGAGGTTTAAAAAATAATACAAAAGTTTACTCAATAATAAATAACAAGGTCTAAACCTAAAGGGTTTACAGACAACAGAAATCAGAACTCTACCCTGTCTGTCGTTTTGGATTGGTGAAACTAAAAATAACCCCTCACAAAGAGCCACTCTAGTTTTTATTTATTTTTTTCCCCCCAAAAATGAAAACATTCCATTTAAAATTAACTTGTTTTGACTGTGCAATACAAAAGTGAAACATAAAAACAAAACACTCAACGTTTGGCACTCATGTTTCCAGCTGAAACTCCTATAAATATTGCCCGAGCTTATGCGTTCGCTCTTCCTGGCTTTGGGAATCTCAGTCTCTGGGAGAGCTCCCCCGGCAGGGGTGTCTGCTGCAAAACCAAACTGGGGGTACTGTACACAGGCATCCAGCCAGCAGCACCTGGCAAATGAAAATGGCATTTTAAAGGGCAAATACAGGCAATCCGTGAACACAGGGCTAGCACATTCTGTGAGCACCACCACTGGAGATCAGATGGCAAAATGGGTGGAGGAGGAAGTGGAGGAAAATAGTATTTGCTGTGAAGTCCATGGTTGGCAATATACTGAAGGACAATGTGAGCTCACCAGCACCCATCTTACTCTGTCAGAAGCTTTTGGAGGAAGAGGACTCCTTCAGTGAGTCCTGAATTTCATGGTGTATCTGATGCTGGGTTTGGCTGCTGGTTCTGTGCCAGCCTGGTGTTCATACACAGGCTGTCTCTGCTGATGAGTTCTGGTTCATGGGGTCAGGTCACTAGAGATGTGCAAACCTCACATCCCACCCCAGGATCTCTCCTGTGAGTGGGCACAATCCTCCTGCTGCTGGGAAGCACCACGGGGGAAAAATAGATCAATTTGCATCTTCCTCATTGGTGCATTCTGATTTTTATCTTTACCCAAATTATACCTTCATTTCCTTCCTGTTTCTATCTTTCTTTTTCTCTCCTCTCTCCTTTACTCCCTCCTTTTCCTTTCCTCCTTCTCTGTGTCTTTTTCTTTCCTTCCTATAAATCAGATTTGATTCCCTGAGACTCTGAGGGGTGGAGACTGGTTAATGCCACCTTCCTCCAGCAATATCAGAGCAGTAATATCACTATTTAAGTACAGTGAAGAACTTCACCCCACAGGGGCCATAATGCCATAAAATATGATTAACATTAATAGAATTAAAGACAATCTGTGTCTTTCAAGACTCAAATTCATGCTCTTACAACTGTAGCCTTAGAATTTTGATAGAAAAATGAAAGACTGAAAGTGTAATGACTTATGTGAAGACTCCTTTGTTCAAGTCAGTGACATCTAATAGCCAAAGGAAGAATGAAAATTACATTTTAATGAGAAATCATTTATCATGTAAGACAGAGGGAAAGAGAAAATAAACCTTCTTTTTAAAAGAGAACCATGGAAATTAAAATGCATAAATTGAAAGTATGTAATTTCCTGGAATTAACACAAACTGTGTTTGCTTGTTTGTTTGTGTGTGTGTTATGATTTTTAAAATTAAGGACTAACTGCATCATTTTGCATTTTCGCATGTATCAGTTCTCCATGTCTGAAGCAAATGGTTGGAATCCTGCACAGTGAATTCCTGTAACACAACTGAAATGGAAGGCTTCCTTCTCACAGAGATGCAGTTGTGTGTAGGATATTTTTTGCTCAAAGAGTGATAAAAAGTAAACTGAATATGCAATGAATAAATGAAAGTGAAGAAAGGTCTTTTGTTCTCTTGATTAATCTTTACATTAAATCTCTTTTTCCAAGAAGCGGATGTCGCATCAGTTACAGCTCTATCTGAATATTCTCACATTTTTGTAGAAGAGCCAAAGAATATACAGTTTATAGAAATCTCGAGAACTGCTTCAGGTGCAATGACAGATACAGCAACAACTTCCTACCCCGAGTTCCCCCTCTGCTTGACAGCCAAACCAAGCAATGCAAAACGGGAAACAAATCAAAACAAAACAAAGCAACAGATGGATTCACAGCTGCACTTTGTATTCAGGAAGGTAGTAGGTCAAGAAATGCTGGCTAGGCTGTGCTGAAATTCCCACTGCATTAAATGGAAACACAGTTTCACTATGGCAAGTGCAATCTAAGGTTTCATACTGTAATAATAAAAATGCTTATTATCAGTTAAAAAAAATCTGAAAAAAATATATTTCTTTGGAAAGAGCAGAGATTTATCCTAAATGCCAGATTTAGATTCAAAATTCTTTCAGACTGCAGTAGAGGAGTTGGGCTTCTGATTTCTACTTGGTTCACCTTAGCTGTTGATCAGCTTTTGCCTTTCTACAAGTGCAGGTATTGCAGTGACTTTCTCTCCTCTGCAAAACCAGACATGGTTTTTATGCCATATGGAAAATTCCTACCTTGGAGATAGTTAATCTCTTGCCAAGTCTTGTGATGGCAGGGCAATAGTTTCAAAAATTATTGATGGATGAAGAGATATATGGACACCTTCCAGTACCCAAAGAGAACTGACAAGAGAGATGGACAGAGACTACAAGAGCATGTAGTGACAGGAGAAGGGGGAATGGATTCAAGCCAAAAGAGAGTAGGTTTAGATTATGTATCAGGAAGAAATCCTTCCCTGTGAGGGTGGGCAGGCCCTGGCACAGG
>JAWWTY010000158.1:31027210-31060266 GCA_035222235.1 Margarornis squamiger
GAAGCTGTGGCTGCCCCTGGATCCCTGGAAGTGTCCAAGGCCAGGTTGGATGGGGCTTGGAGTAACCTGGGCTGGTGGAAGGTGGCCCTACACATAGCAGAGGGTTGGAACTGAATGATGTTTAGAGTCACTTCCAACCCAGCCCGTTCTATGATTTTACTTTTAGGGAATTGGGTTAAATGTTCTTAAGAAAACACCCATCCAGAGGCTGGAACCCAAAGCTCCTTTCTCCTTGCTCAGTGGTTCTTTGCCTGTAGCAAATATTTATTTTTTTTTCCAAGCATGAACCTGGAATCTACAAATATCACAGTTTATGTTACTCAATTCAGGATGCTTCAATGCATAAAAAGAAATGCCACCTCCTAATTTTAGTTTCAGCATAGAATTTTGGTGTAAGTTTGAACTCCACCTGAAAAGTACCAAAATTTCTCGCAAGAAGCTGAGACACGAAGCTATGAAACAGCTCTACAATGAATGGTGAATTAGATGAGAACCATTTAATTTCTCTCATTTCCCTATAAGGCTGCTTTTCCTGGCCCAGCTGGTGCACAGAAGTTAAAGCCTGTGGTTAAATCACAGCACAGGAGCAGCCTAGTTAAGTTGCTTACCTGCCTCCAATGAGAAATGAGCTCCAGGAACTGGAACTTTTAAATTTCAGAATATAAATGCTTTCTTACAGGAAAAATAGGACTCTGTGTCTAAATGAGATGGTGGAAGGGATTGGCAATAACAATTTGTTTTATAGAAATATTGGCATTGTAATTGCTATAAAGGACTAAGAAACTGAATTTTAACTTGTTCCCAGATGTTCTTTAATACATCCAGGAGGCACCATTTGTCTTCTCATGCAAATCCTCTTCTACTTTTTCCTCTAGATAACCTTAATGAGGTTGTAGCTGGGAGTGAGCCATTGAGGCACTGGGCAAGGCTCAATGTTCAGCAGCAAGGAATGGCATTTGGTTGTTTTCTTGGCATAACTTCTTTCTACATGGATGTCAGTCTCGTGTAAGTAAACAGCAGATGGCACTTTCAGGGTGTTTCAGGTTTGCCTTCTTTGATTTTGGATCAGTTTTGTGATGTAAGGGTTACTAGTTGTTTCTGAAAATGTCTTTCCTGGAGAGGTGCTGCACAGTTTTAGCAACACTAACAAAACACCAAGGAGGCACTAAAAGGTCACTTTTTTCCTAAAGTTTGCAATCTGTGTCAGGGGAATATTTCAGTGGTGGGAGCAGCCTTCCACTGAGAAGATCCAGTGATTGAAAATGCTTCAAGTGCTTCAGTCCAGTGAAGAGGCCTGCCCAGAATATGTATTTAATCCAAGCTTAAGCAGGCAGGCACTGTGGAGGGGTAAGTCCTTCACAGAATGGGTTAAACAAGACAATGTAGGCACCAGGACCATCTCCTCTGGCAACTGGGGTATAAAATACCTCTTGTGCCACTGTCATTCCATGTGCCTGCTGGCTTAATTTCTCCCTGGCTGGTATAAAAGACCACCCACCATGTGGCACACGGCCACTATTTTTGTGGAAACTATGATAATATCCATGTTTTGTGGTTCTGTCACTGGCTTCGCAGCAGGAGTGGAGAACTCTCTTGTTCTCATAAAGCTTGATCCAAAAGCCTGCTGAAGATGGTGGGAATAGCTTGGTTGGGTTCACCAGCTTTTGGAACAAGCTGTTAAGAAAAGTGGGGGATGGCAGTGAAGAATAAGCCTGCAGGACCCTTTACTTGCGGCACAGAGAGGTTGAAGGTTTTTTGCTACATTAAATAACAATTTTAATTTAATCTCCACTAGAAAAATAGGAAAAATTGAACGCTTGCCATATGGTGAAAGTATGTTAAGCTTCAAAGAAGTAGAAATCATTAAATACAACTATGAAAAGTTTTTTTTTAGTTTTGAATGGTATGCCAGATTCAATATAATAAAAACATATATATAATTCCATTAAAGGTAATTTAAAAAAAAAAAAAAAAAAGAAAAAATGAGTCCTTTGAATAATGCAAACTCCTGGGTCACATTTTTCACCTGTATATTTATTTTCATTTTAATCAAGACTGCTGTTTTCAGAAAATGTGGCAAGATTTTGTGCAGCCTTCAACGTGCATCCGCTATTTCAACTTTTTCTATAGGCAACATCAACATGAGCCCGGCTTTGAAGATAAAGAAAGGAAAACTGAAAGCCAAGTAAATATACTCAGAAATAGTGAGTCGCTCCATATTCAAAAGGAATATTAAAACCAAAGCTGCGCCAAGGGCTCACCTGTCTTTTCCACAACTACGCTGTGCAGAAGAAATCAAGGCAATAAAAAGAAAACACCTGAGCCTTCAGTGCCTTTCCAGTGCTGTTTGCCTCACAAAGAAAACTGAGAATCCACATCAAGGAGCCTTATGAATAATTCTGCTATAAATATTTGGGGCTTGCCATAACGCAGTCACATACACTAAATACCCACATTCCCACCCTTAAATCACCTCCCTGTAATCTCTCTGTAATACAGACTAGTCAGGTCATTTACCATTTCCCCTTGGTAATTCCTGTTATTTATTCCCATGAGGTGATGAAGAGAGACCTCAAACAGAACACATTGCCCTAACATAGCTGACCAACACTCAAAAACATCAGTTCTGTCCCAAAGAGTTTACAAGCTAATTTCTCATTTGCATTGAAAGATTCACCTTCACGTTAACCTTCAGAAATGAGGAGCATGGCAATTTCCCAGATTGCTACTGAATTACCAAGCCTTCCTCCTTCTGGACCTTTATCCCCTAATAAATATGATAAATAGACCTCAAGATAAAGCTGTATTTCCTTTGTAATTTTTAGCAGCTCTGTCAGTAATTCCATCACTAAGGCCACGTTTCTGACACTGCTTTTCCTCGGGTTTGGTTCTGGGATGATTTAAGACATTTGCACAGAAGCACATCCTCTCTCCTGAGGTCAATGGACTCAGTTCAGCTTGTCCTGGCTGGGGAAAACCTGCCCCTTGTAGTTGTACCCATCATTTCTTCTAAAGGAGTCTCTTTGAGCAAATTTGGTGCTTTTTGGGTTAAAGTGACTGCAGAGGTGCAAAATGTTATCATTTATTATTGCTGTTAATCCTCCAGGAAAGAGCATCTGTGCATCTCTCCCTCAGCAGCACAAAAAGTCAAGTTCCTAAAAGTTCAGTCAAAATTTTGGCTTCACAAAAGGAATTTTCAGAAGTGTCTCTGCCATGTTCCTTTGGGTGGCTCACCTCCCACAGGATGAGCAGTTTGTTTGTAAGAACAATCAGAAAGCTTGTGCACACGCTGTTCTTTTGGGGTTGGGTTTTGTTTGGGTTTTTTAATTGGAGAAAGTGAAAAATGCAACCGAAAATCTCTTCTCTTGTGAAAACAGATCAATTCAAGCAAAGAGAATAGTAACTTTATGGTTGTATAGGATGAGGAGTAATGGCTTTAAGCCTGAACCAGGAACTATTGGATAAACTGAAATATTAGCTGGGTGTTGTAACCAAACACCAATGTGTTTCATATCATTAGGTTTTCTTATTCAAAGAAACCTTATAAATTCTCCATAGACAGTGTGCAGGGTCACGTTTTCCAGAGGAGTGAAAAAGCTACCCTTTTTTATACTGTCCCTTGTGATTAATCACATTAAAGTGTATTCATTCAGGAATACTTAATCTTCAATAGACATAATTGGAAAATCCTTGGGAAAATGTTGCCATTGTCTTACACGTAGAAATGTCAGTCAGTGCCCACAATCGCCTTGAGCAACAGCTTTCCACAGGGGTTAAGGAACCCTTAACAAGCACTGGTTAAACCTTATGACACCTTATTAATTAGCTCCCTTTGTGGATGGGTCATGTGAACTTTGTGGGGTCATACAATAAATAAGAATAAAAACTCAGGAGTTACCAGCTCACCCTGATTTACTCTCCAGCAAAGCAGGAAATCAGTAGGGCCTGCTTTTTTGGGGAAGTTCATGTGTGCCTGTTCCAGTTCCCAGTTTGCTTGACTAGCTGTTTAGAATAAGGAAAGAACACCATGAATTTCTAGATAAAGTATGTAAACTACTGACCCAACTACATAAAACAATCTCGTAGGGAATTAGCAGATTAGAGGGAAACAAACAGCAAAAATTAATATTTGCAGCCAAAAATGAATGGCAATTAGTGGTAAAGACTAAATAAAGCCAAGAAGAAGGAAACGTGTTGACATTCGGGACTACCAGTGATATTTCCCACACACTCTACTGTTGGTGGGAAACTCCTGTATTTGCTTATAAACACATTCTCTATGACCCAAATAATACAGACAATAAACACTGAAATGCATTGTTTCTATGGGGATCACAACATCTAAGAAAAGGCTCCAAATATGGCTCATTTTTTAATTCCTTTTACAAAGAATGTGAATTATTTAACTTCATTTTTTTGGGAGGAAAAAATAAAAGAGCTTTGAAAAATTCTTTCAAAAAGAATGGTTAATTTCAGAGCTGGTCTCTAGACAAAGAGTCCTGATAACATCCCAAGTTTCACACGCTACTAAGAAGATACTCTCTACAACAGGAACAATGAGCTGGAGCTGGTGCTGCATTGAGGCAACCAGAAATTGTAGAAAAATACAGATCTTATCTTATTTTTTAATGGAAAACAGGCACAGAAAGAAACTGGAAGCCAAGAGGGTTAGATGCTTCAAGAACTTCACCAAGGGGGTTAGATGCTGAATTAGGACTGAGTTTCTTTCTTGATGCAGGAGAGAAAAGTGTATTCATGCTCAAGAGCAGCTTCCATTAATGGTGAGGGACACTGGAAATATTTTATACTAGAATATAACCTAGGACTACATGAAAAAAAGCAAAAAGTAATAAATAGTGGGCTTGAAACTGTTCAAGAATGAGATTTGGGGATCAGAATATAAAGTTCTATGAAAATGTCTCTCAGTACTCAGCAGCTAATGAAAAAAGAAAACTGAATGTTGGGATGCTAGGAAAGAAACAGAGAACAAAACAAAGAAAGAATATCTTTATGCCAACTTATCCACCTGTGGTGTGTGTGAGTCTTGAATGCTACCTATAGATTTAGTGTCTCTCTGTCATATATAACATATAACAGAAAAGAAAAGGTCTGTATACGTGTAGCAAGGAAAATCAAGGTAAGGCTGGATTCTGCACAGGCAGATCAGGAAGGCTCAGCATGGAAAAAGACAAAAGTCAGCATGAGAAAGTCCATCTGCTTTGGGTGGATACTCACTCTGGTTCTCTGTTCACAAAATTAACCAAGCAGGCACCATCTAAAGGAGATGTTTCTCCAAGCAGATGCAGATCTGCTATGGAAACCCTTTCTGCAGAGTGTCCAAAGGCTTTATGTGTTAGAAAAGTGGCTGCTTGAATTCAGAGCAGAAAAATCAGAGGCGGGCTTAGGAAACCCAGAGGAACCAGATCTGATTTCTGGGAAATCCCTAAGATCAAACTGTTGGAAATTAGGAAGGGACTTCTAAGAAATCCTACCACAGTCTTGCTCTGCTCATTAAGTCTTTTCTGAGGCAGAAACAGCCATAGATGGAGACAAGGAACCAGGTTAACTCCACCTCTAACCTGCTGCAGCTGTGCTTGTGCAGTGCTAGATTCCCTTCAGTCCTGTAACAACCACCCCAGTTGCCTGCATAAAGAGGCAGCATTAAAGTAATTTGACATAGAGTATATTTTTAAGATGAAATTGAGCAGCTGTAAGTATGGAACAACATAAAACTGTACCCTGAGACTGAGTGGCATTCTTCATGCAGCAATGATCACAGAATTATCTGCAAAAGTGTGTTGTGAGAGAAGGGCTGTAACATCCAGACACAGGAATACAGTTTGGAACATGAGCCACGTAGATCTTCAGTTTCAGTCCCCTAATATTCTAAGGACTATGTCATATAATCCCTTTTATAAACTGTTCAGGCTTCATTATGATTAAATTTATTGGCCTCCATTTTTCCTGGAAAGCTGTTCCAGAGCTTCGCTGCTCTGCTGATTAGAAACCTTTTAATTTCCAAGTGAAATTTCATATGACAAGTTTATACTGTTCTGGAGAAGTGTTACAGTTGCTCCCCACACGTACATCACAGAGCAAATACCAACAAGGGAAAAGAGCAATTCAAGTTAAAAACAATAATAGCACCAAAGCACTGCTGGCCAAGAAGTTTCCTCCAATTTTAGATGCAGATCCCACTGCAACCTTTAATTCTGTGGTAATAAGCTACTACTAAGGGAACTCAATGTGTTCTGATCAGCTCTGGTTTCCATCTCCAAATGCACATTAACCTCTTTCCAACTAATGAATCACTGGGCCTGTCATAACTCTAATGAACAGATTTCTGTCCGAGGGTGTTGATAATCTAAAAGTGCTCACTTGTTTTTCCTGCCTTGAATTACTGTGTAAGTGTAAGCACATCTCCAGAGAGTTTATCTGTGGCGATTGAACCAGAGACCTCTGGATCTGCAAGGCGGGAGTGTTTCCGCTCACAGCTCGAGCAGCAGCTGTGTCAGCTCAGAGGGAAAGCACACTCACACCCTTCTGTGGATGTGACCTTCCCAGGGATTTGGGGGGAAGGTTTGCACCAGGATGAGCTAGAACAGCATTCCCAGGGAGGTGGCGGAGTCCCCATCTCTGGATGGATTTAAAAGACATGACATTGTAGGGTTTAGGGACGTGGTTTAGAGTGTGCTTGGCAGTGCTGGGTTAATGGCTGGACATGGTGATCTTAAAGGATTTTTCCAAGCTGAATCGATTCTGCGATTCTAAGACAAGGCTGCTCAGCCACAGACTTGCAACATCTATTTTGTCTCTGATTCAGGCCACCACATTTCATGAGACAAGGACTGTTCCTTCCACATAGCCCAGCAGGGTGTTGGTCTTGACTAAAACCTTCGATCACCACAGAAACATAAATGTAGTGGTGCTTGCAGCTCATTTGTTTGGATTTAAGACCCATACCCTTGTTGTAGGCACTTTAGATGTTCCTCCAAGCACTGTAAGGAGAGGTGGGTGACTCAGTGCTCCCCCGAGCAGAGGGCAGTGCAGAGCAGGCCACTTTCCAGAAATAACTAGGAGTAAATGACTTTTAATTACAGTTCCTCAAATCTACAAAACATTTAGCAGTCTTTTTTTCATGTGTTGTTTCCAATAACCCTCCATGCTAGACAACACTTGCAGACCAATGGAGGAAAAGAGAGCAGCCATCTTTTTCTCTCCATGAAATTCAACAATAAGTTATTTCAATGCCATTTCTAGTAATTATTGGAGGCAGATAATTTAGGAAGTTATAGACATTTCAGTACCACTTTGTCACAGAATTACTGAGCAGGAGAATAGCAACCTACAGAAACCAAGAAAACATAGTGGTTTATCCTAATCTTATGTCACAGCAGTTGCATTTTTTCCTTAACCCGCTTTCAAATCTCACTTTCCACCATTTGTATTTTATTTGTGCCTTCCAGGCACAAATATCAGTAATATCAGCCTTCCAGGCCCATTCTCCTTTGATTTACTCTCTTGCCAATAGTGTCCAGACTCAGTCCTACAGGACATTCAACCAGGCTGTGAGATATTCCCCTAAAGACAGGTTTTTGGGGTGGTGATGCACCGAGCTGCATCAGCTAAGTCATCCCTCTCCTGGTTATCAGCACATGGGAAGCAGCTGACCAGGGCTGGTGACAAATCTCTCCCTCCTCAGCTGTGCTGGAAGCTGTTCAGTCACCTCTGAAGCTCTGGCATATCAGTCCTGCAGGTATCTTGCACATTTCATCTGTCTGACAGATCACAAACTCCCTTTGCATGGTGGAGGGTCTTCCCTTTCCTTGGTGTGTAAAAGCAGCACATCCTCACCCAAAAGAGGAGGCAAGAAGCATCCCTGTTTCCTGCCTTGGCACAAAATTGGTACCTACAGGAATGGAAGTTGCAGGCACCTCAGCACCAACTTGTAGACAGAGATTTTCCAGGCTCAAACCCTGATCCTGAGAGAAGTAGATTATAACAGTGTCTTTCATTAGCTAAGCTAAGGGAATAAGAATAGGCAAGTGCTACCAATTATATTTCAACACAAAGCAGTACCCACTTAGGTATAAGCTAAAGGCCACAACTCCGTTGTTAACAGGGGTGTTCTCACAAAAGAGCTTTGAACACACTGGGAGCATTAAAGAGAAGATGTCTCGCATGTGCAATTACTCAACACATCTTTAAAACTGCAAACACTTGTTCACATGTGGTGAAAATTAGAGCTGTGAGCACTTGGGAAAAAAAAATCCCACCTGGCAGGCACACTCTTTTTTACTTTAGAGTTTTATAGGAGCTCTCAGAGCTTGTTGGTCCAGTGAGAGCTGAACCAAAGTCAATGGAGGAAACTGTGAGGGAAGAAAAAGAAAATGCAGAGAAATGTGCTATTTTTGTCCTAAGCTCAACAAGTTTCTGACTGTCCCAGCCTGGTCCACCCTCAAAGGAAAAAAAAAATATTGAAATATGCATCTCTAGGTCTAAATATAAATATTGACAGTTCCTTGGCTTCATCCTCCACTGGCCTGAAATGAGGAGGATTTTGCAAGATTTTCCACCCTATCCCACAGGTGGGTTTGCTCAGCAGTGTTCAGCAGGTCTGAAGTGCTCTAGGAAAAATGATGCAGGATCCAACAGTTCTCTGAGAATTCGTTTCTTCTGTGTCACATAACACTGGTCATGAACTCCAATAATCACAAAGAGCTAATACCCACCTTGGACAGGCACCACGGTTGGGGGGTACCAAGCAGCACCTGTAACTCACAATGACAATATTATTGCCATGGGACAAGAAATGTAATTAATCAAGAAGCTTAGACAGGACCACAGCCTCATAATAGATCATCCAGACTATCTATAAAGACACAAAAGCTGGGGTTATCCAGCAGTCTGCTAGGACACTGTGCCATGCTGAGTGGCTATTGCCATAACTTTTCTGGATTTCATCACAGTGAACTAAATGATCTCCAGACGTCCCTTCCAACCCTAACAATCCTATAATTCTCTGTCTCCTGCTACCACCTCAGAGAATATTTTTCAACTGGTTTGGCATTGCATATTAACATTCAATATTCTGGTATTCCTAATACTGTCTTGTCTGTCTCTGTCTTGATTTAAGTGATGAGAGGAACACAAGGACACCAAACCTCATGGAAAAACAACTGGACACTTGGCTGTTGCAATTGCCCTTTTCCAAGTCAGCTGTAGAAACTTGGGCTCAGGTGTCCTAGCAGACACCTAAAAGAAGAACACACCTAGGACAGGAAACCATCTTTATTCCATTTAAAGGAGAGATCTTTATTTCACTGACTGTTTGAAAAGGAAAAATTTTGGGACTGGAGGCAGAGTTATTTACATAGCTGTGAAAACGAAGAACTTCAATTTTCCTGTAGAAAAATAAAAACTGTCCATGATGAAATCATCGATTTAATCCCTTTTTCTAGTTCAATATCCATTTTCTCAAGCAAAAGGCCCTTTTCTAGTGTGAGCAGTGAGCTGTTTCCTGTAGAAAGACACTAGTCAGGTAGAGACACCAAGCTCTTGGTTTTGGCAGGTACTCCCGTGTTAGAGATGCACAGATTACAACGTGAACTTTTCCCCCACATCTCTTCCCTATAAATACTCTGACAAATTCATTAGTGCATCCAGTTCAACTGGATTTACTACCCCATACAAAGTGACATATTAAGAATCCTCTTAAGCTTTTTGAAAACTTTGTAAGGAAGTAAAAAGCTATATGAAGCTTAGCTGAGATGAAGACAGGCATTTTGAGCCAAAACGCATGGAAAGTGCTGACAGTTTAAAGAAAGAGGGAAGTTGGAGAACAGACGAGATTTGGCTAATATTTTTTTGGTCCATCCAGAGGCTTGTTACAATTACCCCTTAATTTTTCCTTAGGGACTCATTACAGTCCAGATAGCAATATCTGCCTACCATTGGTCTTCCTTTCTCTCCTCTAATGACAAAATGCTGATAGCCAGACATCATTCCAAACACATTTACTTGTAATGCAATAATGTTGGAATAGCATCTGTGGCAGACAGAGGCGATTTGATGGGCTATTTCAGCCAGAGAAACTAAAAGTACTGTTCCTGTTTAACATTTCCAGTCTGGAGTGGCCTAGGCAATAACCACAGTGATAGGAGAGCTCTAACAGCTACCATCAAACTACACGACTTGTATATTGGGACTA
Organism: Margarornis squamiger; assembly: GCA_035222235.1. Classification (NCBI taxonomy): domain Eukaryota; kingdom Metazoa; phylum Chordata; class Aves; order Passeriformes; family Furnariidae; genus Margarornis; species Margarornis squamiger. The sequence continues at coordinate 31,037,421 of JAWWTY010000158.1, forward strand.
ATTAAGTGATAAAAAAGTTCAGTTCTGCACTGTTACTTCTCCACAGCCTGCCACTATTTAATACATGGGGTAGCACACTCAGCTGCACGAAAGGCAGATAGTGAGGTGTTTCTGCAAGGCAACATGACACAAATGCTTGTCCCATGTGAAACTGCCTTTGTAGTAATAAAAAAAAATAAAAAAAAAGACTATACTGTGTTCTTGGAAAATTTCAAACCCCAACCATAAGCTTTCTTATCTGAGTTGTCAGCAGAGAAAGAAGAGCTTTGAGCGCTGATTCTTTACTGTGGAAATTTCAAAAGTGATGACATACAGGGGGAGTTGTGTTTCTTCCCCTGAGACTTGTTTGTAATGCCAATTTACCAAATGATGTGGCAATTACATTGAGTTTGGTCACATATAAACGTGTTCTTGAACGTGGGTATATTGCTAACATCTGTTGTTAGTATTAAGAAAAATTTGCATCGCTGAAAACTAAATCCGAGTTAAAATTGAACACTTACAGTCATAAAAAATTAAATAAGAAAATCAGGGCAATTCAGAGACTCTGTAAACAGACAAGGGCCCTCTGTGTTGGTTCATTCATTAATTTTACTAGTTTCAAATGTAAACAGATCACAAGGCTTGATATTATGCAATGTCAGAAGAAATCCCATGCCTAACCAGCAGTAAATTCTTTTTCCATGTGACATTTGAAGAGTGTGGCTTAGAACCCAATATCAGGCGTGCTGAAAGATTTTGGAAATATATCTCTGCAAAACAGATTGTACCAAAAAAAAAAAAAAAGAATGAAAAGAGAAAAAAAGTTCCTCTCTTTTTTAGAGCTGTAGGAACGGATCTTTTAGAATAAAAAAAATGAAAATCTCTGCATCAGCAGTGGTCCCGTTTCATTGCCTTTATTTCTCTTCTGGTTTTTTCCAATGTCCCACTCTGTTCTTCTCCATCACTCTTAGCAAACAGCATGTCTTTAATGGAGGTTTTTTCAACAGATCTAATTAATGTCTGGTATAACACATTCCCAGAATATAACAAGCAGGATGGGACAAGGCAGGGCTAAGGCTTGTCCCATGATTTTCTCCCTGCCATGGTTATTATGTATATCAAGAATCACAGGGTGGTTTGGATTGGAAGGCATCTTAAAGCTCAAAATGTTCCAACTCCCAGCCATGGGCAGAGACACCACCCACCAGATCAGGTTGCTCCAAGCCCCATAGCAGAGGTCCTCCCTCCCTCTAATTATCCTGGTGCCTCCTCTGGACTCGCTCCAACAGGTCCATGTCCTTCCTCTGCTGGGACCCCAGAGCTGGATGCAGCACTGCAGGTGGGGTGTCACCTGAGCAGGGCAGAGGGGCAGAATCCCCCCCTTCTCTGCTGCCCACCCTGCTTTAGATGCAGCCCAGGACATGGTTGGTTTCTGGGCTGCAAGTGCACATGGCCAGGTCATGTCCAGCCTCTCACCCACAGGCACCCCAAGCCCTTCTCCCCAGGGCTGCTCTCAAGCTGTTCATCCCTCAGACTGATCCTGGATTCAATCCCTGGATTGTTACCAGGGGTTACTCTGACCCAGGTGCAGCACCGTGTGCTTGGTCTTGTTGAACTTCATGAGATTCCCGTGGCTTCACTTCTCGAGCTTGTCCAGGTCCCTCTGGATGACATCCCATCCTCCAGGTGTGTCAACCACACTACTCAGCTTGGTGTCATCTGCAAACTTGCTCTCAATCCTTCCGTCTGTGTCACTAATGAAGTGATTAAATAACACTGCACCTCTTGGCACGCTATAAATATTCTGCTTCTGAGTACTATATGATCCCTGGCATTCATGATCTTAAATTAGAGGATTATCCATAATTTACTGCCAAAGAACAGAGAGCTCAGACACTTCATGTTGGTTCAGGACAATTCTACCAGGAAGTCAGAGCTGTTTTTCTAACACTGATGGCAGCCTACCCAGTGGGCCAGGGAGCCCAGGCCACGGCTACTATTGCACAATCACTATTGTGCAAACCTGTGGGACACCTTTGACAAAACTTTTAATCATTTAAAAATGAATCAGTCGTAAAGAGGCTTTGGAATTATATTTTCACTTTTGTTTTTGTTTTTTTTTCTCTCAAATATTTATTCAAACCCTGCTGGAATAGCTCAGTACTTGAGTTCAGAATTGCTGCCAGTATCTCATCTCAGCACCAGCTTGTACCACTGTGCTGGTGCCTGGGCCAGCAGAATGACTGTCTGTGCCCCTTCAGCACATCCCTGCAAAGCTACAGCTCCCAGTCTGAAATGCACAGCTCTCCATGGCTGCAAGGCAACCCCACAGGTTACACAGTGGAATCTGGAGCAGGGAGACACACCAAGGCAGGAAAAAGTCCCGCTGTGCAAATTTGGTTCATGAAGTCAAAGAGAAATGAATCATTCTCAAACAGTAGACATCTGAAGGTTGGATGGAACAATTTCTAAATATTAGTCAGACCAAAAACAACACACTGCTGAAATAATGAGGGTATATAAGAAACCAACAAAAGCCAGGAAATTCAAAGCTGAGGCTAAAATTCCACTCTTAATTTAGGACTGTTTTCTTTTTTAAAGAATACTGTTCAACTTGGTTGGGGCCATGTAAGGTTGTTTTCTTAACGTTTTACAAAACACCCACAAATAAAACCTTTTGCCATTTTTTATTTTATTTCTTTTTTAATTCCTCTGCACATGCAAAAGGAATAAACTATCAGGGTTTTGAATTTTAGATGTGTCACTTGCATTACTCTAAGTTTCAATCACAGACCAAATCAACATTATACCAGGTTGCAAAACACAGATTAAAGCCTCCTGTCCCTACAGTTTATAATCAGAAGGAGGAAAGGTAGCAGATGAAAGCAGAACAGGGAGAAGCAGACCTAATGGTGTGGTTGCACTAATGATGCTCTGGGAGCACAGTAGCCTGCACGGGGAATTTAAAAGCCTGCGGTTATTCTCAAGAGTGGCAGGGGAAAATGCAGGTTCTAGCAGCAGGCATGTAATCTTCCTTTGAAGGAAGAGAAAGTCTTGTTAGTGCAGACTCAGGGCTGGTAGAAATAGGCACTAAATAATACACTGCAAACTCCACAGGGGTGCTTCGGTGAGAGCGGGGGAAGAGAACAGTTCAACCCTTCTCCCTTCCTCTTCTTCCTCCTGAGCTGGAGTAAAGGAATTTTGTTTGTATTTACTTTACAGTCTCCAGGCTGATTTGTATTTATACAAGGCCAGACACAGGCATGTTTACTCATGTTGTGCATTAGTTTGCAAACAGTCCCACAGGCTTCAGCATGAACACCAGGAATTACACCAGCAGAGCCTGACTCCAGCGGATCTAGATAGCTAACTAAGAAAAGGGCTTTCCTTTCCCTTTTCTTTTCCTCTTTTTCTTTTTTTTTTTCCTTTTTTCTCTTTCCAGACATGTAATCACCCTTGATATGGTCATGCTATATGATGGGTGAGCAAATAGTTGATGGGATGGGCTAAAATGGTTATAGTAAATAGAGTTACACCCATCTGGTCACCTGTAGGCTTAATTTTAGGGCTAGTGCTCTTTAATGTTCTTATAAGTGATCTGGAAGCAGGAATCAAATGTACATTTAGCAAGTTGGCTGCTCATGGAGTCCAATGAGAGTAGAGAGACCTTAGAGAGAGATCTGGATAGACCAGAGAGCTGGGCAATCACAAACTGTGACAAGAGAGAGTGCCAGATTCTGCATTAGGAAGGGGCCTGGGGGTCCTGGTCGATGGCAAGGTGAGCATGAGTCAGCAGTGCCCCAGCAATCAGGGGGGCCAACCCTGTCCTGGGGGGCATCAGGTACAGCATCACCAGCCAGTCCAAGTATGGGATTGTCCTGCTCCACTCTGTGCTGGTGTGGCCTCACCTCGAGCCCTGTGTGCGGTTTGGGGCACAAAAATATAAGAACTATCAGAGGGTGTCCAGAGGAGGATGACCAAGATGGTGAAAGGTCTGGAGGGGAGCACTTGTGAGGGGCAGCTGAGGTCCCTTGGCTTGTTCAGCCTGGAGAAGAGAAGGCTGAGGGATGACCCCATTGCAGTCCACACCTTTGTCCAGAAGGAGAGTGGACAGGGGAATGCTGATCTCTATCTGGTGACCAACAATAGGACACAAGGAAAGGGAATGAAGAGCTGCATCAGAAGTTCAGGCTGGAAAAGTCTCTTCACTGTGAGGGGGGTCAGTCACTGGAACAGGGTCCCCAGGGAAGAGGTCACAGCCCCAAGCTTGTCAGAGCTCAGGGAGCAGCGGGATGATGCCCTGAGCTGTAGGGCTGAGTTACAGGCAGTCCTGTGAGGAGCAGGGAGTTGGACTCCATGCTCCTTATTCGTCCCTTCCATCTCGAGATAATCAATGATTCAATGATTCCACTGATTTCAGAAACTGGCTTGTCCTGAAACATAAGGATGCTTTTCACCCCAGCACCGCTCCAAGGTTAAATCCCCGAATGCCAGAGAAGGACTGGGGGTGACCACTGACAACAGCAAGCTCTGAACATCCCCTCAGATCCCCATTCCCCCTGGAGGGCATCTCCATCTCTCTGCTTGGAGGGGGTAAAACCCTGCAGGAAGGGGTAAAACCCTGAAGGAAGGGGTAAAACCCTGAAGGAAGGGGTAAAACCCTGAAGGATGGGGTAAAACCCTGAAGGAAGGGGTAAAACCCTGCAGGAAGGGGTAAAACCCTGCAGGATGGGGTAAAACCCTGAAGGATGGGGTAAAACCCTGCAGGAAGGGGTAAAACCCTGCAGGATGAGGTAAACCCCTGCTTTCAGGCTGTCCCTCAGACCTTGCTGCTGCTGCTGCCAGAGGCTGTTGGCGGTGCTGGAGAGCTGCCGGCTGCCTGCCTGGGAAGAGATGCAGGAAAAGGTGAACAGTTTGTCATCCTCATCTCTATTTTTGCGGTGGGACAACCAGAAACACCGGGAAAGCCATGAGGAAAGCCACTAACATAGTAAAGCTCCCATGTCAGAGCTAACCATGCCTAACATTGCCTTTTTTTTTTTCCCAAGAAAGAGTTGTCCAAGCATAAATTTTGTTAAGAAAACAAATCTTGCATCACCGCTCCAGAACTCACTTTGTTATTGCTTTGACTCAACAATGACTTTGAAAAACATCAATTCTCTGACATTTTAGAGAATGAATGGGGAGTTTGTAATTAGGTTTCATTTTTAATTATAGAAAGGTTTCAGAATAAAAGAATATATGATGTGTCCTGGGGCTACCTGCATATTTTACTATCGAATTACCTCTAATTTAGCCATTGAAATGCAAGAAGAGAGCACTTGCATATAACAACATGAAATGTCTGTCTTAGTCTATCATTCATTTGGCTCTGCTCCACAGAACAAGAAGTACTTTTCATTCAGGTGTGTTTATGATGAGTAAACTTGACCAGATGTTAAGTCTCCTTTGTATTTTAAAATGTTTTATGGCTCACATTAGTCAGCTGGAAAAGGGCAGATCATTTACATTCCCCTGTACGTTTTTTCAGGTTCAACCTTCCCCAAAGGACCACGGGACTATATGAAAATATATAGAAGGAAGAAATGAACTATTGCAAATGTAACAATGTATACCACAGAGCTGAATAAATTGCTTTGATTTACGGGATGAATTCTGTAAATATTGAATGTTATGAGACTACAGGTCCACTCCCTTGCCCACAAGGGAGATTAGAGCAATAATTGAAAGCATATTCTCTTCCTTGTAGAAACAGTCCTGATGATGCACACAGGTGAGAAAAGAGCTGTTGGCTTTTCACACACCAGTGTTCCCATGTTTGAAGGTTCCCCTCTCCAGAAGTCATTATTAAAGGATATCAGAACACATATCTCTAAGGGATTAAGTTCTTTTTCCCTACAGGATGAATCACCCCTATTGCAAAAGTAATGTTGGAATTTCTGCTACAATTTTTTTAAAGGAATTTTGACATCCAGGTGCTTAAAAAAATTATTGGCAGCCCTGAAATTTCATTTTTGTTTTGGAGCTCGAATGCTTCCCTACTCTGGGATGGTCAGCACAGTGGAGCTCAGAGTGTGCCTGCCTACAAGCACATGGAGGGGAAATGCAAAACCTTTACCTGAAATCAGTTTAATGTCTGAGATCTCAGCTCTGTGAAACTTCAGAGATTTCTATAGTGCAAAGAACATTTCCACCATCCAGGGGCCAGGAAAAAGGTGTTTTTCTGTATTGCTGTGAAAATTATGCCAGCAATATAATATTTTAATTATTTTTTCTCATTGCAGCTGCTGGAACACATTAACAATACAGATCCCTTTTTATCTCAGTGCTCGAGAAATCACACCATTTATGGGATTAATCCTTAATTATTGCTGCAGGAATTTCTGCAGCACTGTGGCTGGAGAGGAACTTTATAGCCTCCAAATAATTTGCATTTTAGACACTTCATTGTTACAAACAGTAGTTGAAGATAGAAAGGCTCCCTTTGAAGTTAAAGGAAAGAGCAATTTTTTTTTTGTGCTTTATGTATGCAAATTATGGTCAAAATAGTCTTTAAAAGAACTCGACTGGTAGGAGGCAAATCCTCCCTCCACATCATTTTAGTGTTTTGTTTTCCTAAAGGCTTTTCTAGCCACTGGCCTCTTAGAAACACAAATCAGTGTAGCTCTCACCTCAGCTGGGACCAGGAGCATCTCAGGAAAAGCAGGTGTTCACAACAATTTGTTGGAAGGGACTTTGCTTACATCCTAACCCCATGGATCAATCCATAAATAAAGAAGAATGTAACACAAATAAGGCATAATGTAATATAAATTAATTTACACAGATTAAATAACTGTTGAAAGAGAAATGGAGTGGAAGAAATACTAATCTGTATCTTTGGCTATAATAGGAGGTGTTCCATCTATTAGGGGAAAATCTTATTTAACTGACCTAAATTGCAGAAACAAAGCTATTTGCAAGCATCTCTGGATGTCTACAATGCACCATGACTTTGTTGAGGTAAGACATGGATGCTCTAGTACATATAATATTCTAAGTGCTACATTATCATTATTATTATTATTATTATTATTATTATCATTATTATTAAGCTAAAACATTAAAGGTCACAGGATTGATTTGCCCCCAAAGGCTAGAATTTTCAGACTCACGCCAGTATTTTGCTTTTTCTATTCCTAACATTATTTTATCACCAATAAGGCAATAATAAGATATAAACTTCTAGGGAAGAAGACATCAAATTGCTGTAAATTATATTCATGATGACAAGTGACCTTCAAGGATATTTCATCCCATAAATAAATAAAAGCAATTCTGGTTTCACAATCCAAGTACTCCAAGAAAATTTTCACCCTGGCAATAGTACAGGTGACAATATGGAGAAAGATGAAAGAAGATGGTTTAAACTTGAATTATTGCAATAGTTACCATTTCTGCAGAAACATTTTGACAATTTGACTCTCAAATAGAGCTTTATTATTATTTTGTTTTCTGCTGTTGAATAAAAGGCATGCAAATTAAAGGGTCTTAAAAGCTTGCTAGAATCAAGGTAATTGCTAGACAAAACCCCAAAATTAGAATCCTTAGTTGTTCTCATATAGACATCAAGAACTTTTGAACCCAAGGAAAGTGAGAACAAAGAATTCAGAAATCAGGAGCTAAACCCATCAAAGGGAGAACAAAATGCACTTGCCTAATACTCCCATATCTTTCTGGGGGTTTTGAGGTGGTTCTAAAGGCTGCCAGCTGTTTTCTTACGCAGAAGAATCCTTTCTGGAAGGGTCTACAGGGGAGAGACAGCAACAAATACCCTTTTCTCTTTCAGGTGCTCTAAGGCTGGCTCTGTAAAGAGGAGTCTATCAGAAAAGTAGTAGCAAAGATCAAGGACTAAAGAAAAGCAGAGCACTTTCTCATCTGATTCAGACATCAGGAGAAGGATTTAGCAATTATATCCCCAATGTTCAGAGGTCTGAGCATCAAACCATCACCTGCATCAGCACTGAGACATCTGTGAGCTGCTGTTACTCACTGCTCTTATCCTCGAGGTACGTGGGGTCACTGCCTTGCTCAGACACAGAGTAGGGCATTAGGTAAGAAAAATAGCCCTGTTTTCCAGACTACCACCTTTGGATCCCAAACCTCCTACCTTTGGTAAACATGTCACAACATTCTTCTGACTTGTTTCTTCTCTTTATCCCAAGAGGGAATAAATCTCTTCAAAGAAAACAAATAATAATAAATCCCAACTAGAATCTACTGGTTTTGTGGCTCCTAATTTTCTACAATTTGCATGAGGTTTTGAGATTTACGATTGCTATGAAATGTAACAAAGGTGACCTGGCAAAAGGTCCACCAATCTGTGCCATGGAGCTGTAACTCTCAGAATACATTCCTATTTTCCTTTTAATATTATAATTTTATTAACTTACAGAACATGCTTTAAAATCATGCCAGGAATTCACAATAAATCCCTCAAATGAATAAAATGAGCGAGACAGAGATGTAGCTCTTAAGTAGTTCTGTTGTAGCCTCAAGACGAAAGCATTGAAACCTTGGACCCTTTTGAGACTCCTTGCCTCCAGCCTGTGCATGAGGGATTATGGGGAAAAGAGCTTTGCTTATTCCCACTGCTCTATAAGTTGCTGGAAAGGGAAAATAACTTGTGATGTGGTTCAGCACAAATGCTGACGAGATGACTGCAGGTCATTTTTAGGTCGTGGACTTGCTGAGGTAGTTTCATGTTCATTAGAACTAACTCAGAGATATAGATATTATAGGAGCAGAGTGAAGCTTATACATGGAATTTATTAGAGACATTTGCAAAAAAAAGCAATACCAAGGGAAGCTACCAGATCCAGCAATTTCAGATGTGAGTAAGATTGATATGCCCTGTTAGAAATATAAAACCCAGGTGTAATTGAATGAATATGCACATGAGGTAAAATGAAAGTACTGCAGGATAGATGTGAAGGATTCAGAAGATGCACTGGATCAAGACACACTTTCCAGCTATTTCTTATTTGTCTGAAAGGTGGGGAATATCTGGATTTAAGCCATCAAAGAGGGATAAACTGTGCAAGTTTCATGCAGCTTCTCCTTGCTGGGGCTGGTATAACAGCACTTCATGCACAGCCCTGCTCTGTGATGTGTTGTAAGTGTGGCTGGCAATGTTGCACAATGTAGATTTTGGCTGTGCTGAGTACTGAGGGTGCAGTGCCACGTTCTTTGCATGGAGACTTGTCCTCCAGTGGGTCACACTGGGAACTTGGCCAGATCACACTGTGGCTCACTTACAGGACACATACTGGGCCTTCCTTTCCCTGGAACCCAACCTATAGCAAAAAAAACCCCAAACTATTCAGTACCCAGATTTCCCTCTGGCATGAAGTCAGGACACATCAAGATAGTGTAGGTCTATTGATCTTACCAGCCAGAAGGATCCTTCTACTCAAGAAGAGATCAAATTCACAGCAAACTAAATTAATTAATACATTCCAAAATCAATCAAACTAAAAAATGAGATGCCAAAGTAATTTCTTAGGCTAGAATGTGCACACCAACGTGTAGATACTAGTTCACTGACATTTCCCCAGTGTTCAGTACTGCAGCTCCACAAAACCTGAAACCATTCAAGTTTGCACTGCTCTTTTCAATTATCATCACACAAGCATAAAACCAAGTCACTTCATATTCATTTGCAGTATAACACAGACACTGTGACATCTGTCATGAAAGCAAAATAGCCAAATACATTATTGACTCCTATTAGATATTTATAACTTGTACAGGGCTGATATTGTGTGAACAAGAGTGATAATTTGTGATGTAAAGCAAAGTGAACGCTAACATATGTGCAACAACCCCAAATCCTTAACAGTGCTGCATTATGAATGGATCAAAACAGAAAAGGAAAAGAAAATGAGTCTGCCTGCTTCTCCTGAACTGTGGCTAACACAGACCCATTGACTCTCAGGTAGCTGTTCTGGGACACCTCTGTCTCACGGGGGACACAATGAATAGAACAGCCATAAGAAAGTAATGAGTGTGTGTGTGTTTTCCCAGCAGTGTCTTCTGGGAAGTGTCTACAGAAAGGATAAATGCATTGATTATTTACAGAATATAAATATATGAATTGATAAAACCACAGATTGTTTCACTCACGGGCTGGTTATGGGGATTTTCCCCTGTTTTGCTCACACAGAGCAGACAGCACCACTGTGATTCCTATTATATATATTTTCCAAACAGTCAGCAGCAGTAAGTCCTAAACTTTTGGTCATGCTTTCCAGGAAAACCAGGTCCTAAATATTTGATCATACTTTCTAGGAAAACTAGGGACAGAATGGGAGCTTGTGAGGAGCTCCCCTGGCTTCAGTGTTTTATCCCAGCAGGACTGCACTTTGAATCCCTTCCTTTGGTGCCAACGAGAAAAGCACAGCTGACATTTTTATGGAAGTCACTTTTGTGGTCAATCTACAATATTATTTCTAAAGTAACCTTATGGCAAGGTAAACTTTTAATAATTGTCTGTAAGACTGAATTCTGTAAATTTACTCCTGAAGTCAGAGAGAACCTGTGAATGACCAGACCTGGAAGTGTGAGGTTAATGGTTGGTCTTGATGGTCTTAGAGGTCTTTTCCAACCTTAATGATTTTATGATTTTAACACCAACTTTAACCACTGTTGATGTGCCATTCATTTGGAATGTGAATAAAACTCAGACCCTAAAGAGCCTATTTGTATTCTATTCTTTCTCAGCAGACTTTTAATTTATGTGTGGTCATTAATTTTTAAGTGTTTGTTAATGAAATACTTCCTTGTCCAAAGTTTATAAAGGGATTAATAGCTGGGATAATGAGAATTCTGGCAGGACAAGAAAATATAAGGAGGGAGAAAGAAGAAGGGGAAACCAGACAAGTTAATGATCCATTAAAGCAAGCCCTGGGTCAGTTTGGATCCTACATGGTTCATTACTGTATAATAAATTAAATTGATAGCCATAAAAACCTAGGTGGATGCAAGAGAGCTTTTGGTTACATTTACTGGGTGGACACTTAAGATGTTTCTTAAAGGTTTTCAGTTGTATTTTATTGTGAGGAAACTCTCTAGTATTAAAAGTATTTAAGCACAGAAGTGAAAGCAAACCACCAGCTTCAAAGCAGTAACTGGCTGGGTGTGTCACAGCCACCTTCACACGTTCAAGAACCTCAGAAAAAAGGAAGTAAGAAATGGGAATTAGAAGTCCCACTATGCCATTGATTAGGTTGAAAAGAATAGCACAATAAGGCTTGAGACACAAAATATTATTATATATTGGGAAAACAAATGGTGTTTGGGATAGAGAAATGGCAGGCTATTTCTTCAGATGAGGTCTAGGCTGGAGGGCCAGATACAATTACATTAAAATCTCTTGTCCTTACAGGCATTTTCAAGTTCTCCTTTTTTTTCTCCAAAGATCTAAGTTTTGGAAATATTTTCTTTGTCCAGGACTCTGATAGCTCCTGAGCTATCTTCAGCAAATACCTACTGTATGTGTATTTCTGACACAGTAAAGTTGAATCAAAACCTAATCAAACAACATAAAAATCAGAATTTTTTTACAGCTCCAGCACATGGCAGTTTAACATGCTGGTTCTGTTACCCAGACATCAAGTAGGACTGGAAAGGCAGCAAAGGGGACAGTAATGGGGACCTATTTTTAAGCACCCATTTTCATTTAAGAGATGCTGCTTGACATGAATTGTGCAACTACCTAAAAAGGTTCAGTTTGGAAGAGGGATCAGATTTATTCCAGATATATTATAACAAAGTGGGTTTGGAATAATGGGAAAGGAGGGGATAAGATTTTAAGAACTTCATCCCCCCAGAGTCTGGTGTTGCTACAAGGGACTCTGGGCGGGGAGATTGGTACCAAAAGAAAAAAAAGCCTGCAAGTAAGTTCAGCAAGGAATAGTAAGGCAACAGAGAAGGGAAAAAAACCCAGTGGCCAGATCTTACACCCACATAATTGCTTAGGAAATGATCAAGGAACTTGGGAAGCTCGGACTAGAACTGGCCCGCAATCCATTCATTGCCCCGTGTCCTCAGGGTTGTTTTTCCCTCTTGGTACACGTGTGTGTGATGGTGAGGGACGCCAAGAGTGCCTGAAAGGCCCATTCAGCCCTCAGCAAGGAAACCTGGGCTCAGGGCCACGTGGCTGCTTTTGTAGGAAAGCCAAAGCACAAGCTCTGCTGGAAGGCTGCAGGAGACCCATACACAGCCCCAGCTGAAATCTCACATCCAACCCCCAAAAGGCACGTCCCGAATGCAGAAGGAGAGCCCTGCTCCCAACTAATTTTTTAAGCACCTAATTAGCAGGAATACGAATTAAATTCTAATTTTTACGGTGTCAGGGAAAAAAAAGATATTCTATATAGGGCCAATCATGAGTCACATCTACCAGTTGACTGAGGATCAGAATGAAAATTCCCTCTGTGCTCCCCAAAGCTTATCTCAGCCCCTCACAATGCCTTGTGCTGTAGGTGGGGGGAAATTAGGAAAGGAGAGGAAGTCCAGCTCTGCCTCCCAGCGCACCAGGAGGCACATCAGAGCTGCTGCACTGGTCTGCAATTACAGGATCCAAACCGAGGTGGAACAGGATGGGACTTCCCCCAGTAGAATGTTCTTGAGATCTTGTTTGAGCCTGGCCCTTGACATCACCATCTCAAGTGATTCGACTGAAATACAATTCCAAGGAAAATACGGCGAGTAATTTTGCAGTCTTTAAATAAAATTGCTCAGACTGATAAAATACCTTCTGATCCAAAAATCCTTCCTACTTCAAGTTCAAAATTATATGAAATACCAGTGTTTAACAATTAACATACATAATCAGCATGTTTAACAGTACTAGGTTTGACAATAAGTTTTACATGTTGATGGATGAACAAAATTATTACCAGTGACACGTAACACTCACCAATGCAGTGTGTTCTCCCATGCTGTTTCTCCTCAGAAAGAAGAGGCAAAAGCTATTTTTAATGTAAGGGTAAAAATAAAATACTATTTTTACACACACAGAGATATTTTGAAGTACGTTTTAAACAATTTTATATATATATATACATATATATATATATATGAGGAGGCAGTTGCTTTGTCACTCTTTCCCCAGTTTCAAATGGAGCTCTAAGTACTTTGCAGTTTCTGTATAAAGTCCTATTCTATATATTCACAAACTAGATGTTTCATAAATGCCTTTAAATTTGCAGCTGAAGATCTACTCTGTCTAAATCATGGTGACACCCTTATGATGACTCTGCAATGAAGACTTTGCACTAAACTGAGCAAGAAAAGTACAGACTAAAGCCTGAAGTAACAGAGGGTTCATACTGATCTCACTACCACCAGAATGGTACTAAATGTAAACCAGAACAGCTTTGACCCATTTTTGTTTTATTTTCAATGATTTGTATTTAGTACAGTTGTGCTAAAATAAGCCCCAAAAGCACAATGATTGCTTTAATATATAAATTTCCAAAGCTGGAATTTGGGAAAAAGAAAAGGAGCCAACGACCAAACAACTTTTTCCTGTTTTTTGTTCTAGTACATAAAGTGCATTAACTTAACTATCCTTAGTTAATACAGCCTACTGCAGCCCCAATGGGCTGAATCAGTCTGTTGGTTGTTAAAAATGGGCATTTTTCAGGATTTCTTCCCCTAGAATGGTGGGGTTGGCTTTTAAAAATCAAGGTGGAGGAAACACTAATTGCCACAAGAACTCTGGCAAACTCCAAGACATGATAAGTATGTTAAAGACAGGGAAACATTCAGATAATACAGCAATAGGAACAATAACAGAATTTATATTAACATTTCTGTGTGCAAGAATCCTCATGGGGGTTTCATACATATGAAGGAGCTTGGTACAGAAGAAATTATTTATGAAAGAACTTACCTTTTTTTATTTTTTTAATGAAGTGTGTGTTGAAAGTACACAATACTTGCATTGATATGATACCATGTGTGCATGCAGTGCTTAGTGAAGTACTGGAAATGTTTCCAGAGTGTAAGATCACTGTTCACTATGCAGCCGAGCTGTGCTGCCAAAATTCTATTTCACAATGATTTACCAAATTCTGGGTGTCTAAGAAACAAAACCAAAAGCAAATTCAGATTTTCCCTGTAGTGAAATTGCCTTTAAACAGAGTGCTGTTACAAGTATTCACAGACATCATCAAGCAAAACAAAACCTAAACTAATGGGGCAATGCAATATGATGAAATGCTTGATCATATTTGCTGAATCTTATCCCAAAAGCTGTTTCCAGGACATAATCTGCAACATCTCCTTAGGGTTTTGCTGCAATTGTCCTTAATGTGTATTAAAATCTACTTCCACTATGTTGAAAAATGTAGTTGGTTCTCTGTTGAAAGAATGTCTCATTGTTTTCCTTCTGCAACAGAATGTATTAAGAACGGGGAAATTGTGCAGGGTTACAGCAATTTTTAAGTAGTTTTAGCATCAGATTTAATGGACTGGTGAACCCACCAGTGCCCATGCCCTGGACTGACTACACTCTCATAGATCCTACAGTTCCTCCAGGAAGGGGTGGAAAGATCCAGGATGGCCTTCTTTTATAAAGCACTCAGCTGCTGTATCCTTGGAGCAGGCAAAGCCACCTTGGCCCGTGAGATCCACTCTTTATATCCCTTGACTTGAATGAAATAAGAAGGCTTATTGTATAAAATAACGTTAAACACTATTTCTTTCCAACTGCACTTACATGAAAGATGAAAAGGAGGACTGCCAGCTCTTAGATAACTGGCCCTGTTATGAGCCTTCAGCCACTTTTTAAACAGGAATTTAGCCATTATCAAAGGTCAGCTTTCAGGTTTTCCATGGAGAAGTTTATAAAATACCTATAAAGCCAAATTTTAGTTTGTGCTAAATCTCTCTTAGGCAAATTTTATAAGAAACACTTTCAACAGTCCTCTACTTCTGGGTCCCAGATGATTTTCTTCTGGGACTAATGCAAAAAAAAAAATGATTGGCTCTTAAAAATCCTTCTTGGGCACGTCATTCTTGCTGGTATTTAGGCCTTTTATTGAGAGAAGGTTAATCTAAACAATTTATCAAACGTGTATCATGACTATTCTTGCTGTATCACTGTGCTTTTATTAGAAAAAGACCAGACTAGCCTCTAGGGAAATGTGTAATTCCTTGCTGTATGACATGGAGGAACACCTCCAAACAGAAGATTATTACACTATCATAAAGATCATCAGGAGCTGGGAGGCCAAAGAATGACTGTTCCTTTTAATGGTATTTGGGTGTCTAAACTCCCAGGCTGGCTTTAAAAACCTTAAGCCAGAAAGCTGCAGAGAGCTCAGAGCAGCACATGGCTTGCAACAGGGAGAGGCTGAGCAGCCTGCTCTGATCTGAGCTTCTCTGGAGTCTCTTGTCCAAATCCAGCTCCAATATTTTGTTTTGGTCCATGTAAAGGGGTTTTTCTTTGCATTCAGTTACCCTTACTGTCTATATGTTGCAAATTGCACGTTTTGGAACTCTCTGGTACATACAAGTTATTGTGTGTGTGTTGTTGTGTTGCTGTGGGTGTTGCTATGATGCATCAATAATTTTCAAATTATTTTTCTTAAAATGCCCACTCAGTGAAATATAACACGAATTGAAATTATTCTGCAATATGGCAATATAGGCAGGATCCAAAGGGATAAATAATAGCTGTTTCCTAGAAACTGGATAAGCCTGGAACAGCTGGAACAGCAGTGCAAACATCCTAAACTGGGAATTAATGAGGAGGTACGAATCCAGACCGATGCATGTGACAACAATCAGAAGTAACCGGGCTCACAGGAGCACTGGAAAGGGCAGTGGGCAGAACAAAGTGCAGGAAGAACATCCAACTGTGATGCCAAAGCCCTGGAAGCCCAGCAGGCACAGCCACGGTTGTGTGGAGAGGAGAAAGAGGATAATCCATGGAGTAGCTCGTGGATGTGCAGTGTGCTGAGGAAGCATTTCAAACATACTTTCCATGCAAGGAGTATTCAGTGAAAATATTCTGCATTCTTGTAGAGGTGGAGTGAGCAGGTCTGGAAATCTTCCAGGACCTCTCACCATGGAGTGCCCATAAACGCAGAGGTCTTTGGAGACCCTGGATGTGGCTGCTGTTCTGCTGACTGTGCCCTTCCTGAGCACCTCATTTCAAAAGTGCAGGCTGTAATTATCCCCCCATCCTCTTCCCTCCAAAAAGTGTAAGTTCTGGCTGTATAGTTGAAAAGTAGTATTATTTCATATTTTTATACAGCGTTTTACACATCCCAGGCACTGAGAAGACTGATTCAGCCTGAAAGGGCTGCAGTGAAGTGGGTGGGTAATTGTTACTCTTATGCCTTTGCAAAATACTGGAGAATTGAGGAGATTTGCCCCCAGAGAATATCCAAGACAGAATAAGGACTCAGGACTGAATTCAGCCAGGCAAACCAGCTCTTGGACTCAGCAGGAGATTGGGAAGGAGAGGAGCTGTGCGGAGCAGAATGACTGAAATATTTCTTTTAGATACAGCAATTTGAAGATAATTCTTCTTCTAAATTCTGATTTCTTTCTCTCTGACTCACAGAAAGTTAAGCACATGGTGATTTTCTGTTACTATACAGTCATGGGACTGCTTAGTGTGTCTTTTTAAAGAAATAAATCATAAATGTGTGTTGAACCTGGGATACCCCGTGAGCTATAAAGTTCACAAAACTACTCCATTATGTGAGTGGGGTCTGCCCACAACTTGATGAATGCATTGCCAGATTGAAAAGGAGAAAAATCTTTAGTATGGCAAAAACTATGAAGATTCATATGATTCGAATTAAATTCAGATAATAACCATACTTGGCTCTGGAAAGGGAGTTTGAAATTCTCTTCAGTGACATTTCTTAGCTTGACTTTAATGGAGAGCTATGACTGACTACTTCTTTCAGTGGAAGAAAAAGAGTTTAAATCCTTCACTAGAGCCTCTTGCTCCTTTCAAAGTCTATTTCCTTTTAAAATGATATTTAGAGATAAAAGGGAGGGGTGGGAATGAGAGCAAGCAAGATATACATCTGCACAAAAATGCTCATCTGTCTGTGTCTCACACCCTATAAATATATACATTATAAATAAAGATATGCTACTCTATGTGTGTGTGTGTGTGTGTGTGGACAAGGCATTTCATTTTGTCTGTATTTACACAACCATTTGATCAGGCAAGTTCTTGACCACAGGCAAAGGCACTGTGTTACTGGAACTGGGCAATTTGCTCTTGCCCAGGTAATAAAAATCTTTTTAAATCTGTAGCAAAATACTAAAATCTGATTTTAAGCAGTATCACTTATTAGTCAATTCACATGAACACATTTCATTGCAGTGGTAGCAACACAAATATTTTTCCATCATTGAGGTCTGGCAGCTGAGAAAAGCACGGTGGGAAGGAAGAGCCAAACCAATGTGATGCTATAAACACACTCCCACCATTCCAGGATAACTTAGAACAGCCTCCAGAAAGCTGTAATTTATGTTGGCAACAACAACTTCAGTAAGACCAGAGATCAGAGACATGCCATGTGCTTGATCAGTCCCTTCCACCACTGAGATTCCCTCTTCTCTAGAAGTTCAAAGTTGGCATATCCAAGGATTCTCAGGTGAATGGAAACCTTTAGCTCTCCTCTTTGACAGCCTCAAAGCTGTTTTGCGGTAGAAGCAAGCTATTGAAATGCACCACTGGCACCACATTGCTCTCAGATCACAATGCCCATTGTAGTTACAAAAGCTGTAGTAACAGTGAGAAAAACAAATAACTTACAATAGAAGACATTGTTTGTCCACAATCATGTGGTTTTCCTGGTTTACAAACATGGAAATGCATAGTTTCCCTTACTACATTGCACCAGACATTGCCAAAAGCAATTTACAAGGAAGCAAATGAAAACAAACCTTGAATAAGAAAATAATTCCTTTAAAAACAAAGGTAATTGTGTCACAATTTATATGCGTGTGTGTGTGTGTGTGTGAATTTCTTATACCATACCTCCAGTGTTAAACAAACAACTTCCATTGCTGGCGTTTTGAAGTGCTAAGTTAGGAACACAGAGCCTTCCCCCCACATCTGTGCATATTTTGACTCACTAACCCTTCCCCAAGCCCCAAACGGTGCAGATGTGCTTCAACAGCTGGCCTTGCTTCCTCTGCAGTGCAAGGATAATGGATGAGCATGGGTATGAGTGCCTTATCATCAGCTCATTCAGCAGTACCTTCCAGATTACTGAAATGCACTTTCAAACTACGTTGTGCCCTTAATACCTGGGTGCAGCACCACTCAGCAAAGTGCTTCCTTTCCAGAAGATGTTTTTTGACTTGTTACTAAACATTTTGTGACATTACTGATTAGATTACCTGTTAGAAGGAAAGCAGTTCCACATTGGTCCTGTCAGGAGGCAGAATCGGTTCTCTTTATCCTATGAGTTTGAGTTTGCTTCTCATATTCTTTCCTAAAATACCATTTTATTGGTGCTTCATCTTGCACTGTTCGCCCTATGGCTGGAGGAAGGAAAGAAGAAACAAAGGACATGTGCCAGCGTGTTGGAGGTAATAAGGGACACATCCAAGCAAAATGTGTTTGAGTTATGCTGAAACCAAACTCACTGTGGATATGGGACTAATTCTTCCTCCAGATGCATTTAGGCTTTAGTCACAGCAACCAGAAACCAACACAAGAGGCAACAGGGGCACAGGAGCTTGGGAATTTACAGACCCCAGATCCCAAATTTACCCCTTCAGCAGTGATGGCTCAAACCAACCTGCTATAACTGGGCCATGTTTAGGTGTGCCTTATCCCAACTCTAACTGGTGGCCCTGCAGGAGAAGGAAGTGGCAAAGCTGTGTGAGAGCAGTGGTTGTAGAAGACCACACTTAGAAAGCAGGAAAGGAGGATGTCCCCAGAGAAGGAGGGCTGCCTTGATCAGAGAAGGTGGGTAGAAACAGGACTCAGGATAGTTGGGGGAAAGGGGGATTATTTGAAAGAAGAAGTCACTTGGAATATATAAACCTGGAATGGTACCACAGGCAGGATAAAGGGAATGTGAAGCTTGGGGAGGCACAAGGAAGGGAAATGGCCTGAAGCACAAGGACAGAGCAAGCCCAAATTGATGCCGTTCAGTGTCATCGCTGGGCCTTTCTCATCTCTCAGTTACTCCTCACTGTGTCATCCATCTTACACTGATGGCTTCCCAAAATACCTCAGACTGCCCTATTTCTCCTGAAAATAAAACCTTTGTCTCAAGTTTTACAAGTGTGGTCTGATTCAATTACAAGTTCCTTTACATGGCAGATTATTTGTGCTTTACCCCTTGCTCTGAAGAGCCTATGACCAAAGCAGTGTATGTGCAATCCTGTTACCATTCTGACATCCTCACTGATGTCCCTAAATTTGCCTTTTTTCTGCTGACTTTCTTCTGACTCTAATTAAATGCACTCTTTGTGTAAATAAGCTTATATTTATAAGCCTTATTAGAGCAAGGAGCTTAACTTTAGTTCCAATAAGATTTAAACATGTCTGATGCTCAACAAGAAGAGATTCAAGCTACAGTCTGTTCTGCTGAAATGCAGCTCCTAATGGTGAAAGGGCATCTTTTTGGCTTACTGGTTTCTCTTTTGTTACTTTCCAGAAAATACTGTTATTCAGAAATATCTCAGACACACGTTACCAGCCTCTGCCTGGATCTACTGTACTGTAAAAAATAAAGAACAAAAAGACCTACAACTGCAATCAAATAGGGGAGAAGAAAAAAAAAAAAGGAATACAATAGCCTGCAATTTATCACAACCTGAATGGGATTCAACATGTCCTGTCTTCTTTGCAGTGAGAAACCCTACAGTAATATTTCCAGTGGGAAGACAGCTGTCTGCTTCCTTGCCAGCAAGGAAAATCAAAGCAGTCATACAGTTTTGTTGTGGAAAAGGCTTGCTGGAGACAGAGGTGGGATATGCCCCATTGTACAGCAGGTGTAGCAGGGGCTGGGACACTGCTGGGCAAACACTTCTCTCTGGGTCTGTCAGCATGAAAATATTCCCTGGCAGATTGTGAACTAAAGTAGAACATAAAGAACTGGAACATTTATTGAATCCAAACAAAGTACTTCTATTTTCCTTGCAGGCAGCAGCGATTTTTTTGTTTCAGATGTTGTCGTGCCTCACAAAAGTTTGACCATTAATTTTGCATGAAGAATATACAGGTCCTTGCTTAAGGTGACTCCTGCTTGGGGGTGGGTGAGGACTCTGTGTAGGACCAGAAGTAGCTTTACATCCCCTGCCATCCCACTGTCCCTGGGGCAGCTGCAAATCTACAAACCTCCTAGAGAAAGTCAAAGCAGTCTCACAGCCCTCCTGAGTCCTTCCCATATTTTCTCCTTGCCTCCTAAAGTTCCCCAAAAACACGTAGTAGCTCTCAAATATTGGCTTGTCTCCCGTTCCATGGGTTATTTTGGAATTCAAGAACAGCTCTGAGAGCTGTGTTTAACAAAGGGGAGGGGCCACAGTGCTGTGTGATTAACTGTGTTCTGTGTTTGAGTTATTCAACTATTCCTCACCTTACAGGGTCATTGTAATCACTCCATGGCTTTCACTTGTACTTTGGGGATGTGCTCTCTTGGAAACTGTCCTTTCCATCCTCCATCAACAATGCCCAGCAAGGTGCTGGGGACATCTGGAAAAGGACCAAGACACCCTTTCTTCAGATCAATGAAACATCAGCTCACAGCTAAGAGCAATTGGCACCTCTGCAGCCATCCTTGCACTGATGTTTTGCTGGCACTAGAAGCAACAGAAATCCCAATATTTTGCAGTTTCCATTTTTACCCCATATGGGTTTTTTCCCCTAATATTCAGAATTATACTGTCCATGCAACTTCCCGTGTCCATCCTTATCATTAGACAGTTTTATTCTTTAAAGCTCTTCACCAGCCTCAATCAGATCTGACAAAGAGGCATCTGTTGCCAAAATTTATTAAAACTGAGGTCTAGACTGGTGGGAGGGGAAATTGCATCAGTGTCTCCACTGAGGAGGTGGCCAGAGCAAAGTGTAAAGGTGCATGACTCCAAGAGTGAGATCCCAAGTGCAGTAGCTTTAGGGATAGTAAGTGAAGTACGTGGATGTGCACACACATAGCAGGAGATTCACTGTGCAAGGAGCAGCTGGACTCTGAAAATCCCCTTGGTTGCCCAGCCAGGGCACACGGAGCTGTTGGACACCACTTTTTTTTGGTTGGTCGGTTTAATTAGGAGCCTCATTTACGAGACACAAGGCCCATCCACATGTATATGTGGATATAATCTGACAGCACTATTGACTTTTCTATTGTATTCAGCAGATTAGCTCTTTAAGGCAAATTTCCAGAACATCTCCCAGTTAATTTTGACAGGTTTTGTAAACCAGGACAGCACGACCAGACACCAGACCAGAGGAAAAAGATTAAAAAAAAAAAAAGAAATAAAGTCTATTTGGTCAAAACAGAATCACAGAATCTTCTGAGTTGGATGGATAATGTTTCCAATTGAAAGAATTTTTCCTACTTGTATTATCCTACCATGACCTTAGCTCCAAGAATAATATTCCATAATTTTGCACTGCAAAGTTAATTTCACAGAGCTAAAATGGCAAACAGATCACCTATTATTATATTCTTTCTTTGTATATTTTTACATTTCCTATGAATGAGCATAACCTTTCTTTGTGTATGAAATATATCATAAGGCTGTGTTTAAAGGTTTTTCCAACTATTTGTGAAATTTATCACTTAAAAATATTACAATGGGCTGATACTGATAAACAGTATTACTTGTTTAGTTTTGTCTCCAATGAGGATTTGGGGTTTTTTTGAACATCCTATTCTTCTTTGAACAGCTATTGAAAACTTACATAACTCGTCCAATATTCCTCTGAGCTCTTGTTTGTCCAGCAAATGTGACTTGTTACAGAGTATTTCTGTAACTTTTTATTTCTACTTAGAAAGTGAAATGGCAAAACATTCATTTGGATTATCTGAAAAGATATAAAACATATTGAGGAACAGGCCATATTTTCTATTATCAGATTCTCCTCTATCTAGCACATCTTTCAAGAAAACCTCAAAAAATGCAATTCAAAGTACTTTAATTAATACAAACCCCAACTGACCATTTTGATAAGTGTGTTATTAACACTGTAGATTACATCAGAAGAGATTTGGCAGTTGCTTCTTATTTAAAATCAGGATTTTTCACTAGAATGAGATTTCTTCCCCCTTCCTATTTCTAGCTACACAAACACGTACAGAAGGTTCCCTTGTTTCAATGATATGAGCAATTTCCAGTAGTACTGATGGTGCATGTGAGTGCATAATGAGGGGGGAAAAGCAAATTAAAGGCAGGTTTTAAAGTTTTTATTGTCTTTGATATGCACATGCTGCTCCTACTGAGGGGCTACTGGAGGCTTTGCAGGAATATCTACAACAGAACAGACTCTGCAGCTGTGAACCTGTAGATTAGTCTCATTTATCATTCCAAGAAAGGAAAAGGGACCTATTAAAATTTCTCATGGTAAAAATACTGCCGGACTTTTTACAGTGTATATGTAAGCAATCATCAGGTATTTCCACCAAGCACTGCTCTCATTGAGAACATTTTAATTCTTTTCTCCAGGAGCTCTTTCCAGTTCAGTTGTGAGCACTTAAAGATCAGTATGATCTGATTTGGGAGCAGATCAAAACCACCATCCTGGGGCTCCAAAGACAGAACTGACTCCCCAGTATATTCTTGCTACCTCTGAGCCCATTTCAGGGAGTTTTGTTATCTGTGC
>JAWWTY010000158.1:31060366-31100297 GCA_035222235.1 Margarornis squamiger
TACACAGGCCTGTCAGATCTGAAACCTGAGAGGGAATATGCAAAGCTGTCTTTAGGTGAACTATTAATGTGACTGCGCTGTATGGAAATAAAGAGACACTGATACTTCGTACCTTGCCACATATCTCTGGAACAATTGTCACCTTTCAGGTGGTAAGTTCCAAAGCAATACACAGGTTTTTCATCTGGCCTCTGGCTCCTAGTGACACAGAGGGTGAAGGGCATGGGGGTACCAAGGCTGTTACTAGGAAGAAGCAAGAAGGGCAGCAGGTGATTTCACCACTCTCTCAGTCATCCCTACTAAGATGAGTTCTATTAAGGGCTTTAGTGAAGTAGGCACTACCAGTGCAGCCTTATGACATGAAAACAACTTAAGGAATTAGAGAAGACACTTCCTAGGTAACTGATTTGGTTGTCATAAGTTGTAATTTAACAGATACAGATTTATAACACAGATAGCTCTATGTGCTGTGGAAGCTGAGTTGGACAGTAGGATGGCAGGCAGACCTCAGCTGAAAGCATCTGCCTGGAGGGAATGACCAACTCGCCAAGGAGAAAGAGTCCATCAGTCTTTGTCACCTCCAAGAAATAAACATGAAGAGGGGACGTGATGAATGAATGGTGAGAGGGGACAGAGAAATTCCAGCCTGTGCATAAAAGCCACCACCTTCTGTGTTTGCATGAGACCCTCAACACTGGTGTCTGTGCCCTGCTAGTGACAACTAGTCCCTACTGATGAACCTTTTCCCCATGTTTGTTGTCAAAATGGGCAAAGTCTTCAGACAATATGAAAACATAGGCTTGGGCTGTGCATCTAAAACAGAACATAAAAAGTATATTCCCTCTTACAAATAGATTTGGTTTATAGACCTGCCCACCCACAGCCAGATTAAATGCAGAACCTGCATGAGAATTAATATCTTGTGTTTGTAATCAGACATTATTTTCCTCTGCATAAACCACAAGCAAGTGTTAACTGGAGAGGCTTAATGAAGCATAATTATTTGGTGGAGGGAGAAGTCAGCGGGGGCCAGGCGTGCCGCCCCAGCACTCGGGTCTAGCGGTTCCCAGCGCCTCTTTGGGGTTTTTCCACTTGCTTTTATCCTCTTCTCTTCCATTTCTCCCAGCAGCAAAAAGCTGTATAAAGTCAACATGGCACGCTGAGAGGGTGAATGTGTGAAATTCCCATGCTCTGTGCATGGACAACTCTGTGGCACTGACAGCTCCTCCCCTTGTGCAGCACTGCTGTTGGAAGCTGCTGCTGGCTGGGACCTGTGCATGGCTCTAGAATTGGGCAGCCAGAGAGAAAACTGCCTTCCTTGACTCCCTGGAAGTGGTGGTAGCACACTCCAGCCTCTATCAAAGTCACAAGAAAATATTCTAGGTTGGTGTGTCTGTACCAGAATGACAACCTCATAAAAAATTTACCACTGTTTTAAGTGAGAGACTTTAAAATTGTTTTAAAGAGAGACATTATAACTTGATTTAAAACTGCAGACCCACTCAATAATATATATATGTATTATTCTTTTTTAATGAACAAATATTTTTAAAGATGATAGAGTGAAAATTAAGGAATAGACTCTTTTTTTTGCAGGACTAAGAATAGGCAGGTTAGGGAAAATAATATTCTATATTGCATTTAGCCTAACTCAGACTAAATGATCGTCAAGCCAAGATTATGGATAGCTACCCTGTTTTCTTTAACCCAGATATAGCTCAGTCCAAGCTCTGAAGAATGTTAAAAACACATTAAGTAGAAAATTACTAAGATGGCTAATTAAGTCTTATCGAAGAACACATCTGCAAGTATACATGCACTGGCAGCTCTTCCATCAGGAGCTGGTCTTATTACAAAAAGTAGAAACCAGTCCTTGTGGGGAAAATCAGGCAGTTACTTCAAGAAGAAAATATTTATACATTATTAAAGGACTGATTTTTCAGGTACCTGATGTTAATTTAATGAAGATAGAAATCATGCCTATATTCACCCATCCACTTGATGAAGGCTTTGCTGAATATTTCAGGATGGAGAAATTGCCTTCTTTCAACACCATGAGAGAGACTTAGTCAAAAGCAGGTGCTACAGAGAATGATTTTAGTGGATTACTATCCCCATTTTCCCCTTAGATTAAAATAATTTAGGATGAAAGAAATGCAGCTTGCAGTTCACCTCGTGAAATGCCTGTACCACAGAAAGGGTTTGTTTGTCCTTTGAGCTGGAGGTTGAAATCCAAGTTCCCCTCTCCCCTTGCATTTCTGAATGAGCTTTAACAAGTCACTTGACTTCTTCTGTCTGTCCCAAGCAAAAGCCTGGGATCATTGGACTCCTATAGAAGTGTTATGACCTGGGAGAGTTGTGTCCTATGGGTAATAAAAGATTATGAGTTCTCCATTGTTGTTGATGTTATTATTATTACTATTATTGTCTGCATCTTCTCCTTGGGATTAGCAAGGACAAGGATATGAGAGAGCCTGTGTAGGTGTAACCTCTTGTAGTCCCACTGAGCATCCACAGCACATGTGTGTGTTCCCTGCAGCCAACACCAAGCTCCTCTCCCTCACCCTTCACACCATGGTGAGAGCTGCAAGGATTAACTCCCCCTCTTTCACACAGGCTCTTGCTCCAAACCATACAGGCAGGATTTGCAAAACCTTTCAAGGCGTATTTAAAAGGGGAATTATCTGCATTTAGCTAGCTGGAAAATACCAGGCACTGGAATTCCTCCAAGAATTCTTTTTATGAAGTAAAATATTTGGAAAGTACATTTGCAATCAATTTAAAGGAAAGGCACATTTTATATTAAAACCCTCATACTCCAGTTAAAACACCACTTTGACTATTATTTTCTAAAATGGAGTGTTACAAGATCCAAACACAATATACTGTGGCTCGCAGAGCAGAGTTAATAAACAGGATAAAGTTTCACCAATGCAAGTTGAGATTCTGCTTCTCTTTGATTATTTCCCTTTTTATCCTGACCCATGCTGCTACAAAGTAAAAAGAGTATGCATCACAGTAAATTTTGAAGATGAAAGTTAGGGTCACAGTTATGAAAAACAGAAACTGAGACTGGTTTTCCCCAAAGCATGTCTAGAATCCAAAAAAAATTATGGGGGATGCTTTCCAAAGCTGCTCATCACACCAGTACTGGAGAATTATTGGGCATGTAGCCTTTCAGAAATTCCTGATATTTTAGGGGTTAATGCCTATCAAAACCTCACCAATCATTTAGGATGGCACATCCCACAGAAAAACTAATGGAAAACTCCTCCCCTAAATCCCATAATTACTTTGAAAACATGCCACTCTTTAGACTTGTTGGCCTAGGTCAATTGAGGGGCAGGTTTCAGTGAACAAGTACTGAAATGGCAATGCCTGACCCACGTACCTCTTGCACTGATGTTTCTTTTGCAGGGCTGACAGTTCCAAACAAAGCCACAACTTTTCCCTTATGACATAAGGCAGAAACAGTTACTGCTACAGTTATAAATCCAGAAATGTCTTTAAATATTTTTAAAAGCAAGCAAAATAAATCTGATTGTTTATTTTAACCTTTCTTGTTTTACATGTGCTGTATTGGTTCTATCTGAGACCTCGGAGAAGAAAATAAACCATACCAGGCTATGGCTGTGCTAAGCTTAGTGTTTTATGGCTTTTCTAAAGTTAAGTGTGCCACATTAAATGTGTTAAGAGAAGATGTATAATTGTTATTGTAGAGGGCATTTTGTTTCTCTGAAATGGCAGGGAGTAGATGAAAGCAGTAAGACCACCTTATATTACATCTCATATCTTGCACTTAAGAGGATGACCTCACCCAGCATTGCTAGATGTTGATCCAAAGGGTGCCTACACAGCCCTTATTAACTTCAGCACTGTGTTTGTAAAGAGCAGCATAAGAAATAACATATCCAGGTGAAAATGCAGCTGGAATATAGGCAAAGGCACTTGGGAATCCAATCAGAACCCAGGGACTGACACCCAAAATCTTGCAAAATGTATTTGTGGGGTCTTTTAATGACCACAAGCAGTTGTAGCGGACCAGTAGTTTTATATCTGAGCACAGCCAGAAACACAGCACCATCCAATTATTAGTTGAGTCAGGACTCCAAAATCTTGTCTGTTCATGGGGTATTCACTGGCAGAGAACACTGGGTTGGGAGTCAGAGCTGCACAGCCAGTCCCTGAGCTTTCACTATCTGTACTGAGAACGTTTCAGGCCATTTACCCTCCACACTCCTCCAGCTCCCGAGGGACTTGCAACACTGCCAGCAAGACTAAAAATTAGTTCCAGTGTCTGCGGCAAACAAACACAGTTATTTTACATATCACGAGCTTAAGTCTTCCAGACTTAGTGGTGAGCGAGGTATGTCTGGGTGAGGGGCACACCTAACACCCAGGGTAACCTCCTGTCTGGTTTGTTTGCCTTCCAAACCTGTGGCTGGGACAGGCACTACCTGCTAGAGCCCAGTGCTCCTCAGGACAAGAGCATTTGCAAAAAGAACCTCTCTGTTGTTTACCACCACCTGTGCCAACGCTTTGGAAGTCAATCCATTGTTTTAAAAGAGCCTTCCAAAGTGAAATACTAAAAGGTGTGAAAAATACAACTCGGTTTGGCAGCACCTGGTACCATCTTGCAGTGCCACAGTCCTGGTCCAGCACGTCTGAGCCCTCACTTCAATCTCTGCTTTGCTCTTTTCTTGGCTATACCAGAGCATTCACACTGAAATCCACGGAGAGTGGTGTGAAATCAGGGATGACACATGAGAGGAAAGACAAAGACCTTGTTCCCCTCCCAATGCATGTACATACTCTCACAAACTTCTTTGTCAAGGTACATTTGCTCTTGGTGAAGTCAACAGGTGAGTGCATACAGCCCTTGCCTGGAACATGTGCAATCACTTCTGGGAAGAGAGAAAAAGTGGTAGCTGCTTGTCCTACCTTTTCCAGTACATCTTGCTCAATTCCTTATAAAAATATCCAGCAGGAGCTCTTTTATGATGAGAATTACCACTAAGGGGTGTGGTCCCTTTTAATGATAAGGAATAACTTGGGTAGACATGTGAAGGAAAAATGATGTAACCTGTAAACTGCATAGAGCTAAAGAATCCAATCTGCCCATGGATTTTCTACAGAGAGAAGTGTGGGTTTGTGGAGCAAGAAATCTGGGCAGAAAGACCTCACAGAGAAAGTCACCCAGAGAGGACAGCAGTCCATTATTCTGAGGTATGAACGCTGGGACATCTCAAGTGAGCAGATTGCATTTTGTCCAGAGACTGAATTTCTTCTTTCCACATCCCAATTCTCTGACAGAGAGCTTAACCTTGGGAGACTGGGGGGGAAGAAAAATTCATTAAGCTGGTGGTTTCAGGGTAAACCTTCAGCTTAGATTCCTATGATCAAAAATAAGATCCACAAAGTTTCGTCTGTACATTAGGGCTGGGGGCTAAATCCTCCTGAAGGCAGAGCCCCAGATGGAAATGCCTCCAACATTCCCTGCTTCCAGCAGCACTGCAGTGGTGCACTTTTTCCAGCAGGCACTGAAGCCCATCCAGCAGCAGCTCGACCTCCAGGCACAGACAGGCAGAGCCCAGCCAGCTGCAGAAGCCCCAGCCACCAGCAGTTCACAGCTCCACAAGCCCAAGGCAAGCAGAAGTCACCTTTCACTGCACAGAATGTGATCCAGACCCCACCTTGTGTAGCACGAGGAACAAGCAGAGGCAGAGCCTCAAAGAACCAAGATAACTTCAAGCCTGCAGAGCTGAAAGTGCCTGCCAGGAACCCAGCAAATCCTGTGCTCCCAAAGCTTCCACCAGACTCCGCAGACTTGGATTCCCATAATGAGAATAAATACAGAGATGCACATTCACACAACCTGCAGAACAGGCTGAGATAAAATGTACATGAACTCTGCACCATTAGTGTTACCAGGTAAATGGGTAGGGTTTGAGAAGACGTGTGATAAAACCTCAGGTTGTGGAGAACCTGAGAATAAACTCAACTAACTTCAGTACTGGTAGATGCAGTAGATGATATCAGGAACTCTGTAGCAGTATTTAAGATCACCTTGATTATTAAAACCAATAGAGTTGCACTAGGGATCAGCAAGGGCAGTTTTGCTACTAAAAGCAAAGTGTCTGCCAGGCAAAAGGAACTGGAGAAATGAAAATCTGAGCTCGTCTGGTCTTTAACACTTTGAGTCTCTTTGGTGTCTCACTCACCACATTTCTTGCACCCTCACACAGCAAGATGTGAAACTCCAGAAGTCACCGTGGTCTGATGAGATTGTAAATGAAAATAGCATATATCCCTATATAAATAGCATATATAACCATATATGATGGATAGATATGTGTATGTTCCCACATATCTACCTCTGAAGCTCTTCATCAATGAAGAAATTGATAAAGATGCCTTGTTTCTCCTGCTCTGGCTTTAACAGAGTTGTTCTTGGATGACATGCAGAAAAGTACACTTTGCCTTGAAAATGGCAAAGCTTCCAATCCTTCAGAATATTCGTGAGCACTGAGGATACACAGAACTGCAGGACACGCTTAGTGATTAACTCAAGATCAAAAAGCCACTGCATAAAGCTGGACTCAAACCCCACCTTGCATGCAGGGATTCTGCCAGCCCAGCCTGAGCCTCACATGTGCAGTGAGCACTGAACCCAGGCTAAGTGTGAGCTGGTTAAGGGTTCACTGAAGTGTCTCACACAGCCACACAAATGACCCGACACAGGCAGAACCTTGGATTCAGTTTTAAAAGTCCACAGATCTCCAAGAAAAGCAATTTTTTTCTCTTTGCCAGCTTTGTGTCTTCAATGGGGCTAACAAATATCAAGGTTTGAAATTATTTTATTACCCTTACACGTAGAATTTGTACAGTGATGGAGCTTTAAACACCCAAACAGCACAACAGTTAAAAACAACAGCTATTAAATAGTCATGGAATTTAAGTCATCACTTAATAATGCCAGCTTAGTAACTGGTTGCCATTTTATAAACCCAGAATATTCAGCAGTGTCTTGATGTTTTAAGTTTTGGATACATTTCATCTTCCTTTTACAAATGCCCCCAGCCTGCAGAAATGTATGACTGTTTACCTTTTAATATTTTTGGGGTTTTTTTTTCCAAACTGTCAAAACAATTACCTCATTGAAAGCCAGGTCTTGGCATAAAGACAGTGGAACAGAGAGTGATTCTCTTTTGTGGACAACAACGTGAGCTGTTCAAGCTGGCTACCCTTGGAGAACAGCTTGCTTCAAGATAATGTGGGAGATAACTGATAGCACTGACTCCTTTTCATGTTACAAAACAGGTCGATGCTTGTGAAGGGATCAACCTGTTATTTTGAATTAGACACAACAGAAGGAAGACAGTAACTTCTGGCAATAATAGCAAACTGGGAACACACATTTCTGCAAGGTTTTGATTTCCTCCCACTGGTGTCCTTGAAACAGAGAAAAGAGAATTATAACAGCCATGACAAAAGAGATGATTTTACAAGAGGCACATGCTACCTCACAGTGCATTGAGCCCAAGCTCATTTCAGTGTGAATAAGGCAACAGGCTGGTTTGATGAAGAGTGCCCTTGAGCATGTACCCCCTTCTGTATCACTACTGTGGGATCCTTCTTCTCCCCAATCTTTCAGAAGTATTGTACAAGGGGCTCACTGCTGAATTAACCCTTTGCTGAATTTCAAATGATTCCAACTCCTCTCTTGCTCTCCTTACAGGAGGAAGTGAAGCCCTACTGTACCTGATTCCTCCCAAACTCTCAGGCTGCTGGAACATCAAGGTTACACAAGGAAAATGCACAGGGCCTGATTCTGCAGGCTGGAGGCACAGCAACTGTCCCAGCCTCTGTCTGTACTGTGTGGGATCCAAGCATGAGCACTGGCAGTGGCCCAGTGCAGCCTCCTGACTCTCTGCAGGCATGCCCAAATTAGGATGCAGGCAGATGTATGTCTCAGCTGGGAGATGGCAAACACTGGCACCATATCTCGGCTGAACTGATAGATCTCTGACAGACAACTCTTTAAGGCTTCTCCTAAACTCTGCTCTGGTCTATAGTGGAGCAGGCAGGTGTGAAGTCACACACAGTTTAAGTTAACCTGTTACACATTGACATGGAGAAGCGTCCATAAAATCAGTACTAGTCTCCACTTGGACACCCCCTCTGACAGCAGAGCAGCAACCAGGGTGTGCCTGTGCAAGCACTTCCTCACTCCTGCTCTCCCCTGTTGGGGTTAAGCTGCCCCATGTCCCTCCTGGTGGGAAGGTGTAGCAGAAGTAGGGGTAGGTGCTGCCCTAAACACCCGTGCTGTCACTAAATACCTGTGTGGAGCTACATCAAATGGAAAGCAGCCTTTAAAAGCCTTGCTTAAGTGGACTTCAGTATTTGGCTTGAGGGAAGTGGCTCTTCAGGGTATTTACATACGGACAGATGCTGTCACAGAGCCATTCACCTCTTGGCACAAAAGTCACCAAGGTTGTGCCTTTAGGAAATGCAAGGGTGAAGAGGGAAGCTTGAGCAGTGTGACTCATCAACATGAAAGTGGCTCTTGAAAGAAGAGCTTGCAGACCATAATTAATGGACTGGAAATTATTTTGAAACAACAAGCAGAATGGTTTTAGATGCATTTTACATGATTGCATGGTAGGTAACTCAAGTGTGCCCACAAAAGTCAACAAAAACATTTCCACTGACCTCCAAGAGGCAGCAAATGGATGCCAAACAGACCAAGAACCCCAAAGAGGTGCAAACTGGAAACAAAATTTCATGTGTGCACTTTTGAACTTCCCAGCCAGACTTGCTCATAATCCATCTTCAGCACAAGTGTTTAATCTTTGGAAGTGCCAGCCCCTGAGGAGCTGAGCTGAGCCCTCTCAGCATCTGCTGAGATGTGTTCCTGGCACCTCAGGTTGAAAATATTGGTATTCCCCATTTAAACACCTGCATAAATAGCCCCCATCAGAGTGAATGTCTGTCTGCTCGCCTGTACACAAACACAGGGTGTTTGGACAAACTATGGGAAGAGATTGTGTGACAGAAAGATGAACAGCCACTTTCTCCACTGGTTAAAAGGCCTCAATTCTGCCCATCCTTGGTAAATCAAAATTGTTCTGTTGGGGGCTTTTTTTAAGCATGTTTCTGGAAAAAGTGATATTTGTGTTACTTGTTTAATAATCTATTTATGAAATTATGTGGATTTAGCCTTAGAAAACTTCTCAATTAGCACTGTTTACTATTGAAGTGCCTTTAGAAATGAAGACATGCCAGGTAGGCTTACCCATCTCTGTTAATATTTGTCTTGGATTACTCATATCCTAAAACAAAGAATTCTGGGATTTTGGAAGCTAATCCCTATCAAAGTTAACATCATCTAAAGCACCTATAAATCTAGGAGTTGAGTTCAGATAGAGTTGATGCCTCTACTACAGTCACTACCTGGAAGGGTCTTCAAGTGATTCCCAACTTGGGAAAAGCTTGAACAGATTCAGTTTTGAAGCTCCTTATGAATTGTTCTGTCCTATTTTCTCTCCCACTCCCCCAGGATTTTGATCACCCCCTTGTTCACATGACACTGAAAACCACGTGGCTCAGCACAGGTCACTGTGTTCAAACACCAGAGCTCAGCACCAGGCAGAAATAATTTTGCCAACCTTAGTTGTGTTCTAAAGTTCTGAGGTTTTTAAAGTCTTCCTGAGTTTGGATATGTACAGGAACTAGTGAACAAAGACCTGTTCTTGTGGTAGATGTTAAGACACTCTTAAACTATAAATACAGACAGAAAAGAGAGAGACATCTGAATAAGTGTCTTTCAGACATAAAATGTTACATTTCTACCTTTTCCTTCCTAAGTGATCCAAAGACCAATAGTAAAACTGTTTGGAATTACTGAAGATTAAATAAAAGCCTTCTCTGCAAGCCCAAGCTATTATAGATTGTATAAAAATTAACATTTGTCTGCAAAAAGCTCCATTTCCACAGTCCTCATAGTACATTTTTCTAGTTCAAACGTAAAACATGTGTTTGTAAATATGGTATTTCATTGCACACATTGCTAGAAGGTAAATCAGCCTGAAGAGATGACACTGAAACAGCTGCCAGTCCTGAGAGAAAACACAGTGACCAAAATGTCTTATGACTGGAACAAATGCAAGACTCAATAGATAATTTTTAACCTAAAGTACAGAACTGTCCAATTAGGAACATTCCTTAAATCAGGCACTGGCAATTATTCTGAATGTTACAGAACCTCAGTCTCCCTGACCAGAAATGTAAATACTGTCCTCTAATTGGAAAGAAAAAAAATGAAATAAAATTTAAAAAACTGTTAAAGCTGTCTTAATTAAATGCAACATCTGGCAAGGAATTTACTTACATAGGCTGAATTTCACAGCAAAATATTTCTGTCAATATTTCCTTGCCCCTTCTTCAGCTACAGAACTCTCCTCCCCTATCATGCCACATATCATGAGTTTCCTCCTTCCTGTCTCTGTACACTGAACACAGATAATTGTGGCTGTGTAATTAGAGGATTGTATCATTTTGCTTTCCTTTTTTTTCTTTATATACAGACACTAATTGGATTCAGAACCCAGCAAAAACCATCAGGAACCTCGGGTAATTTGGTTAAAAAAATCACTCCTTATAGTGTCAACACTCTGTTCTATCTACTTTATTATCCAAATTTCCTCCATGCTTTAAATAGCAAATTACTATAGATTAGGGAAATTGCTGGTTTATATTAGTCTGTCAGAGAAGTTAAACCTTCCTAAAAGATTTCCTGAAGATGGATTAAAGTCCTCTCTATAAAAGACAGGGTCTCAACTTGTGTTTTCATCGTGTCTTAGACCCTCAGGTCATCATCTAGATGGTCAGCATAGCTGGTCAATTTTGGGATGGGAAGCCCTGAGGTGAAGGGAAGTTGGGTTAGTGATTCAGTAGGAGGCACTCCAAAGCAGCATTGATCTAGTGCCCTGGAAATGTATTGCTGAAAGGAAGTGTGCTCTTGGAAAGCTTGACTCTTGGCTGCAATGGAAAACCTCATGACCACTTCTGGTGATTAATGGAAATGGAATGGAAAAATTAAAGATCTTATTCCACTTTTGACAAGAGCAGGGCTGTTAAGCTGAGTCTTGTGGCCAAATTCCAGGTAGCTACATTGAGCCTACCTAAATACTCCTAAAAGTTATATTTGAATATGCTGTATTATTCTTAACTTCCTACCCTCCGCTGGTATGTAGCATTTCTACAGGCAGCTGAACAACAGCTTCATTGTGCCTTGAGCAGCACTGTGACTACATGGGGTGAAGAGTTTCTGGTGTGTTTAAAGTGCTCTGAGATTCTTGAGGGTGAAGGACTGAATACACACAGGGTATTTTATTCTTAGTTTTAACTGACATGGCGAAGCTTGCCCACACTTAGCTAAAATTAAACACGCAGTATTATTTGCACATAGTTTTCTACCCTTTCCTGAGTGTAACAGGGAAAAAAATATCTTCCATCCAGCCTACTTTTATGGTTTTCATCTTTAATGAAAGAATGGAGGTGTTTTTTTTAAAAAACTAGTCCCGTGAATTAAACTATTGTAAATATAGCAGTAATATCCTACCTAAGAACATATTTCTGAACTCTATATATCTAATTTTAGGTTTTAGATATCTAAGATGAAGAATGCAATGGTATTCTTGGACATATGTTTTCAGTCTCTCGTTCACTGTAGCTAAAGGCAGCACTCCCTTTGTGCAACTTCCACAAAACACAGAGGACAGTACCTGGAACAATGACCCAAAGAAAGGAGCTGACAGTTTAAAATGCCCATGAGGCAATATAAGCTGCTGGTCTTTCAATTAAATTCGAGCCAAAGAAATCTGTATTTTGACCCAATTCTAAATTTTGCCATACTTCACCTCTTCCATGTTATAATCCAGTGTGAGGGAAACTTGACATGCACACAGTTTCTGATTCTTGATCTGTTTCCAGAGCTCAGAGCAGCCTTGGAACCAGAGTTATGTTTTTGAGATAACTCCATTTCAAAGCATGCAAAAACTAAGCAGTATTTGGAAAGGTTTAAAAATAGGACTAAATGTATTTATTAATAGCTGGGAACACACGACTGGTCTGTCTGACCCTTCCACAGCTCTCAGCCTCCACCTTCCTCTTGTCCTCCCATGAGTTTTTGTCCTCCCTCACCATTTGGAAATCCACCTCTGCCTGCACCTCTCACATATTGATGTCCTCCACCTCTGCCTGATCTCCCTACACCTCCCTCTGGATCTCCCATATCTTCTAGCCTCTATCTGTGTCTCAGCCTCCCATACCTCTTGGGCTTCCCACCTCTCTGTGGCCTCCCTATTAACTCCTTTCATCAGAGATGCTGGAATGCCTTTGTAACTCTGCAGCTCGGAGCTCAGATGGTTCCTATCAGCTCCTGAGAGCCTTCTTAAATGTGTAATGACACCATCCTGCAGAAAATTAGCAGATCTGGCCCAAGGTTAGGCCATGCTAATTCTCCTTTTGCGTTTTTTTTAAAAAACAAGAGGATTTTAGCACAGCTACTGCCTCTTTATTGGTTTTGGCAAAATCTTCAATCCAACCCTATTTGTTCCTCATTTGGAGAGGACCACACTGACATTGTGTTTCTTTGGAGGAGGTGGGGGAACAAAGAGTATCAAATAAGGGTGATTAGAGGATAAAAAGAAAGTATGTTTGGAATGAGTCCACACTTGCTTGTGTGGGGCTCATCTCTATCTCCTGCCTTGTGAGGTGCTGCTTGTAAAGTCCCTTCTGTCCCTCTGGGGCCTCAGGTTTTGCTCTGAGGCACAATGATGGGACCAGGCATGGCTTTCACTGCCCCTGTGTTCACAGAGTCACTGTGAGTTGGCCCAGCCAGTCCAGAAGAAGAACAGCTGAGTGTGCTGGCCACTGTCAGGACCCAGGGATGCCAGCACAAGTTTTATCTGAGTCTTGTTCCTTTTGAAACATCAACAGAACAGAGAAATGCAGGGTGTGGACTAAGGAGACCAATGTCAAACCCCTTGGGACTTCTACAACCTGCCCTTCTATGCACTGCATTGTTAAGTGACATTAAACCCTCTGTCTTCTAACCATAAAGACATTTTGTTGTGAATTTTAACTTGTGCTTCACCACTTTGTTAATATTTCATTAATTACTCTCCTCATTGTGTTTCTTTTCATGCACAGAAGTATTAAGGCATGCCAAGCGTTTTTAAATACTCCATTTTAATGGAGCCTAATTGTCTTGGTAAAAAAAATTTGCTTTACATGTCACAGTAATGCAGTGCAATTTAAACAGTGAATGTCCAAACCCATAACCACTGTTTTTTCCAAACACTGGAAACGTTTCCTTGGACCCTGCATTTGATCTTGCTTGCCCCTTATGCTAACTTCAATATTGCCAATCAAAGCAGCTATAGGGACAAGCAGTGTTTCCTACAGCTCTCAGTCCAGTGCACAGTATATCAATCGTGTGCTCCAGCTGCACAGTAATGCTTTCATTTACTTTAATTGTTTCATTGTGTTCACATTTAACATATTTTTCTTTTTTTTTTTTTTGTTTGTTTTGGTTTTGGGTTTTTTTTTCCCCCCACAGAAGCTCATGATCCCTGTTTTTCATGAAAATTTTATCAGCGCCCTGGAAAATGGAAGGATAAACTCGCTCTAAGATTTGGAAATACAATGAATGGGGTTTTTTTCTTGTTCTTTCATGTTTTCTGCATCAATGAGGTTTGTAGCTGTCCTCAAAATAATGTTAACTACAAAATCAGACAGGTTCCAGTGAAAGGTACCCCCAAGATTTCTATGCTATGACATTTTTAGTCAGATTCTTCACATTTTAATTAAACTTGTTCCATCTGATAGAGAGAAATGAAAGGGGTTCTTTTTGTCACAGGAAATTTTAAAAAGCTAACAAAGGGATTTTCAATGGCAGGCAGCCAGCAAGGAAACTTGATCCCAGTCAGTTTTATTAAAGTAGCTTTACACTTTTGACATTTGCCTTTTCCCAATAAAATTCCTTGAACACTTGCAAGGATAAGGAAGTCAATATACACGAGCACAGGGGCAGATGGGCAAAAGCCCTGCTCGTTAGTCAAATATCAACCCTGATCCCAAATAGAGAAAACCTGCATTAGCTGCATCAGGCAAGTCATAAATTACAGCACAGTTGAAGTTCATGGGCAAAGACTGGACTTGAAGTCCCAGCTTGTGTGACACAGCCTGACAAATCAGGGCTCCCTTTACAATATGGAAACCTGACCCTCTGCATAATATTATGATCGCTCTAATGGCTAAGCCTGGTCAGAGATTACCTCCTAGAGTTCTATAAATTATTTAGACGTACTGAAAGTGACAGGCTGCACGTAAAAACTCTTTCACAAAAGCTTTCTGTGCAGCAGAAACTAGGAGAACAGTGAGTACAATGAGTGCAATGCAAAGTTTCTCAAGTCTTTGCTGAGTTTCCTAGAAATCGCTTGCATGTTGCTGCACGCTGTGCTTTTCCATCTCTGAAAACATATGTCGTGCAGTGGAACTAATTCTGGAATCCTGCATAGCTTGTGCCTAATTCTGCCCAGCTTAGCAGCAGAGCACTTTGTTTGCAGCATATAAAAGAGACAATCAATGGAACCTTATTAAACAAAGTATTTCAGATGGTCAGAATATGATTACATGAAACATTTGGAGTGGTGTTAGTGAAAATCTGCACAGTTTAATAGGCAATTAAAAAGCATTAAGCAGCTTTCGGTTTAGAGCTGACTCCTGCTGTTTCAGACAACAAATAAGTGTTAAAATGTTAAATAATGTTGGTTACTGTTTAAAACCTTTCAGGAAAAAATCTCACTGGCCCTTTTTTTACCTTTGCCCTCTATGTTGCCCTGCTGCTTACAGTATTATTCTTCAATAATAAAACCTGGGTTTATTCATAAGGTTTTTATAATAAAGGGATTATAACTGAGAGTCTTTGATACTATTATGTATATGATGATTAAACACTGCTAACACAATAAATATAGTAATAACATTGCCAGTAGCACTTGGGAGCACAGCAGTAAATTCTGTTGCACTTTCTGGAAATGAAATGTGACGCCATGAAAACAGAGTATAAATAGAGTTAAAGACAATTAATTGTTTTTTTTATGAATTTTTCTAGTAGCTGTCTGAAGTCCTGACACTACAAAGAAGCTGTAATTGAAAAGATTTTTGTGCCATATGCAGAAATAAGAAGAAAATCTAGGTACAGGGGCTACTTAGGGAGAGAAAGACCACGGTATTACGCTTATGGCTGTCAACTGAAAAGAGGGTTTCTCTAATAAATTATGCCTCTCATTATTTGTGGATATCCATTGAAACTTTCTGCTTTTACATATGGACCTTCAAACAACCAAATGTGTTCTTTTTTTCAGTTAACTGTAGCCCTGCTTTCCCTCCATCAGTTTTCACTTAACTCTCTCCGTTAGGATCATCATAATTCAAATAAAGGTCAGTCCTGGTAGCCCTCACCCATTTTACATCCAGCCTGAGTTCAAAGTATTCCTCTCTCTTCTGTCTAATGGGGCTTATCT
Source organism: Margarornis squamiger (assembly GCA_035222235.1). Classification (NCBI taxonomy): domain Eukaryota; kingdom Metazoa; phylum Chordata; class Aves; order Passeriformes; family Furnariidae; genus Margarornis; species Margarornis squamiger. The sequence goes on from JAWWTY010000158.1 coordinate 31,075,960, forward strand.
CACAAAAAGCTGTTTCCCCATCACTGCCCTCCCCCTGAGCAATTCACTTTAACTGCAAATTGTCACTTCTTGCACCTCCTGATTGGCTCTTGGTTCAGGTTTCTGACATTATTTTCCCACCTTCATTCACCCCTTGGCAGGAGGATCCAATCTCCTTGGAAAATAGGACTCCACAACAAACACATCAATAGGTTTCTTTTTTAAAAGAGCTAAATATTAGTAAATAATAAATATTAGTAAATATTAGTAAAGCAAGTGACTATCTGTTTTTGTTTTGGGAAAAGAAGGCACTTGCAATGAAAAAGGATCTTACTTGAAAATGTTGAGAAAATGTACAAGTTGATTTTGCAGGATTAATAGAATGATGCACAGGAACTTCTTCCCAGAAATATTAGAATACAGATTGGGGTTTTTTTAATGTTAAAGAGGTGTGATACTGAGGCTAATGGCAAACTGCAGTGAATTTTTCCTGTATACTGTATTTCCCCCTTATTGCCACACTGAGAATTGTGTGTTTGTAACTGATGGAGGAACTGGATTTATTCTTAATATAATTGGTCAAATAACATGTCCTGTTATTGGATTTTTAGAATCTATTACTTCTTTGTCTCTGTGTGTGTGTAATCCCTACTGTAATGAATGGTCAGCCAACAAAGGTGCAACAAGTTACTCAAGACTGTTCCTTTTTCCGTGTCTGAATTTGTAACTTTCCACAACAAGAGACTGAAAAGTTGAGGCAATTGTAGTTACACAAACCTCAAAAATGCAATCAGGGGGAAAAAACCAAAGCTTTGTTCTTTTCTAAATGCTGATAGCTGCACCTAGTCATAAAAAAAGAAATAACTTTGCAGCTCAGCAGAAGGTAACAGGAGGAAAGAAAGGATGCAGTTACATCATCATCAATTTCTCTCCAACCCCCAACAACATCCATAGCTAAACTTTTTATGGTGGTTGCTGGGCTTATTTTCACAAATGAGAGTTCCTACCCTGCTCGGCTGGCTGGGTTTTAGCAGAATGGATTCCCTGCTTGCTGGAGATGCTCGGGGTGGTTCCTGAATTGAGGCACAGAGCTCCATCAGCGATAAAATTAGAACATTTGACAACCCCAGAGACAGCCATATATCACCAGGGCAGTGCAGCTCTGCAGCAGACAGCCTTTGAACTCCAGGGGGGAAAAAACTACATGGAATGAGAGCAGATGGAAATTTGTCAAAAGCTCATAAATCACCACTCCTAATTTCTGAAGCTTCAGTATAGGAGAAACTTATATGAACCCAGATTTGACTCCATACCAGCTCCAGAGTGGATTCCCCTTGTTTCTGCTGTCCCTGTCCATATGCCAGCTAAGAGAATTGATCTAACATGGAAGAGCAAGGAGACTTGTTTTGCACAGATGTTGGTGCCTGACAAAAAGAGAAACAAAAGTGTTCCAGGAACAAAACAGCCATCTATACCATTAATCAAAGGCATTCAAGGTCCTACTTTAGTCATCAGAGAAGTCTATTTTTAAAACATATGACAGCATTCAGGGTGCAGTCCCACAAGTACTGAGTGGTAAAAGATCAGCTCACTACATACAGAATACAAAAAAACTGCAGACAAATAGAAAGAGTCAGTCCTTGAAACTTCACAGGAAACCACAGACACCCCCAAAACATCCTTGGGTACTGCCTTTGCGGCCCTTGGCTGCTTCCATAAAACAAGAAAATAGAAAAGAAGCTGAAAGCAAAGCATGAAGCATCATTCTGTAAAGGCAACAGCCTTGGGTTTAGTACAAGGGAAAAGGAAATCCTCTCTTGGGGAAGTCACCTATCGAGGTACCTGTAGAGGCTCCTACTAGTCAGGAGGTAGAGACATGTGAGACACTGGATGGAGACTTTCAGAGGAATAAATTTTCATGTTCAGCTTTCTCAGCGAACTTTGGACTCTCCGAGGCACCACAGTTTTGTAAGATGTTTTGGGTTGGCAGTCAGAAGAACAAGCAAAGAGTAAGCCCATAAAGTGACTGGCAGCACTCATTTGCATCCCCCTTTTCCTTCTTCCTTCTCTCCCTGGGTGCTTATTGCAGGCAGGAAATGTTCTGTCCCCAGCTTTAAAACAAACTCTGGGTCACACTGGTGCTATTCTGCTTGCACACTGTTTTTGTAAAGCTCTGCTTCCATCCCTGCATCACACCTATAGTTTTTCTTACCTCTATTGCCTTAATATTTCAATTATTTACTGTCATTCTGTTTCTCCCGCATCACGTATAATAACAAGTCCAAGATATGGTTCATTACTGTTGTTAGCAAGAGCTGTGTTCTGAAAGTGTTAAGTGCTCCTGGCTTCCTCTCCTGATGGTTAGCAGACTAGCAGGTCATTAACTGCTAGGAGTGACCGGATTTTTAGGGATTAGCTTTTAATGTTTTCAACTCACACAGTCCGCACAGGAGTCATTCTGATGAGCATTTTGCTTTTGTCCCGCTTATCATTCTTGGGCTTCCCTCACACGTTCTAGTTTTTTGTATATCATGGTGAGGGTTTTTCTCTTTGATGAAGAACCATTTGGTGAGTGGGATGGGTGGGTGGGTGAGTGGCACAGAGCAAAGGGAAGAACGTGTACATGGATATTCATTTAACTCTTGTCATCTTAGTGTTGTCCTGTGGACAGTTCTAAACCAGACTTGTGGAGGTGGATTTGTTCATGAGTTGTAGTGGAAAGTAGCTCCATTTGTATGTTTTTAGAGAAAGAGTTGTAATCAGGACTTTGGAGAGATATAATCAGGATCTTGTTTCAACCATTGTTAAAGTGGAAGTCACCTTTCTGACCCCAGGTTTGGAGCAAGGCTCCCCAGAAGCTCTGGTAGCAAGTTGGCTTCTTCTTAGGGAGGAGACACATCTTTCCTGCCTGCAAGATTTTCCCCAGCAATTTGAGAGGTGGGAGAAAAACACCCCTCCTCCTGGCTTGCTGGAGAGAGGGGGAATAACAGGGAGACTAAGAATTCCTGAACCTTCTCCTCCCCTTTTCTTGCATATCTGTAAAGAACAGCCTCAGCTCTTCTCCTCTCTCCACCATGTTTTGTTCCTTCTAAACTGGGAAAAGAAGACACAGAAATGCTGAATCCAGAGAGATATTTCCTTCCTTCAGAAGACACCATCCATCACCAACCACAGCCCACAGAATCCATGTGATATTCACAGGATTCTGCAATCAAGGGATTGCCTGAATAATAACTCAGGCAGTTCCCATTTACATCTTTCATTATAAAATTAAGCTTGGACACCACTCACTGTCAGGGAACTCACAATGTGAAGAGTATACAATAAGTTCACAAAATGAGGCAAAGTAAGAGAGCCCAACACACAGAATTTTTAACAAATTTTCAAATGTTTTAAATCACTCATTATTTTTTTGAATGCTCGAAGGTGACAAGACTGAGACACAATTGGGATTTTACGACACTAGTGGATTGTCACATCATACATAATGCATTGGATGACCTTTCCATAAAATTTGCTTTCTGCTTATTACTTACAGCAACAGTGTTCAGTGCCATGGAACAGAGAGATGCCAGTAAAATTGATACGGCACCTCAGTGGTAGAGGATGTGTTGTGACATTAAGTATCTCTTATTAATGAGATAATATGAGCTTAGCCAATTTATAAAGGCTTTAGTTAAATGAGTTAAAATGACTCACGTTAAGCAGAGAGAAGATGAAATTCTCAAAGAGAAGTTATGCAATCTGAACCTTTCAGAACAGTACTAAAAATCTGTGATTGATTTTTGTTTTTAAGCATTGATTGCATGGGAGATTTATCTGATAGCACCAGAGAGTTTAACTTTGGATACGTCCAAGGTGGGACTCACCACTTAGTTGACACAGAACCTACACAGAATTCGGGTTCTTAAATCTATAACCCTGAAATCAATTGATCTGGGGAGAATATGGCCTCCAGAAATACCTTCCTTTTTCAATGCAGTGTTTGTTATACACCAAGAGGTGTTTCTGGACATGTTCTGCACTGTGTTTTGCATCAGGCTGAGACTGAACAGACTACAGAAACATTTCTTGGTCTACATGAGCTCAAAACTGGGCACAGTTTCGCTTAAAACTCTAGTGAACTTCAGCTCAGAGCTCTCAGTAAATGTTTGATGGCATTAATATTCATAAGACCCCATGAGACATTCACATTCACATGCCTTTCTGTTCAGTGGCATTTGGGATAACTTGAAGAGTGATCCCAGAGGATGCTGCATAAAATTGGGACACCAACAGAGGAACAGAAAACCAGATGCAAATCTCAATCCAGACAGAGAGGTGGAAACATACGTGACCATACGAGTTTTCCAATAGAGCCAGGTCACTTTGGACAACTTCCAGAAGCACAATTTAGGCATGTCCATCACTTTTTAGCCAGTTCAATGCACCTAATAATTTTTTTTGTGATATTAGAGTGCTTAGTAGCTGCTTGTCACTTCATTCTCACCTCATGCCTCCTCTTCGCTGATCCTTGATTTATTCACATACAGCTCTGCTAAATGATTTGTGGAGTAACATCTCTCACTCACTGCAAGCTGATTTAGGCAGAAACCCTCACAGTGTCGCATACTTGTTTTGAAGAATACACTGAACTGCCTTTCTAAAAATATTTGCTTTTCTGATATCCAAAAACAGCTTTCCTTTGATTGGACAAGCAGTGTGGCTGTATCTGCCAGGCAAACTTTTCTGGGCGGATGAGAACACATATATCACTGTTAGAATTATTTCCAATATCCTTGAACATATTGGTGATCTACTAAAGCAAATCACCTGATGTGGATATGGATTTACTTTTCTGCTTCAGTGTCTACGTTTAGTTTTATTCCTTCTTCTCACAGAGGGACAACTGCCTGGGGAAGGGAAAGGGAAGAGGAAGGGGAGAGCTTTTCCACAGAGCTAATCAAGACATCAGCTGCCACATAATGTTCTGACAGTTGGGAGTACCCCATAATGGTACTCTCTGAATACTCTTATACATCACTGCTCCTCCTGCAGCCCTTTCAAGCCAACACATCAGGGATGACAAAAGACACACGCTCTAGATGGGGCTGTTTTGTGTGCCAGCAAACACCAAGAGCTCTCTCTGATCCATCCTACCACACTTTGCCTGACAGCACATCACAGGCTCTGCTCCTCTGCACACACTCCCCATTTCACAACTGAAAAAGGGAGTATTAATAACAAAATCCATTACATGTAAGCATATTCTCTTCACAGACCTAGACTTTTTTTTCACAACCTAGGCAAAAACTCCACTGCTGCACAGCAAGGAGGTGTGTGGAGACTCAGCACTGAAGGAGAGCCTGGTATCCTACCCTGGGTATCTACAGCAGAGTGTGAGGTTTAAGAAGAAGGTTTGGCAGGACTGTGGAGTCACCTGCAGATGCTGTATTGGCAATTATTGCAGAATCCATGGGACTGAAATAGTCAAATGAAGATCATCAGGCCTTCTCAGGGATGTGCTTCACCCAAAAATGAATTTATTGGCTTGCAAGAAATCTTACAAACCTGTCCTGTACAGAAGATCAGACTATACATACTAATCCTTCCTTCTGCCTTTAAACATTATTGATCAAATGCTTAAGTGCTTGTTTAAGTCATATTGATTTTTCTGGGACTTAAAGGGGACAGGCAAAATTTGATGAACCAGAATGGGCAGTGTCTTGACTGCACAGAAAAATTTGAAGTTAGTAAATCAGTATGAGAGTAAAAAAAATGTGAATTTTCAGAATGCTGAACAGTCCCACAGAGCATCTGCACCACAGAAACACTGCCCAGGCCAGGAGAAAGGCAGTCCTAGGTCATGGCAACTCCCATCCAAATCTCTCACCTGATCTAAAGGAGCCTTTTTAGTAAGGGATGAGAAAAGATTTGTGTGGAATAATTATACCCACCCAAAAATAATAACAGAGAGAACAGAGGAGACAGAAAGATCTCAGCTGGTTGTCTAAGGCCACACAATAAATCAATAGAAAACTAGGAATCTGGAGGCTGACTCACTCACTCAGTGAGTCACAACCCCGTTGCTGTAACTACTAGATAGGCTTCCACCCAGAACAGCATTTGTTTGTGTACAACATGCCAAAAATGCATTCTTGATCTATGAAAAAGAAAGGAAAATGATACAAAGCAGGTTGCTGAGTAAAATGAGATTTAACCCAGTGCCCTTCATCTGTGCTTTAAGGACTCTCTCGGGAGCCACAAATCGGAGCAGTGAGATTTTGTGAAGGAGAACAGGATCACAAGGAGAACTCTGATGTTTCATAAAAATAGTAGAAAAGCCCCTCGGGAATGAAAACTTCTGACAGGATCCAATCAAACCCTCTCAAATCAGGAGCTGTTGGAGCAGTGTGGCCAAGCTACCACACACTGCCCTGTCAGTATCCTTGTGGGAATTTGAGATGACAGGAAAACACACGCTTTTTAAGTATTTGAAAAGGGGAGGAAGAAAACTTGATGGTCAAATTCATATTTATACCCTCTTAAATTCTTTCTTTACACTTAGCTCTGCTGGGATGGTTATGTATTGCTGCTGTTGAACTTTACTAGGAGAATAACTAGCTCAAGCATCTGCTCTTCTGTTAAATTCTGCATGTTGCAGCATTAATTCATCTGGAGCTGTCTCTGCACTGCTTACCTCCTTCATCCACCTGTTTGGCTTTACCTGACACCTAGATTACGAGCTTTCAGAGAGCTAGACAGCATTTCTACTTTAGGCACCTCTACTATGCCTTAAGATTTCACTAAGATTCCTCAGTGCTTCTGTGAAATTATATCATCACAGCTCTCAGACTCTGTGCTTTCTCAGTCTCTAGCTGCATACGCATTCTGGCCCCATAGATGTGGAAAGCTCTGTTGGCCAGGTTCTGCTTTGCTTTATACAAGTATATAACACAGAAACGTTTAAATTCCACTTTATGTTGTTTACTTAGGCATCAGTATTCTTACATAACAAAATAAATAATCACACCACTGCCTTTCTAATAAAATACCCAACTCTTTTTCATATGGAAGAAAAGACAGCCCGCTATATTGCTGCCTCTAGCTAAATTCAGCAAAAATGTTCTTCTCCATCTAGAGACTTGGATAATAAAATAGGTTATTTATTGGCAGTGGGTGATGTGTGGATGATTACAGTCTGGTAGGTATTTAGGGGTAAAGTCCAGAATCACAGAACAAAAGCTGTTTTCTATTCACATTTGGCTCAAAATCCCTCAGATGAAAAGGACCACCCACAACCTGACACTTCAAGCTGCAGAGCACTGAATCTGCTGAGAGCCAGGAACGAAAAGTGATACAGTAAGATCATGCTAAACACAAAGGAAAAAATGACCCAAAGACTCTATTAAAAGAATAAGTACCTTGAACTAATAAGCATGTGTGCACATTAGAACTGGACCTTTTGGCCGACGTGGTTCACGATGAAAGGACAATAAAAGGCCTTGGCCATTTCAGGGATAAAATCTACTCCAGGCAGGAGGAGCACAATGAAGAAGTTTGATGACAAGTCAAGACTGGTGATAAAGCAAACACCCCTCCACTCCCACTGCCTTAATTATTAACCTAAGTGTTAAATTCAGGCATCCTGACACATTCTACTGTATCGCAGTTGCAACCAAACTGTAATTCCCACCAGGGCAAGATAACTATTCTGCAGTCATTACTCTTTCTCTTCTTCAAGAGAAGACTGCTAAACAAAAACAGGAAGAATATGGAAGAAAAGGAATATGCTTTCCATCATAACACAAAGTTGTTTTGGAAGATTGTGAATGCAGTTGAAAAGTGTTATAAAAAAACCCAAACCCAAGCAATCCAGCTAAAATTCATGTGTTATAACCAGCCCAAAAAAGCTAGAACATATTTCTCCAGGAGTAATTGGTAGCACAGCTTCTGCTTCCACAATATTCTTTTTCATGTTACTGTGTGTGCACATGTGATTAGTCTTATCAGCTTCATCCTGCCTGCTGTTGAATGCTCTGATGAGTTCGTACCTTCAGCAAGAAAACCACTTGTGAGCTTGAAGTTGAGCCTGTGCTGAGTTGTACTGTGAGAGCGAGACCCAGAATTTCTACACATGCAGCTCTAGTTGCCTCCTCCAACTGTTATTGCCCAGGAATAGTAAATATTTGAGTCAACAGCTCTCCAGTCCTGCACATTGCCATGCACTCCTCTTAGGCACGTGCACTGCAGCACAGGGAGTTTCTGACACCCCAGCTGGACTGAAATACACGCAGTTTTCTCCTGTTTCTCTGAGAGACTTCCAGGAAGTTGCCAGGAAGCCACTGATGTGCAAACAGCTGTTGGGCACGTGCACAGCTCAGCACGTGGGAACTGAGGAGAAGCTTCCTGGACGTCCCAGATTTACGAAGCATGAACTGTGGGAGCACAGATATGCTAATGCACTTGGCACATCCACGTTTCCAGATGTCCAGCAACCCTGTCAGAGCAGCAGGGCTTCTGCATGTCTGAGTACCTTTGATGAATGCGCAAACCCCACGCTGAAAGAAAAATGTCTCACTAAAAGGAGTGCTTGCTTAGGTAATTGTGAACCTGTAGTTGCTCTCAGTCTGCTAAACACATAAATCCCCCATAAATATTGACCAGTATCTTTCATCATACTGGAGTGCAACCATGGAATCACTGGCTTTTCAGGGCCATTAAAAATTATTTCTTCATCTTAACAAAAAGAAAAAAAGGTAGGAAAAAGCACATGTTCGAGCCTTCTAGTTCGAGATACCAAAATCATTCACTATTTCCTCTCTATAGATGTGCTCACATTTGGCTGGTTTCCCACTACAGACCCTTTTCCAATACTTTCAAAGACTTTTGCTGTTCTTATTAAAAGTATTGCATCACTATGTCATGGCTGAATTTTCCTTTAATATACATCTTTGTAAACAGAAACACAGAATTAAGCCATCAGTTGCAAGAAGATGTCACCTTCAATCTCATGAAACCTGTCCTAGAATTCAGCCATCTGGACAATTTCCATTAACTATTGGCTTTAGGATCTTGAAATAATTGGATTTCTCTAAGAGTCTGTATACTTCTTTGAATCCAGTAACAATACAGCCCAGAAGGAAACCTATCTAGCCCCAGGTCTTGAGGGGGATCCCAAGTCTTGGTTGGTCTCTGTCCTATCTGTTAATCCAACTCCAGCTGTTGGGACACTTCTTTTGAACCGAATAGACTCTGTATGGGAGTCTAAAATACTATTGCACTTTATGTGTCAACACCAAAACTGCACAGCAAAGAAAGATAATGGGCCCTACATACTTTTTGTAAATGCTTTGGGTTTTTACATGTAACATTTGGGGTAGTCCACAAACCTCCTCCAACTCAAATAATTTCTTTCTGTCTTTCTGCCATAGAGCAATATGCTTAACCTGGAATTAAACTAGACCCTGTACTCATTACATCCCTTAGGTATATGAGGGTATATATAAAGCACATATGGGTCATCAACCTCTTCCCACCCTAAATGCCCGTTGCATGGCTGGTTTTTAAAACAATGGTTTGTCATCTTTATCCCTGTTGAGCTTTCTGCTTCCCCTTAAAGCAAGATGGGAGAGAAGTGGCCTGTCTAGCAACACACCATTGTAGAGCAGAGTTAAAGGCTCCTCAGTGTCCCAGGTCTGCTGGACACTTCACAAACCTTGCCAGCAAACAGAGCACTCCACATACCTTCAGCAAGTCCAGGCTTTGAACATTTTTAGCAGCTACTTCCAGATATGAAGCAGAACGAATAAATTACAATAGATAAATTCCCTAAATAGCCACCCCATTCCCTGTGCTTTATTCTTACTCTGTCGAGATCTTAAGACACTCCCTTACTTACACACTGCTGATACGCAGAGAAAACACAGTGAATTCAGCATGTATGTGAAAACCATTTCCTCAGGCAAGTGATTATGGTCTCTGTTGCTTCTCTTGAGTGGTAATGGAGTCCCTAATTGCTCTCCTGACTGATTATGCTGTTCCTGGTGTTTCATTTTCAAAGTACTTAAAGTTCAGGTAAATCACACTTACCACATGACCTCTCCTATTTTATGACTCTTCTTGCCATGGAAAGGCAAAGTCATATATGTTTCCTTTGTGTTATTTATTTCAACATTAAGTACAGATTTCCAGGTGGAAAAGCACAAGAAAGTGTTGTTGTGGATCTATTCTATTATATTATTGTGGACTTAAACTTTTGTGCAAGTACTTTGCTGGTTAGTGACATTCATAGCATGTGTTTATAATTAAGCACTGTGCTTAAAAGCTTTGTGAAAATGGAGTCCTAGTGCTTGTCAGTCTTTGGACATCCATTCAACTTGTTAAAATTACTTACAGTATTCTGGTGAAATCTTGATTTCCTTCTGGGTTCCTACTTCCTGCTCTGGAAAATGTATGTCTGTTTACAGCATCCGTTGCTATAATCTCTCTGGTAAACAACCTGGCAAAGTAGAGCCCTGGTGCTCTCTCTCAAAAGCATAGCTATACATTCCCAGACAACAGATACAAATCCTAGCAAGTGTTTTGTTGCTTCAGAAAAGATTTTGGCAGATGTACAAAGAGACATTTTATTCAGCTGTTCTTCCTGCTCAGAAAAATCCTAAGGCATTTCATAATAAACACCAACATTTTAATAACTTTGCACAGCCTTTTAAGAGGAAAGGTTATCCTACTGCATGAAAAGAATTGTAAGACACTCAAATGAAAGCAGTGATCATCTAGTTCTAACCCTCCAGCCACAGGCAGGGACACCTTCCACCAGCCCAGGTTGCTCCAAGCCCTGTCCAACCTGGCCTTGGACGCTTCCAGGGATGGGGCAACCACAGCTTCTCTGGGCAACCTGTAGATGATAAATCATTACCCCATTTTACATCTGGGAAACCTGAGACAGTGATTTTTCACATAAGGTAAGTTAATAATTTCCCTGTTCAATCTTTACCATTGGTCTCAAAAATTCTTATATGTTTATTAACTTTTCAAATTTACAACAATTATTCTCAAGTCTGAAGACCATCTGAAATCTGTTTGTCCTTATCTGAATTGATGAAAATTACAACCACATTGCCCTGTTTAATTAAACCTGTTCATCCACTTTTTTGGGGGTGCCCAGCTGAAAAGAGCAAAGTGACAACAATACACATTTTAAATTTAAATTTTTCATTATGTTTTTAGTAGGTGCTATTAACTGTAATCGATTACACCCATCCTCTGTGTTGGCAACATTTGAAAAAAATAGAACTGTACCTTACACTCTGACATAAACTCTGAAAAAACTACATGCCACATCAACATGAAAGCCTCAGAAAATAAAGGATTTTTTACAGAACCCTTGTGATTTGTTGCAGAATTTTAATGTTACTTAGCAAAAAATTTCCCCCCAAAAAATGTGTGAGAAATAGAAAGATTAATGCTCTGTTTTGTGTTTTAAAGCACATCCAGGCTGTTTCAGGCCAAACAGAAATACCACAACTTGGACACTTCCTGACTCATTCCCTTTTTTGTCTAAGCAAAGCAAGGCCAGTTCACACCCAGTGTAGGCTCTGCCACTGAGCATCAGCAAGTTCTGCTTCAGCAAAAGAGATTTTACTACCATTTATACAGAAGACAGAGATAATCTGCTGGCTAATATGAAGAAATTCTCTGAACTTCTGGATTTGTAGTGGGGTTTTAGTGATACACAACACAAACATTGACATTTCCCTGTACATTTGGTACATATGGCATTCATTTATTTTGAGACGATCCATTTCCTTATCATTACAACAAACAATAAAAAAAGCAGCCAAAGACACGATGACAGGGAACTTGTTGCTCTCAAATGAACAGATACCAAATGTGTGTCATATACACCAAACTGAATTTAGTTCTGAAACACACCTCTTTATTTCATAAACCCACATTCCAGCTGTATATACATTTTTACTTCTACACAACATTTCTATTCTTGACTACCTGGCATGGCTGTTTTATTGAAATTAAAGGTTGAAAGCCTCTTTTTCAATGGTGTTATCAAATTTCCTAAATCTGAAGTATATGCAGCCCTACCCCATCTACTCTTACACCAACATTAGTGCTGCACAGGCCATGACCAAAGGGCTGATCCCATTCCTCTTTTTTCACATGAAGTAGTATATTTTCCAGTGGCTCTGCAACAAGAAGTTAACTATTCATCAACATTTTTATCTAACAAGCCCAACGTTTTCAAAAGAACAGGTTCTTATATATAGGCAGTCTACACAAGCATGAAGACTTCCCTTGGACCAACTCCAGATGTGAACCTCAGCCCAGAGATCCATGGAAGGGCTCAAACCCAGCATGGGGACCAACCTTACCCTAATCAGATGGGATTCAGTCTTTGCACAGCGTGCCAAAACTGTGCTGCCAATCTGAGATCAGCAGTGTGCATTCAGAAGCCTCCATATTTCGAAGATCCCCAGGTCTTTGTTCACAGATGAGCAGCAATTGCTACAGTTGTTTAGTACACACTTTAACTTGTGCTGTTGTGGATGTGTTATAGAAATAAATACTTTCAGGGAAAAGGAAAGTTTCCAGCACTGACTGGCACTGCAAACGTGTCGTGCCACGTCAACTGCAGCACAAATACCTCTCGGTACCAGCACTGCCTCAGTTTGTTTTTCCTCTGGCTCCCTTTTGATGACACTCTCTGTAACCTGTGCATATCACCCATATCTATCCTGTTTAAACTTGACTACCATGTCACTCTGTCTATCTCTTAGTCAGAACAAAGGCTAAATAAGCAAATGTTTCCGACTTATTGATTGGAAAGAAAGACAACATATTTCTGCAGAAAGCAATAAAAATATCAATAAAAGTCGGGGTGACGTTTCTGCAGCAACAGGTTTTCCATCCTGGTGAGTAGTTACAGGCTTGCACTTCTTTAAATGTGAAAGCTGTCTAACTTTCAGCAGCCAAGCTCAAAGTTAATGCATAGAGTGACCCATAAGGTTTTGCCAGCCCATGGGTAGCACCCTCACAGAGCAATGCTTTTCCATGCCAAAACAACAGAGCTGCACAAAAGTAGGTCTCAGAGGATGTTAAAAGCTAGAAATTAAAACAACTTGGGTGTTCAGGGGTGAACCACAGCAGGATTTAGCAGCTCAGAATGTGTCTGGAAATCACCACACATGTCCCAGCACCTCTTTCCTCCCCCAGTGATGCACCCTCTAACCTGCCTATTGTCGTATTTCCAACTACAAGGACTGTGGCTCTTTATCACCAAGGCTAACCAGAGGTATGCACAAATATTAAGGGCTTAAAATGAGCAGAGGTTGTTCCATGAGAGGATTTAATTCCTACTTTTCCATCTGTACAGGAAGGTTTAAAAAGTTAGAGAAGTTTGGAAACGTGTCATGAATTTAAGTCAAAATTACAGCAATTAGAGTTACCTGGGCAAATAAGACAAATTACTGTGATTTTATTTTATTTTAATCGGAGAACCTGCAGGACTTCTGAATGACAGCACAGTAAGATGAGGTCAAAATAAAAAGAAAGTAAAGAAGTTTTAATTAAATTATTTTTAATGAGGTGCTACAGTGACTCAGCTATATGTAAAGACCCCACAGTTTATCGAGGACCTACAGCACAGCTATAAGTCACAGGGAAATAAAGGGGTTCATTTACACAACCCAGTAGATGTTTGTTGTCTAGAGATACTATTTTGATCTCAAAACTATGCTTTTATTTATATATATATATATATATATATATATATATATATGATATAAAGTCTTTGTTTTCATAATAGAACATTTTCAGTTGAGGATATTTTCCCACAAACTGAAATTAAAAAGGAGATTGAAATATCAGAATGTAAAAGCTCTATTTCGTATTTGCCTCAAAGGGTCTCAGTGCTGTTGAAAATCTTTCCACTTCCTCAAGTGTTGGTCTAATACCTAAATCAGACAAACATTTAAAAGTAAGAATAATAAATTCTTAGCTCCAACTAAGGCAAACCCTGACTTTAATTACCAATTAACTGCTTACCAAATTATATCAGAATCAAAGTCATGGTTTTCCCCTTTAATTTCTGCCTTATTTAATGTCCTGGTTTTAGAATGTAAGACACAAAAGTGTCACGCAGACAAAGGCAGAACTTCTATTTAAATGTTTCTACAAACCATGCAGACTCAAACAAACGTGTAGTACATCTATAATGTGCTCATTGTTCCTAAACACAGGATTTGCCATTGCACTTGGACAGATCAGATTGTTCTCTTTTTTAATGCTCCACTTAATCTGTTCACACTTTCTATTCCTAAATAATTCTAGTGTCAGGTTTCGTGATGCTGTAATTTACAGGCCATGTTAGAATTGTTCCAATGAGGGCACGCTGAGAAGAGAAAGGAGTAGAGGAGCTGCAGAGGAAATCCCTGTGTGCTGCCAGGGGAGAACAGCCAGGGCATGGCAGTGCCCATCCCAGAGAGCCATCCTGGAGGCTGGTGGGTCTGACCTCCCGAGGGGCTGCTGTGAAAGGACTGGGAGTGGCAGAGTAAACATTCTCATTTATCTTTACCCTAAAAGAAATGTGAGATTTTGGTGAACTGTACTTGCTCTTCTCACATTGTCCTGATTTCTGGCTAGCAGATTCCATTGTGAATTAAACACATTTGTAGGCGCTTTTTTTCTTTATTTTTTTAACTCATATCTCAAAGCCAAACATCTTCCTTTTCTTTTTTTTTTTTTTTTAAATTGCATTATTTCACTGAAGTTTTGTCTAATTATTGTTCCTCTTTTGTCCACATTTCTTTCAGAGAGAAATTATTTTTTTCTCCACTCTCTCTTTGAAACTTTGATTGAAATGCAAACATGAGTAATCTAATGTGACAGCACAACTGTACCACTGCAACCCTAAGGTGGCTAAAAATTCTAGAGGACAAACCCCATTCCCACTCATTCATTTGGGGTTTCTTTTCTGTAATAGTAAATGTTTAAAATAGATCGGGAAAAAAATAAAGATTAGTGATATTCCACAAACCAGTGTGGATACAAAACATCTGAAGCAACACTATAACTGAGAACCTTGATAAGCCATATTTGCTCATCTTCACCTACAACATAAGACTTCCTATTTTAGCAAAGAGATAATATTATTATGGAAAGTAGAGAGAACAGAACTTGCAAAAAAAAAAACTACATAAAATTTCTAAGCAACACAAATAATTTCCTCGAGAAGAGTTTCAGACAAACATTTATCAGTCCAAGAAATTGCCATGCAGAAAATACTACATCTTTCAGTGACTGGAAGAAGGCTGCTTGCTCATGGCACGTGTCCTGCTTCCCAGTAAGAGAAAATTTCCCAGCAATATCTTTTCTCAGGAATCATTTACACGAATTGCAGAGCGTTCTGTCTCAGTGAGGGCACATCTACAGAGCATTTGCATGAGAAAGTTAATTCCTAATAAAGCAGGTGTGGCTTTACAGCACAGCAGCTGTCCCAGATGGACAACCCTGTGAGCCACCAGGAGCCACCCAGCCTACTCCCACCAACTTTTTAGTCCATCGAGGACCAGCAGAGGAAAACTCCTGATCCCTCTTTCACACCAAGTTAAAGAGGGAATGAGTTGCCTCCTGGAAACCTTTGTCTCTGTTGAGCAGAGGGCACCCAGATTTGGGGCAATCCAGGTGAGCAGGTTCAGCCAGTGAGAGCTCTGTGAGCAGTCCAGGCGATGCCCTGCTGGGACAAGGACAGGAAGAGCTTCGACACCAGCAGGTTTGTAGGTATTTAGATTCTTGCACCATGTTCTGTGCAGATCAAGTAGTCCTGCAAGAATTTCCTCTGGGGCTGTAAAACTACTTTCCTGCAGTCACATTTGTCCTTTTGTTCCAGGGACTGTCTTGGCACAAAGCACTGGTTCCTGTGCCCATCTGATTAGATCGAATTACATGCTTTTACTACTCCTACAAGCTAAAGCAGCAGACCTACAATTAAGTGTGGGATGGTTTAGGGTCTAAATGGAACTAATGTCTGGCCCTAGCAAATGCCCCAGGTTCTATTTTGTTTTCTTTAAATTTATATTTTTTTAGGCTGTTTTCCAAAATTTAAGCCCCTGGAACAAGTCAGAACAGTGAGCCCACTCACTCCATTCACAATTATTGTTGCTCTCAAGCCATTTTTACTATCTCTGGCCAATTACTTGCCATACAACCTTGCCCTTGTAAGGGAGGAATGAACTGGAAGGGGCAATGTGATGTCATTCAACCTTGTATAATGTCAGCATTAAGAGAAAATACGTTTGTTAGTATGACCATGGTTTGGAGCAAAACACTGCAGCTCTATTTTTCTCCACCTTGAGAATGGAATAGAAGAAAATATTGCATGGGATGAAAAAAAAAACAAAAACAAAAAAAAAAAAAGCCCAAAACAAACCAAGAGAACAATCAATCCTAAAAGCCCCTCCTTCCCTGGCAGGAAAGTGAGAAATACCAGAGGTGTTAGAAACCCTCTGGCACTGCAATTCCTGAAATTATGACAGAGCCTTCGAATTTGTTCTGGCTAGTTAGTCTGAAAACTTCCTAGAGGGAAACAGATAACTGGATAACAACATGATTATTGCCCACAGGCCCTATATGGAAAAGGAGTGTAATTTCAGTGCACTGATATGATTATATTTAATTTGCTTGCTATAGGCTGCAGCTTGCCTTGTGCTGAGGAGGACAATCAGATAACCCTCTGAACGGTGCTCATGGAATTCAGAGCTTCTGGCACCAGCGCTGAAATAAGATTAATGGCAACGTGCTTCGCTTTGCCTTGAAGTTTGAATGTAGTTTCACCAGACATTGTTGTTCCTAGCATCATTATTTAAAAAAACATAATAATAAGTTATCATCCAGAAACCTGGCAGTATGAGGAGCTGAGGTCTCATTTGCATTCATCTTCCTCAGTGATACGGGAATTTTATTAACTGAGCACTCTATAATTTCTCCAGTTTTTAATGGAGCAAGAGAAAGTCTTCTGTAACCTGCACTGGGACCCTCAAATTTAACAATGCTTTAGTCCATCCATTGAAACTTCCAGGCAACCAAAGGGATGAATTTTCTCTTTTGGAGTAAGTTCACAAATAACCTGATTCACACTGTGCTCACTTCCCTTTCCCTTATTCCATCTGCTCAAGTTTTTATACACCACGCTTGATAATTAGATTTAACGATCTATCCAAATAAAGGCAGTTTTTAAAATCTGCAGTACTGTGAGGTTTACTTTTTTTCAAAAACAGCCTGGTTTAATCCCCTGTGTTATCCATTAAACGTCTCTATCTCCTGTATAATAATAAAATAAATAGGTTCATAGAATCACAGAATGGTTTGGGTTGGAAGACACCTTAAAGATCATCCAGATCCAAACCCCTGCCACGGGCAGGGACACCTCCCACCAGCCCAGGTTGCTCCAAGCCCCATCCAACCTGGCCTTGGACACTCCCAGGGATCCAGGGGCAGCCACAGCTTCTCTGGGCACCCTGGGCCAGGGCCCCAGCACTGGTGAAGACATGGATTAGCACCGGTCCCACTGCTGGGTGTCCAAGGGACACCACTCGTCACTGACCTCCATCAGGACTCTGAGAAACTCTGTTAGATGTGAGCAGACCTTCCTGGCTGGCATGCTCTGGTATCTGTCCATGGTACTCAGGAGTTTCCTGGATTTTCACAAGCAGGTGGGAATCAGTGAGATGCCCTCTGGTGCCCCATGGCAGACCTGGGTGCCACAGCCAGGTCCCTCCCTCAGCAGTCTTGGCTCAGCGTGGGGATTTTCACATCATTGCTGCAAAGAACAGGATTCTGTGTGGGTTTTTTTCTTCCTTCTTCTTAATAACAACATGGGAAACCTTCAGAGTCAAACTGGAGGTCAGTGTTTAGGCCTGGCAGTAGCCCCATTGCATCCATGCTTGTGCTGGCATCCTCTGTTGCATCTCCTCTTGTTTCAGTGTCAAGGACACAAAGGGATCTGTGTCCCCTTGGCCAAGAGCATATGGAGCACTGTCCTGGATTCTCATCAGGGTCTGCATTGTCATGGAGGCAGCAAACCCTCCAGGAGAGCCACTGTCACCATTTTTGGGTCAAAGCCTTAAAATCTTCTGTACGGATATACAGCAAACACATTCTCGTGATTCTCTTTTGAGATTAAATACCTAAGGACTGGCTTCAGTCCACTGGACGTAGGGAAAAGAAGGAATATTTGTAATATAAGGATTAATGTCTGGTTTGGTCTCTGTTGCCAGGCAATTAGCTACGTAATTTATCCCCCACTAATAACTTACAGCACAACTGTGCTTAGGGGGTAATTAGTAAATAAACTTTATTAGGAGAAAAAAAAACCAAGACATGTAAGTTGGTTTTTGTCAAATAGGCAACTGTGTGAGAATTTAACTGCACAAAAAAAGATAAACAAAACCCCCAGCAAAAGCCAAAAGCTGCTTTTTAAATAATCTTTGTCTTGATACTTTTCTGGCATATTAATTAGTCTCAAGTGAAATGCTGATATTGCATATAAGCTTTTTATGTTAAGGATTTTTCTTCTTTTCCTTATGTCCATGATTCTAAAACCAATCATCAAGTATTTAACCCCAAAAAGCAAGTATGGGAGTATATTTACTGAATATCTGTGTAGGAGATTTTAGGGACTTGACCCGTAAATGCATCCCTGGAATTGCAGTAAAGTGCAATACAATATCTAACCAAGGTTCTGGAAGTGGCTTCACTTTCCATAATGGCAAACACTTTCCTAAAAGTGCAGGTTTTATGTGAGGGTCTGTAATTAAAATCAAAACCAAACTAGTAATTAAATAAAATCGTATTACCAACCGTGGGGGAAAACCCTGGATAAAGGTTGCTTGAGCATTTATTGTGCAAAAGGACCCAGTTGCAGACATTTCAAGTACATCCTCATTTCCTGAACTTGTGTTAAATTTGGCTGTTTGATGTTTCGTGATTGAAACCAAGAGCTACTCAAAGAGAAGCTGTTTGTGTATCACCAACCATTCCACAGGCCAAGGAGGAGACTGGGGGTCTCTGCCTGTGAGAGGGAGGTGTCATCTACCTTTAATTTTGATTTAGTTGGGTGAACTAATGGGTGGGAGAGGGGAGAAAATGGCTCTGATTAGTTCTTAAAATCGTTGGGTGTTTGGCTACCAGAGCTAACACAGCCAAGAAGTGAACCCACTAAGGAAGGGTTATTTCCTTTCTCTGGGAGCAGGTAGGAGGTGACCCTTTATCCGAGTTACCTCCTGTACCAGGGGTGCTCTGGTGCCTCCTGCACTGCCATCACCTCCTCTTCCCTGGGTCTGGTGGTAATGACAGCAGATACAGCCAGAGCATCTCGGGCTATCTCTGGCCCACTGTGTATTGAAACGTCCCAAGTGTTATTGGAGTTAATTTGAGGATCAGGAAGATCTTTGCAAGAAAGAGGAACTGGAAGGAATAAAGGGCTTTCCTGTTGTTTTTGTGCGTTCCAGCTGGGCTGCTTCAAAAACTGATACCAAGTCCTGTTGATTTAATAGCACTTGAGTCAGCACTTCAGCCACGTTGCTTTTCTGTCCCTTTTTGAGAAAATAATGGATATTTTTGGGGGCCTTCGGAAGTCACTGAGCTCAGGAACGTAGCTGCTGACGGACGGGGAGGGGCTGCACCTCGGGTTCTAGCAGTCACTTGGGTAAATGATGCCCTGTGTTGATCCTCGTGTCCTTCTCTGCCCCTCCAACTGCAGATACGGGCCTGGGAGACTCGGTGTGCTCGAGCCCCAGCATCTCCAGCACGACGAGCCCCAAGCTGGACCCCCCTCCGTCCCCCCACGCCAACAGAAAGAAGCACCGCCGGAAGAAAAGCACAAGCAACTTCAAAGCTGATGGCATCTCGGGCACAGCCGAGGGTGAGTCTGCTCCCCGGGGCAGGGCTGGCTCTGGAAATGCCATAGTGGGCTGAACTCAGGCTCCCCTGGATCCAGAAGGGAAAGGGAACGGT
Organism: Margarornis squamiger; assembly: GCA_035222235.1. Lineage (NCBI taxonomy): Eukaryota > Metazoa > Chordata > Aves > Passeriformes > Furnariidae > Margarornis > Margarornis squamiger. Next base: position 31,095,949 of record JAWWTY010000158.1, read on the forward strand.
GCTGCAGTGGAGAAAGCAAGGACTGAGCTTTTAATGATGGGGCTGAATCATCTGGGCCATCACAATGGTGGATTCAGCTGCCTGAAACGCGTTTGGAAAGGGTTTTTTAATATCTGAGAGTCCCCAAGTTAACATGGTGCATCATTAGGAATAGAGGTAAGGAAGAGGCAAACTTGGAAGGTTAACAAGGAGGAAAAATTCCGGTTCACTCCACAAATCCCGTTAGAACTTGTGTATTTTTTCAGTATTATTAAATCTGGTGTTGTCACATCTCCTTAGGCGCATCCTGAGCTCTAGAATCGCCAGCTCTTCTGATGCCTCTTATTGTTTGAATATTCAGCTGCTCGTGGAAAAGCTTGTGTTACCTGAGGATAAAAGGGAAAAGGGGAGAGTTTAAGTGTTTGGGTTCTTTTTTTTTGAGAGCCAGAAAGCAAAAGGCAAAAAGAACTTCTTTTTTTCCCTTAGTTTAGCTTAGTGTTTCCAACGTGAGCGCTGCTCTGGCTGTTCAGTGCCCTTCTGAAGGGGTAACAATGTGTACGGGAGCAGGTATGATATAAAACATACTTGTAGCTTTAGAAAAGAAGAAAAGAAACATGCCAGGATTCGACCAAAAGAGCTCCAGAAAAAAAGGAGGAACAAGGGTGGTTGGAAGGCTCAGAAACTGGGGAGTCAACACATAAGGAGAGATGAAAAACGGGGACAATGGAATAACATTGTGGGAAAAGGGGAGTGTTGAGTAAGAAAAAGATGTGGTTGTAAGCATGGGAGAGTGAAAAACAGCTAATTCAGTATCAAAGAGGGTTGGAACAAGTTCTGAAAAAAGGATGACAATTGCAGACAGCTGAAGAGACATTAAAAATAGATGTGATAATAGTATACAACTGAGAAGGGGCATGTTAACTACTACTTAGTCATCCTTATTTTCCATTTATTTAATTTCTCAATTGCACTTCTCACATCCGGAATTTATTTCCCCAGCTCTCTATACAAATCCTTTTTTAAAAAGCCATCAGCTTTTTTTCATAACAGCCCCTGTTGTGTTCTCTTTCCAGTCATTTAACTATCTTTGCTGTTAGTTTCCCCCTAGTTTATGGCCTGAAGCCAAATTTTAGTTCAACCTTTCATTTTTAATTTGCTGCTTTTTTTTTTTAAACAAGCCCTTTTACACCACTTATTTTCATACCTCAATGGCAAGTTACAGAGGGGATTTTTCAGAGCACTCACCATTGGTCCAAGGCTATTTTGTTGAAGTCAATGTGAATCAAGACCAGCTGGATATCAAGAGCCTTTGAAAACCTCTTTCTAAGTAGTTAATAGGTGTATGTTTTCTTTCTCCTGGGGAGATTATTTTCCCAAGTCACTGGAGCCGGAGCCTGTGTGGTCCTTGGCTGTAGTTGTGCATCTTGTCCCTGATGGCCCTGTGCTGATGGGAGTGGGGAGCACATTCCTCATCCTCCTCTGCCTTCCCTTCCTCTTCTCCTTGTCTTCCAGCATCACACCATGTTAGTCTGACATCCTTGTGCAGGACCTCAGCAGAATGGGATAAATGTGCTTCCAGAAGGGCTGACAAGCAGCAGCTCAGTAATGCATAAGGAGCCTTAAAAGTGGTGGAATCCTTTAGGTTGGAGAAGCCCTCTAAGGCCATGGAGTCAGGTGGTTCCCCTGCATGAGCCCATCAGCTTCCTCAGAGCTGCCTCTTCTCGTGAGCCTTCTGAGATCAGCACTCTGTTTGGGACCTGCAGCTGTGGTGTGGGTGGCCTTGCAGTGCTTGCCAAGTTCTTTGTTTTTGTAGCATCTCCTCTCAGCCACCACCCAGTGAAAAGCAGGGGTTTGGCCACAAGAAGAGTTTCCACGCAGTGTTCTGGGAGTCCTTCAGCTCATCTCGGTGGTCCCTGAGTGCTTAGCAGGGCTGGGAGGGGGTGGCTGGCAGGAGCACGGTCTGTCAGCAGGGGCTGGGGGAGGGCACTGAGCTGTGCCCGAGCTCCCCTCCTTTTGGGAGAAGGGCATCTCAGGAGGGGTGATGGTGGGGGTTGCCCTTCCCAAACCCTGGCACGTGGGCACTCTCAGCCCTTGTGTTTCCTGGTGCCTGTGTTGGTAACAGGCCAGACCCACAGAGTCATTTAGGTTGGAGAAGCCCTCTGAGGTCATTGAGTGAGCTGCTAACCCAGCACTGCCGAGGCCACCACTGCCCCTGTGCCTGGGAAGGGACATTTGGTGTGTCTGTGCTTGTCCAGACACTGTTCATGTCCCTGAGCTTGCTGTGATGGCAGTGACTGCAGTGCTGGCACAACCTGTGCCATGGGTCGGTCTGCTGCTCGTGGGGTGTGTCCCACGTGGCTCAGGCTGTCACGGGTCTGTCTGCAGCCAGCTGAATGGAGCTGTGCCAGGGCAGGGTTTGGTGGATCTCAGGAAAAGGTCCTTCCCCAGAGGGTGGTGGGCAATGACCAGGCTCTCCAGGACAGTGGGCACAACCCCAAGGCTGCCAGAGCTCCAAGAGTGTTGGTTCAATGGGACAGGGACAGGGTGAGCTTGTTGGGGTGTCTGTGCAGGGCCAGGAGCTGGACTGGATGGTCCTCATGGGTCCCTTCCAGCCCAGGATATTCTGTGATTTTCGCATCTGTCTTGTACTTCAAAGCAGTTTTCAGTTCAATAGCTCAGCCTTTCCTCAGGAAAAGGCTTATTTCCTCATTTCCCAGCGCTTGGGTACAAATCTGTCCAGTGACCTAAAAGATTCCCTTTTGGATTTGTCTTCCCCACGCTTGCCGTAAGCGTAGATTTAAACCCTCCGAGGATTTGCTGCAGTTTTGAAGACCCCAAATCCAAATGAAGCAGTCAGAGGCGTTCCAGAGACGCACGTGTTGCCTTGGCAGCTTTGATCAAGTGCTTGAGATGCAGCAGGTGACTTGCTGAAAATGGGCTGCAGGAGCCTGTGGTGGGAATCGTGGGAGAACCATAGCTTGCTTCCTTGTGGAAATCCTGAGCTCGGTGTGTGGAGGAGGAGGAGGAGGATCCTCCTGCAGCTGCTGTTCTCAGGCAGGTACAATGGATCAGAGTGAAGTGATGGGGGTAATTCTAGATTTTGTGTCGCCTTCCTTTGGCTCTGGGCACGTTTCAAGTGTCAGCTTTCAAACAGGAATTCTGGGTTCCTTCATTTTTGTCTGTACCAAAGCTGAGGTGTTCAATGAGGTTTAAATCTGGTCCTCAGCAAACTCGAGCATTTTTACTGCACTTTGCAGTCTTTTTTCTCCTCCTTGAACATGCCTGCTTTGATCATTGACCTCTGCCCAAGTATTCAGATATCACGATGATGGACACTGAGCTCAGGGTGATTCACCAATTCCAAGGACTGATGCTCATCTCTTTTATGCCCTTCCATAAAGGTCATGCTGATTCTTCTTTCTCCACACTATCTGCACATGCACAGCCCTCTCTTTCTGGGATGGATTCTTTCATCTCACTTGGTTTATCTTTCTACAGGTTTTCTGAGACAGTGGTCACAGCAACAAAAATACTAAAGCACCTGTGCTGCAGTTGGATGAAAATTAAAATCCAATTCCTATTTTGGAAAATCAGATTCTTGTGAATTTTTTTTTCCAGCACAGTGAAACCCGGGGAGAAGTTTTTTAGTTCTCTGTACAGAACTTGTCACTGAAAGAAGTCCCTCGGAGTGTTTGAGGGTAACAGCAGGACTGCTTACATTAGGCAAGGTGCCAGCAACCAGCAGGTTTTTTTCCCACCATGCTGCCTAAACTTGCTCGGAGCAGGATTAGACAGGGCTGTGTTTCAAAGAGGAATAGCTCTCAGAGCTGAGCTGTTTTGGTACCCTTGTGCTGCTGCAGTTCCTGGAACAGCCGGTGATAATAGGAAAGATTTTCAGCTTGAAAACAAGGAGAAAAATTAAAAAGCTTTGTTGGAAATACTCTTCACAGGAAGACCTTTCCCAGTGATTGGTATTCTTACTGGTTTTCAAGGTTCATAGCTATAAGCCAGATTGAACCTGCCTTGCCTCCAGGATTTTAGGAGCCAAGGGATGTCTGTCTTTTGATGTTGGGCTCATCCATGCCCTGCAAGTCTTTCATTGACTGAGAGCTCTGGCCACTGGGGCCAGTGTTGCTGCAGGGCCACATCCAGGTGGATGGGAACATCCCCTCCTTCCCTCAGGGAGATCACAGAATCCCAGGATGGCTTGGGTTGGAAGGGATCTTAAAGCCCATCCCATCCCACCCCTTGCCATGGGCAGGGACACCTTCCACTAGCCCAGGGTGCTCCAAACCCTGTCCAACCTGGCCTTGGACACTCCCAGGGATCCAGGGGCAGCCACAGCTTCTCTGCCCAACCTGTGCCAGGGC
>JAWWTY010000158.1:31100397-31130116 GCA_035222235.1 Margarornis squamiger
AGCCACAGCTTCTCTGGGCACCCTGTGCCAGGGCCTGCCCACCCTCACAGGGAAGAATTTCTTCCTAATATCCAATCCAAACCTGCCCTCTGTCAGTCTCAAGCCATTCCACGGGAAAATATTATGGTTTGGCGTGTCAAAATGTGTCATTTCTTATACCCAAGCCTACAAATACTGTTCAATGAAATAACTGATTGATTGTTGAAACCATGAAGAGTTAATATAAGCCCTTGTTTCTCTCTCTGTCTCTCTCTCTCTCTCATTCTTTGCCCTGGAGACCTGTCAGTATGTAATTATTTTCCACACTGATGAGTTTAAATTGTTGGATCTTTTCCAGCTATGTTCAACCTTCAGATTACATTCTCCTACTTACTCATTTGTGACAGAGAGAACCCCTTGGGTAACCAGCCAGCCCAGTCTTTTCCAGTCATGCTTTTTGGGAACCCCACCCTGGGTAAGATCTTTACCCCTGAGCCATTTCACTCAACAGAAAAGCATTTTATATTGTGTAATGCACCTTTTGTGCACATTGCAAGGGACTTAAAGCTTTTTTGAGGTCTATTTTTCAGACACAGCACACAGAAATCAGTAACAAACCTTCCCTCAACTTCCAGTGCACTATATCGAGACAAGAAGGCCTGCTTTTTCATAAAATTTGTTGTGTCTTTTTCTATTTTTGCCTTTTCTTGCAAACTTTTATAGTGGAATAAACTCAAGTACCCACAAGGAATTGAGGTTATTTTTATTGAATGTGTCATTTCTTTGAGCATATAGGATACTCGCAGACTAAGAGAAAACAAATGTGGTCTGGTATAAACTTATTTTTTTAAGCTAAAATGGGATGTTAGGCTTTATTTACTTTTCATTCATTCTTTCATTCATTCACGACATATATGACATTTCACTTCCATTTCCAGGCCATACAAGTTCAGATACAAAAATGTGGTGGTCTGATGGACGACACTGGACATTAAATGTGGTTGGATTTTCCAGAAAAAAAAAAATCCCCTGGCATTTCCCACAAGTTCTGATTGTGCACAAGGCAGGCTGGGATCTCTGAGGGACTTTCACTGTATGAGTTCTTTTTTCTCTTTCTTGGAGGGGATTGTTTTTTAAATATGTGCCATTGAAGACATGCAAGACATTCAGCATCAGTTCAGGGTACTCTTTCCTTTTTCATTCCTTCTTGCTAGTAAAAGTTGGTCACCTTATTCCTGTGTATTTTGCAAAGTCCTAAACTCTTTAGGAATCTCCTACAAGCCACTGTCAGCAAGTGGGAAATGAATGATGGACAAACCTCTGGCCTGACTCTATTTGACCATTTGGATGGTTTTGTAGAGACTTTCTGAGTCATCTCTTCATGGAGTGCACTGTGAAAACCTTTGCAGTTTGTAAAAGCTTTAAATAGATTTTCACAAACTTCACAGAATGTACAGTCCTGTGCTTGTCAAAACTAACATTATATGGCCAAAATTAGTCAGCCTTCTCCTTCACCCACAGAGCATATCACTCATTCTTTGGGGAAAGCAGCACTGTTATCTCTGTCCAAATAAATGATCACTAGAAAAATAAACCTGAACTGTAAACAGATTGTTGGACAGAGGTGTGCATGGGGGATTCTAAAGCCATCTGTTGAAGTCTGGTCCTTTTTGATTGCAATAGCAGAATAATTCCAAAAAATCTTAAGAGATTGGCTCTTTATCTAAAGAAATCATCTTGTCTAGAGGCTACTGAAGCAGCTAATTTAAGTTCTTTTTTTGTATTTTTCTTTTAACCCTATAATGATGATGTGGGAGTTTTTTAATATGTCTTTTTATATATTGCTAGGTCACCATGTAATAGAGTGCTAATTCACCATTCAAATAACAGATTGGAAAGCACAAATTGGCAAAAAAAATCCCAGAGAAAACATTAATTAGAAAACTATTAAGGTTTGATGCATTGGAATCACTGAAGAAACCAAAACAGAGGACAATGCCATCCATATTTCCTCCTAGGGAAACAGCCAATTTAGAAATAAGTTTCACCATTTACCTGAGCAACAGTAACCTGGCTGGTCAGAAATTTCCTAGGAAATGTATGCTCATACTTTTTCTTTTTTTTCTTTTTTTTTTTTTTCCAAATTAACATTTTACCTCTTGAAATGCAGATTATTTCAAAATTAATTTTATATGATTTCTCATTCACATAGCTGGATCCTTTCTTTCTGAGTGAATTCAACGAAACTCAAAATATTTCACTTTGTGAGGTGCATGATAATTTTTTTTTTTTCAGGACAGCTCATTAGTAAATTGTATCTGCCCTGTTGCTTCATGGGACGAGCAGTTCAGGTGATTTATGGCCTCTGCCTATGAGATCCTGTCTTGGACAGACCATGACACATGGGTAAAATCCTATGATGGAGCAGATGACTCATATTATTACCTCACTGAAGCCATGGTCTGGCTCACAGGGATTTCTTCCATGTGGTACTCACACATCCCTTGTGCTGGGAATACTGATTCCCTGTAGATAATCCCAGGAGATCATTTGGAGTCTGGAAGGAATAATCCTATATAGAGCCTGCAACAGCACTCATCAAATTGTTTGTGATTCACTGGCCAAGATGACTACAATTAACAAAATTAATACATATATATCTACATATATCTATATATATATATATGAGCAGGGGGAAAGTAATTTAAATTTTGACTTGTGGAAAGAGAATTGATAGTGGTAGTTAAAGGTGCTATTGGGTAAAGAAGACAGATGGGACATTCACAAATATGGGAAATACCACAAAAAAACCATGTTCACCTTATATTTCCTGGCTGTCATCACAGGACTGACCTCCTTGGATAGTACTTTGAGTTTTTCTTTTCTGCTTTATTATTTTCCTGATTGCAATGTGGGCATCATAATCATTAAGAGAGAGAGAGAGAGAGGGAGATTCTTTTTTTGTGAGAGAAGAATTCCTTGAAAGAGCCAATGCCTCCATCCCTGAAATACTTTTGCACAGATATCCACATATATAATTCCATAAAATCCAGACGCTAAACATTCCTATTATTCATGCAAGCTGGCTGGAAGGGCCTGGGGAAGGTCTTTAGTCCAGTTTTGCCACTGGAAGCAGAGCTGTCCCCAGCAGCAGCTGAATGACTCCAGCCTGCAGGAGCAACCAGAGCTCCCAGGATTAAGATGTGCTTACACACCTACTAACACAAGGCCTGCCTGCTCACTCTCCTTTCCCTTTTTCAACAGGTGCTCCTTTCCTCATGCTGTACCTCTAAAAGCCTTTTGGTGCCAAGTATCAGTAAAAGGATGCTGGCAAACACCTTTTAATGAAATCCCACTTCCCATTTTTGATATTCATTTTAGTACCATTAATCATGATGAATTCATTCAGCATGTCGCATGACTGCTGTGTGTAATTTCTTAGGAATTCCATTTTCATTTAACATTAATTAAAGAGCACTTATTATAGTGTTACCAAAATTAATTCCCGGTCTGCAGCCCTGGCTGCCAAGTTTCAACCTTCAGCAAATTATTATGGGTGAGTTATAGACCCTGGGAAAATGAGGTCTAAAGTGGAATATTAACTGTAGGGATGCATCCATCACTATAGAGCAATATTCAGGGTGATGGTGAGCTTCCAAAATAATGCACTCCGTGTTCCTGCTCCTGACTAGCCCTTTAAGACAGTTATTGGAGCCCACAGAAATTACAGATAGTTAGCAAGCTTGTTTAATCCAATCTGGCTTGTGAGGCACTCAATCCTTCTTGCTTAGAGTCTGTTTGATTATGATACACTGATCAGGCTCAGGATATTACCTCTTTGGCAATTCAGCTTCCTGCTGCTGAAGCTGCACAGACACCGTGGCAATATTCTTGATACAGCCCAGCAGAGCTAAGTGTCATTCATTAAAAGAAGATTTATTCACATGCATCTGTCTTGAATCTGTCATATTCTCCCTAAAGAGACTCAGGCATTCAATACATCCTTTTTTTTTTTTTTTTTTTCCATCTATGACATTCACCATGGAGTATATAATCTCAGTTTTCCCATATTTTCAGCACCAAAATAGCAGTCTTGTATATCTTAAAGGATTTTGCTGTATCCTGTTTTTGCAAGAAACCCTAGTGAGACCATGAATTATATAACAGACCTTCCAGGAGGAGAGAAGTTAGGGCATTGCTTTTTCTTCTTGTTTTATGCAAGTTCACACACCATTAGTTGGTCCCTTGTTCTGGCATCTTTCCTATAACATTCTGAACAGCCCCAAAGCCTTCCTGCTGAGAAAGTAAAAAAATCAAGGCAAACAGAGTGATTTTTGCCAAGACTGGGATGGCTTTTTTTTTTTCTTTTTCAAACTGAATAGAGGGAAACAAATGCAGGGGAAAGCCATACAAGTGACCAGCGTGGGAGGACTCTCTGTACTTTTCTTTCCAGTCCCTTATTTAATATTTGTCTTTGGGAAAGTCATTGCCCAGTGTGGCATCTACAGAATTTCATCACCTTAAGCAATGCTGAATTGCACAGGTGTTTAAAACCTGTGATATGTCTACAATGACAAGTGACAGAGAAGAGGCTTGTGCTGCCCATGGGTCAGGTGGGCTCATCATAATCCAGCTGGGACTAAGGTCCCTGCTTTGCTTCTAGGTCAGAGCTGCCTCCCATCCCAAGGGCTCTGAGTAAAAAGCCAGAGGAGCTCTGATTGTCTTGAGACAAGGGCAGGCAGATCCCATGGTGGATACCTAAATATCTGCCCCCAGACATGGCGGGGAGAGGAAACAGCGAATCCAAAATGGAACAAAAAAAAATATCACAAAAAAAATCACAACAAACCTTGACTTCTATCTCAGGTATCAGCTCTCTGGGACTGAAAATGGGATGAGTCCCCACCTACTACATCAGTGAGGGATCCTCACAGCTCATCACCCCAGTTCCTAATAAATCAGAGGAACACCCACCATTCAGACTCAGTGATGCCTTCTTTGTCAGACAGTATTTGCCCCTGCACCTTCTCCAACCCACGACCCGGTGCCCTGGAAACCAGAGAGGAAACCAAAGATGCAGGGAGCCCAGATTCCTAATTTTATGCCATGTATTTCAGGAAATTATCATTATAGTACTTTCTTTGCCAAAACTAAGCCATTTTTTCATGCTAACCCTCAGGGTCTCAACATCCAGGACCCTTATTCATTATGTATTTATTTCTCACACAAATAGACTGCATTACAAACCCACAGTCTGTGTTTACTTGGTGAAAAGGATGGTCTTGAGGCTATAGTGGCAGACTGGTATAGCCTTTGGTTTATAGTAACTGCAAAAAGAAAAAAAGGCAGTTTTTCCAAGCACTAAAGTGTGTTTCCAAATTTGAAAAACATTTCACCATGCACAACTCTGTATTTCACACACCAGCACGTTTCATACTCAGACAGGAGTTTTTGCTTGGCAAAACGTGACCTTCTCAAAGTAACCTCATCCCGAAAACAATTGTCTAAAAATCATTCCTCGAAAACTTCCAGCAAGAGATGACAAAGAAACAAAAGCTCTTGAACCACTACCAGGGAAGCAGCTATTGCAACATGAGCTGCTTAGAACTAAAAACTACTTGTGTACAACAATGAATAGAAAAGAGGTTGAGACTGTGATTTTCAGACTGAAAATACTGAAAACTAGCACACCTTTAGTTCAGGAATCAATGATTAACTACTGAACTGTTAGGTCCTTTATACACATTTGCTTTTCCTACTTAGAAAAACTGAAGAGAAAGCTTAACAAGACACAAGGAAACAGCTCCAAGGTACAAAACCAGCGTCTCTCAAACCTAAACCCTGCTAAATGTTGCATCACATGGGTGCTACCATTCAATCTTCTGCCAAAATACATGAGAAAAACATGCATTAAGGGATTTTTGTCTCTTCTTGCAAGGTGACATCCATCACATTCAAGCAGCAACTTGCAACAGTTTGCTCTGAAAAGTATTTAGCAAGCGCTGCAGGTGAAGTTCAAAGCACAGATCAGTGGGTTCTGGGTCATGCACAGGCACACATCTGAGAGAAGGGAGAGGTCTGCCCGACATTTACAGGTAAGAGTTACTTATGTGCTCTCCACAGACTTCCTCTAAACCCTGCCAAACTCTGCCAGCACATGCCTCTGCCATGAATAAAAGACTCAGCTCAGAAGATGTGTCTATCACTAGCAGGAAATGGTGACTCATTCAAATAACATTTTCAGCAAGGATGTGAGTTCCAACTCTTTCATTCTACTGTTCTATTTTGCCCACTTTAGGCTCCTGAGCAGCTGGACAAGCACTAGTGAAAGACTAAATCACCCCCCATAAAGAGATGCCTGGATGTGCACAGTATCTTCAATAAAAATACAATCACTGCAAGATTACTGAAACAATGAAAAATAAAGTAAATTGCTCTGATAGAGTCATAGAGTCATTTAGGTTGGAAAAAACCTCTAAGGCTGAGTCCAAATGTTGATCCAGCACTGCCAATCCCATCACTAAACATGTCCCCAAATGCCACATCTACATGTTCCTCCAGGGATGGGGACTCCACCAGTGCCCTGGACAGCTGTGCCAGGGCTTGGCAACCTGTTTGGTGAAGAATTTTTTTCCTAATATCCAATAAAAACCTCTCCTGATGCTTCTGTCCTGTCCCTTGTTCCCTGGGAGCAGAGCCTGACCCCCACCTGGCTTCCTCTCCTGTCAGAGAATTGGAGTGAGAAGGTCCCTCCTGAGCCTCCTTTTCTCCAGACTGAGCCCCCCAGCTCTCTCAGCCACTCCTCATCAGACCCTTCCACAGCTCCATTGCCCTTCTCCAGACTCACTCCAGCACCTCAAACAGGCCAAAGCCTCCCCTCTGGAAGTCTCCAAGATAGCAGTTCTGATGACCCTTCTTCTTACTGCATCCAGAATCAAACTTTCATTATCTCTGTGCCCAAAACAGCCTCCAACCACCACATCACCTGCCAGTCCTTCTCTGTTCACAAACACCAGGTCTGGGGTCGCCTTCCCTATTTGATTCCAGACCCCAGAGACACCTGAGACACTTTCCCTTCTTCTGTATTGTATTTCCAGCAGACACCTGGTAAGGGGAACTGCCCTGTGAGATCATGATGTCTCATGGTACCAAAACAAATATACAACAAAAAGGCAAAGGGTCACAAAAGAACCCCAAAACCCCAACACCCCAACAAATAAACAACAGAGAAAGAAAGATACCCATCTTACCTTTCTTGTGTGCAGTATTTTCCAATCTCATTGTGAACTTCTTTAATTTGATGATTTGCATGATAAAAAAAACCAACAAACCCAAACCTCAAAGACCAGAGTGGTGAATGCAAAACATCAAACCTGATCCCAAGATCTGAGGTCAAACAGGCAAAGGGCCCGGATTTCACTCAGGATTACTCATGGAGTGCCTGGAGTTTCCTGACACCTCTACAGCTCTCAGTGAGGGAATAAGAAGCACTAAATTCAAGAGGAATTACTCTTAGTAAATCCCAACTCAGTCCTGCAGGCTGCTTGCACAAAGTGAAAAACTTATAATGAGACATCTTTTCCTTTGACTGAGCTTTTCGTGTTTGGTGGGTTTTTCACTTTGTTGGGAAGGAGGCAGGTTATCACCAGCCACCAGCAAAGGGCAAGCAAGTATTTGTGCCTGCACTGATACATTTTCCACATTTTAACTTCTCTCTGGTCATAAAACCGCATTTTAAAGGATTGTTTTGGGTTATTTTCCCAGGCTTTGGAAAGTGGAAGGAGACTTGGCTTAGCAGGTCATTCCATCCACACCCAGCTAATTCTGCAGATGATATTGATCTCCTCCAAGAATATTCCTAAAGAAATACCAGTGCAGCTCCTGATTTTTCCTCTATTTTCCCAGCTCTTTAGTGAAACGAGGTTTATCTCAGTTCTCACAGTCAGCAGTGCCTTTTGATCTGTACTCCAGTAGGCTCTACTCAAACCTGATGTGCTTCACATCCAGGCTGTGCAGGGTCTTTACAAGGTTTCAGTGACCATCTGAGCTTCACCCAGCCTTGGAGCTGCTACTGCAGGGAGGGTGACACTGGAGGACAGGAGTAGATTGGATTTATAATACATCAATCTCAAACAGAGTCTCCGTTCCTTTTAAGACATGGATTAGTTTTTCCTTTTCAGAAACACCCTTCATTTGAAGAAAGGATAGAAGGACGTGTTAACATTATGTATTTAAGTCTCTGTTGCATAGAGCTTGCCATAAAGTTTCACTATTGAAACTTGATTCTAAGACAAGTGCCAGAATAGTTGAAGCTACTAAGATGTCATGTTATCTTGAGGTTGCAAGGTAGCAAAAGCAATTGCCCCATTGCTCAATTTTATAGGAAATGCTCAGAAATAATTATCTAGATTTACTTGGGAACCCTGTAATTTTATAGGGTCTTAGACTCTTGAATATTTCAATTAACTCAGTAAATTTAACTGAGTTTAACAGGTTAAAATCCCATTTTACTCAACCTCACCCCCCAAAATCTGGCAATAGGTTCTAAATCACACCAACCCAGATGCCACTGTGCAGTGAATAACAATAAATTGAGCTCTTTTTATTCTTTAAAGGGCTTTTATACAGGAGCTGAATAAAATGTAGTGTCTAATGAACACTGAATTTCAATTTCTCTGACATTTCACGATAAACATTAACTTGTTGTGGAGACATTTCTTAGTTTCCTTTGAAAATCCTGGTTTCTGAGTCTACAGATTCAAAAGTGCCCCCTTTGGCTGAAGATCAGAGTGGTTTAAGGCAGCATATCTCCCCTGGATTGCCTAAAAGACTCTTTGTGAGTCCAGATTTGGTGCCAAAGCAAGCCCTCCTGAGCTGTGTAAGCTCAGAGACCAGACTCCTTCCTCCCCAGGGAACTGGTGAGGACTGGCTGAACTGGGAAGAGGATGCCAGTGCATTGTTAGTCAAAATTGCCAAAGAGGTGGCAGAGTAGAACTGAAGGTTGGGAGATGCAAAACAATTCTCTTTTCTTTTCACTCCTAATGCTTCAGATCTGCATGACCTGCCCACTCTGCAATTGCACAGAAGCTGCTATAAATTCCTGAGACATAGAAACCTTTTCTTTCTTCTCACTCCCTCAGACAGAATAACCTCTGAATCTGTGAGGGAAGGACCTTGTAGGTAGTGGGCTGTCCAAAACAGAGCTGAAAAATATCTATGACATGCAGATTTGGTCAGATAGAACATTTTCATGAGGAGGATTGGTTTTCACTGAACTTCCATTATGTAGCTTTCTTTGGTCTCAGATGGGTTTTCCAGTCCAAACCCAGGAGAAAGAATCCACTCTAAAAAATTCTCATTACAATAACATTCCCCTCTGAATATTCCCACAGGTCAAAATTCTATTTCAATTAATTTTTGGAAAAAATGTAAATATTACAGAAAAGTTTTCTACCTCCAGTTTAGGATTTTGGCCTCTATTGTTCTCCACATAGTGGACATGGCTCTGCAACAAGATTACTTTACCCAACAAACATCCTTAGATGTTGATCTTCCATCCAGCATCAAGAGAAAAGGTGGGAACCCTCTGTGCCAGTGCTTTGGCTTGTCTTGATTCCATGTCATGGAGGACTGGGAGGCTCTGACTTCAAACCTCTCCCTTCAGCTGGGAGGAATGGGAACTATTTTCTTGCATGGAGTCAAGCCTAAGTGAATAAGAAGATGTAATACTTGGAAAGTTGCTCTGACTGGTGTAGTTGGCAGCACAGTGGTAGTTTTCCAAAGGTAAACATCACTATCTTTTAACCAATTGCTAAGAAATTTGTTGAGGCAAAAATGTTTATATTCAACAAAAGTTTCTGTATCTCAGGTTTCCCCAAAATATTTTTTTTCCAGGTTTTCAATTGCACTTATACACAAACACTTCTGTCTGCCTTGGCATTCGCTGTAAGGTTTTACAGTTCCCACCTCTTTCCATGTGGCTCCCTTAGTAAAATCTATTTGGTGTGTTATAAAAAAGAAGAGAAGATTTGGGAATTGTGGTTGCTTGAGAATTTTGGCCATTTCCACTCTACCACACTACTTGCTGACACAGCACTGGGCAGTGACACATCACTGGTTTCACCCCTTCATCATTTGTTAGCTTGGTTTTCATTTCCATTTAAAATACAGGGTTTTTTTGAATAAAATTGGAAAACAAGGAGCTTGCTTCCACATCAGCTTTTTTTAAACCCTGAGTATCGTGAAGCATCACTCAGCTGAAATTCTGCTAAGATATCCAAAATGACTACTTTCCCCTGCATTAATCTTTCAAAAGGGTGTCCAGCATCTCTCAAAATTCCTTCTACAAACAGGTTTAACTTTTCAGTTTTCCTTTTTTTTTTACCATTTCAGGTAATGATACTTGACTTGCTCTGTAACATGCGGGGAAGTCTGGGGAATGTTACGGTTGTTTGGCAGAGAGGAAGTGACTGCCCCAGTGACACTGTCCAGAAGTGAGTGGTGATAAACCCTGGCACGGCAACAAAAGGAATAGCCAGGCAGAGTGACACGAGAACCTGTGGAATACATTCTGCAGTGGAAGGCAGAAACCCACATGAACTCAAAACACAACCAGTTCAAATAAACCTTGTCCCTTGTAAGCTATAAACAAAGCAAGTTCAAGACTGAATGTATTGGGTATGGCATGGAAGTGAAGGGAGATAAGAGGTTTTCTTCTACTACTTCTTTCAATAAAAGCTAAGTGTGTCAGCTTTGCTGTAAGTATGCTTCCCAGTATAATTACAGCTGTAATCACTTCAGAGGAGTCCCACTGTAGCTACCATCTTGAATTTATCTCTCAAGAATTTCCTGCTGTTATTATTTCATGGCTCTGGCAGTTTAATTGAGGTTGAATGGCAACTCACTGTTAACCAAGTACAATATCAGACTTTTGGTTTGGAAAGAAACAAAAATGCACCAGGCATTTCCTTGGATTCTGATGTGCTGCTCATGTTTTAACTTTAAGTTCCATGAACTACATGACTTTCTACATGGTATTCACTCTCCTGTATGCTGCTAATGCTGAATTATTGCTGTCATTCCCCTTTTAGCATGAAATATGAGCTAGTTAATAGATTTACCCTATTTGTCTTCAAGATAGAAACTCAGAAAGGACTGAAAGCAAAAAAATATCTACCTACAGGTGATGAAATGTCAAATAAAATACCTGTATCTAAGAATGCATTCATAAATTAAGCCATTTTTGAGCCTTCAGTAAGGAAATACTGAGTTCCAATGGATACTGACCTGCTGTATGCATGAATTCCATCTATCCTAATCTATCCATCTATTCCAAGTAAAAGCTTGCATCCCATCACATCTAAAATAAACTTTTGCTAATGAGTTCAAGGGAATCGAAATATTTGCTTTGGCATCCTGGATATTTGTATTTCACAGACTTAGCCCATTCAGATATAATCAACAGCAGGATTGCACATTAACCTTTCCTCAGTGTTCCTAACTCAGCAACTTTGATAGCCAAGCACAAAGTCAGGTAGCCCAGATAATTATTTAGGAAAACAAGAATAAAAATCTTGAGAGAATAATATGAGATTCTAACCTATGCAGAAAAAGGTTAAATACAGATAATATTTGAACTAGAAATGCACTGACCTAGGTTGAATTTTTTCCTCTATCTCAATAGTTATCATCTTTATTTGTTCAAGCAATGGCTGATTAAGTTCTCACGCCTGTACAATCAAACATAAAATTCAGACTAACTTAATCAATGGCAAATGCATGACTCAGGCTCTGATGGTACCAATAATGCAGAAGGCTTTGTCTGCCAGCTTATAGCATATGCCTACTTCAGATTTTGGAAGCTCAAACACCACTTTCTAGCAGCAGTCAATGACTGGAAGCAAGAACGAGCCCATAACTGAGCACAGCAGTCAGTTGCCTACATGTAAGCACCCCGTGCTATTTGAGGGGTTCCAGAGGATCTGAGACACCTTGAGAGGGATTGTAAATAAGATATGGGACCTCAGGTAGACAAGGATCTTTAGAACGTTCTGGTTTCAAGCTGGATCTCAAAGGGCAGAATATATTTATGTGACTCAATTGGACAGAATACAAATTAGGAAAAGTTTCCTAAAATTTTTACTTTTCAATAGTTATTGATCAAATAACCTTTACAAACATCAGGACAGCATCTCTGAACCTAATACCAACTTGGTAGCTCCTGATGAAGTATTTCCTTTTTGTGGCACCTCCTTTCTCTTTTTGACTTGTTTCAACTATTTAGAGACTCACCCCAAGAAATACCTGTCACACATGGAAATACTGCACTTGTGTCTCTTTGAAATCTCTCCTTCTTTGTACAGCCCTCATCCAGGGTTTGTCACACACTGAAAAAGTATTTCACACTCAAATCTCTGTGGTAGCTTTAAAGAGATATAAAATACGTGTTTAAAACATCAAGACAGTTCCCTTAGAACATCAAAAGGAATCATTCCACAAAGAGGCCAGCATTAACCTAAGCTGAGATGAGGTCTTCAGCTACTCCTCCTTTACTTCTGTGTGAATTAGTCTTGGGGATTTTTTTTACTGCTGGTTTTCATTGGGGGTTTTCTGAAGTTATTTTCAGCAGTTGGTTGTCAAAACTTTTTCTGGAAAGCATTGCTGATATAAACAGACTACTGATCTAATCTTGTGGTAGCCCTGTATTTAATTAAACTTATAGTGTGCCTTCACATCAAGGATTTTTTTTTAGCCCCTGAAACCTACATATAAAGCCAAACTCTTGGTTTGTTGGAAATGCTTCTTTGGGGATAAAGGCGATGATTCAAAACGCCGTATTTCAAAGAGGTGCCACACAAGTAAATACAAAACTTACCTCCTCTGGGAAATACCGTATGATGGATTTAAAAGATGAAAAATCCCAGTGTTTATTCATTCTAATGGATAAAAAGGGCAAACTCAATGGCTTATCACAATGGTCAATTGTAAAAGAAGCTGAAACAGGCCATTCCTGACAGCCAGTGAAAAGTAACATTTGTGCCCATAAAAAACAAGCCCCCAAAAAACAACCAAACCACTCACATTGCATTTCATAAGGAAAAACCAGAAGTCCCCAGGCAAGCTCTTTTATCACTAAACTGTCTTGATTTATACTTTGTTTGAAGTTCTCAAAATGAAACTTTCAGTCTCTAGCTGGCTTAAAATAACCTTTTGGTGGCTGTTTGGGAAGCAGCTGGCACAGGTAAAGGTTTGAGCATTCACCCCTCAGGAGAACAATGGAGGGATTACTCTTTTGTTCTGCAGAAAGCAAGCATGGCTTCTATACATTTCAGATTTAGCTCTGCGAATTCTTAGTAATAAACAGTCCATCTGAAGCTGATTTGTGAAATGGATTTGCAGAACCTGACCTTTTTCCTGAGAAAACTCAGAATTATTAATGGGAAAATGTGCCCTCTCTGCCCACAGTTCAGTTCCTGTACTTGTAGTTACCTATTAGCAGCTGAAGCCCTGAGAGATGCTGTGCGACCTTTACAATCAAACAATCCCTACACACATTTCTCTTTTAGGTTTAAGTTGTAAATTGTGAGAAGGATCAATAAAGCCTGGTTTCGTTGCATAGTTACCCAGGTTATTATTCTCTGTCATTCCTATACACACACCTCTTGCCCGTGGGAAGGGCAGTGCTTGCCAGTTTAACCAGATGATCTACACCCTGTTAACCAAAATAATATTTCCCTGGTAATCTGTTAGGATGCCTCAAGGCTACATCATTTGACTGTTGTTAGTCAGCCAGTGCCTTTCCACCCTCCCCACCTGAGCTTGTCTCAAAGGGTAGGCAAGATCCGCCACAACTTACTGGGAGGAACAAATAGGGACTGTCGTATCCATGCATGAGGAACACAGCATGGGGGGTGAAGTCTGACTCCAGCCTGAGCAGGAGAGAATATTAAATATCCCTTATCCCCACCCTCCTTTTTTTTCCTTCCCCTCCCTACCCACACCAAGAAATGAGGCAAAACTCTGTCAGGACTGGTTTGCAGTTCCTGACAGCTCTGGGGCCAGATGACCTCTCCAGGTTTCCACTTACCTATTCAGATTCGAGGAGTTTTCACATCAGAAAATCTGCCACTTACATAGGTAGGTACAGCATTGTCAATTCAGGTATGATTTATGTAGTTGGTTCTGAACTCAGACAAGGCCAACACTCTCAGACCTGGAGGTTAGCACCTGAGCTACCCATAAAAAGAAAGGCATTGAAGATAATACTTTAATAACCTGCTGGACAGAAGACACGGATTATTTCAGACCAAAGGGAAGGGAAGTTATTCAGAAAACTCCATAAGAAAAGGGTGTCTCCTTCCCACCTCATCCCTCCTTTCTTGGATAACTATATGGATTATAGGAGGTAGAGACAGACATTCTGGTCTACATCAAAACCAAATCCTTCCTCTCCCAAATATTACCTCTTATCAGATTTCTTTCCCTATAATTTATTTTTTTTTCAAAACTTAAATCTTACCAAAACCATAGAAATATGGAAAATAAATTCTTAACCTTGTAGACATTGTTCACATTTCTTTGGATTTTCTCCAGTGTCATAGTAGTGTTGTACTGAGGTCAGTTCTATGGGGCTGCATTAAGATCAGCTCTCATAAATAATAAATATATTCTTTGGAGACAGATATATATTTTGGAGCTACTAATGTAATAAATTTCCTTTTTATTTTACTAATAAACATGTTAGTTTATAATTTTCTATCCTTTAACCAATTATCTAAGGGCATTCTTCCTTAACCCAAAACCAACACGGAGTTGGAAGACAAAAGTGGAAAAGTTGTAAACCATTGGGTCCCCCCACATGCATAAATCCTGATATTCCTCATTTTCCTCACCATTTCTAACACGCAGCTTCATAATCTGTGAAAGAGCCCCAAGGGACTATTTCACTCAGAATTTTACAAAGCAGACAGCGATAGAGACATCAGAATTAAAGACTGAATGTTTAAGGGATTCTGCTCAGCAACTGGGCTTATTTTAATCCTTAGTGCTGACATTGTTAGTCCAAAAAAAAATAAAAAAATAAAAAAAAATAAAAAATCAACTGCTGAAAGTTCTTTAAGTCTCAGAACTGGGATAAATGACATTCACGCTACGTTGCAAACTGCACCAGAAAAGGTGGACGTTGTCCTGCTTTGAACGAATTCTGAATTAAAAACCATAAGGAAACTATTGTGCTTGTGTTCTGTAGAACAAAGTACATGTTGTAGAGTATATTCCTCAATAATTCAAACTTTAAAAGGTATGGCATTTCAAGCCTTAAAATAACAAAGCTACACTCTTGCAGAGGTTATACCACATGGGGGTGTTCATTTCCCTTTGTCTTAGTTGCATAAACTCAAAATCAACCCTATACAGTAAATGATGTCTGCCCTATTGTCTTATATAAACACTCTTTTGTTTTTCTTCGGTGCAAAGCTGTGTTTAAAGAGAGCTCTGTACGAATTCCAATAAAGAAACCAGTGTAAGAAAACTGGATTCGTAAAATGAATAAGAACAGCTCTACTGTTACATCGCCTGGTGCTGGAAAGCCAGCAAAGTCAGATAATATTTTATTTGGAGCTGAAATGAACTGTTGTGAACTCTGACAAACCAGCACTTCAAAGCATTCTGAACATACTGCCACTAGCATAAGGAAATTTATCGTGACTGTGAGCCTGACTCTGACCCTCCTTACACCATCTTTACTCTGCTGACTTCAGCTGGGGGGAAGAGCAGAAGCGAGTAGCTCATGGCTCTCTCTGTTATCTGGGATTTACAGAAACATAGGGAAAAACTGATGGGAATCATACTCAACACACCTATTTTACTCCCAAGAAAAAGCAGCTCAGAAAAACCTCAGGCAGAAAATTTGGGCAACTTCATGGGTGGCCAGTGCAGGAATCAAGATAACTGATGAAAAGTAAGATGTAGATTTGGTGATATTGCTGAATCTTTAGAAATTTGTACTTTCTGGGAATGGGATACAGCCCACATCATTAAATTATTTTCATTGAGCCATAGAAATGCAACAATGTGGCTAAATCATAATACGAGCCACAGCAAAAGTATTTTAAGGCTTTAAGAAAAGATACATATTTTTACAGTCTCAAGCCCATTGTGGATTTCATGGAGACTGGTGTGCAGCAACTTGACATTATTACGATGATAATTTATTAATCATCTGTATATTTCAGTGCCCCTTTGGTTCTCCTGAGACAACATCAAGACTTCTCTCTGCTATGCATTTCACAGACATAAAGAATGGACTTTTTTGTCCTCATAAATCAACAGAATAATGCAATTGCTGAATGCACATAAAGGCCAGAACACAAGAGGATTGTTATACAGCAGGGTATAAATTGCACTGTCAGTTATCCCTAAATGTTCCCTTTTTGGATCTTTAGAGGTGTGGTTTTTTTTAATCTATATTGTGCATGGATGTCCTCAGACAAGTAAAACTGTTGAAAACTTGTTACATTCCTTAATCATACACAAGTGAGTGAATAGTAAATATAGCGTAGCCACCAAGAAGAATTCAAAGGACTTTGAAGGTTCAGATCTGATGTGTAATTCAGCTGACACATGGCACGTGAAATTTAACATAAAGTAATGCAAATTGGTTACAGAAATGCAGTTCAGAAGGAAAAAGTGAAAGGGGGAAAACACAGAGGGGCGTAATAACACTGGACACCCAATAAAACAATCACAGAAACTGGCCTGCTGCCAGTACAGCACAAATATACACGTCCCCAAAGCTGATAGAGCAAAAATCTCCCCAACACCCCACAGGGGAGCGGGGTTAATCTTAGCTGTGGCTATGATGTCATCAAAAGCTATTATTTCATTCCCGTTTTTGGAAATAAAAAGGAAAACCGAGCACAGCCAAGACAAATTGCACAATGAAATTGCCCTCTCTGTACTAACACATGCCAATTGTGTGGTGGCTGGAATGCAGATCTAGGTGAAAACAGGTTGCAGTTTTTAGGAATTTATCAGCACTGTGGACTTTTCAACAGCATCCCCTGTAATAGTTTCAAGGTGACCTGTCAAGGCTAGGAGAACCATCTCCACAGTGTAGCATCATGGATCATCCCTGTGCAGAAGACCATCACAAAGCTTATGTATCATGTGCACATTTTGAAGTACCCAGCCAGTGTTACCTCCCTAATCCAAACACTGGCAGGATTAGAGAAATATGTGAAATTTTGCATCTGCAAATAGTGAATTGCTGGAGTCTCTCATTCGTTTAAAATAGCTTTCTCAAAGGGCCTTTAATATGGGGGTTTTCACTTTTCTTATCACTTCTGAGTCCTTTCAAATGCCACCGGGTTATGTGTCTCTGATGGGATTGCAGTAAACACTGTTGTATCTTTGTCATTTTTTGGACTTTTCTACAACAAAACACTTTTTCATTTCTTATTGTCCCACCATCTCTAAGCATTCAGAAACATAGATTGTGATGCCAAAACCAGCAAAGAATCTTACACTTGTACACGCAGGATGAGAGAAGTGCTTAACCTCAACTCTTTGCAAAATGATGTTGCCTTGATAGTTTAAAACCTCCTTTCATTGACCACTATAATGTGCTTTTGCAAATCTCTTGATGAATCCCAGGTTAGCTGAACTGTTCAATTACAGCTTTATCCTAATCCTGCTTGCTAAGCATTAATGCTCTCAACCTCCCACATCCTAATCCTGTCCCACTTGACACTGACCCACACTTAGTTCCAAATGATGTGTGTGTTAGCATAAAGCCATGCAAACAACATATTAATCAGGAATGAATCAAGAAAGGGGGAGATGTATAACAGAGCAGGGAAGAGCTTTTCAGCCAAAAGACACAGATTTCAATACACCTTAAAAAAACCACAAATACGTACGCAAATGTGTTGAATCGTTCCCAGTTTTGTAACTAAGATCTTAGAAGGTGTCTGCATCATGATCTAAAACAAAGGGAAAATCCAGTCTGAGGTCAGATTGAAACTGTTAGATATAGACACAGACTTAGAAAATGGAAAGACTTTTATGTGTGATAGTCTCCCATCCTCTATAATTCACTGCAGATTGGGAAAGTGAGTCCTTCAGATGTGCTGCTGACAGCTTAATATTCCCAACGATAATGTTGTCAGGTGATAACGCAGGGCCAGCCTATACACTTTGCTCTGAATGGAAAGTTTGCAACAACTGCAACATTCAAACAGATTCTGCTTGGGGGAAAAAAAAGCTCAGCTAAACCGAAAGATTAGCTGAAAAGCATTTAATTGTGGTCAAGACAGAAGTGCATCAACTTTGAATAGGTCTAAGTTGCCTTCCCTGAACAAATCCCAAACAGTGACCAAAATTCTCCCTCCAGAAATATTACTGAGGCAGACAAAGGCACACAAAAGAACAATCCTAAAGAAGCTCATATCCAGTTTTTAAATTGAGTGCTGTTGTCAACTGTATTCTCTCAAATTTCAGGAACATGAATATAGGGCTTGTAGAAACTCTTGGTTTAAATGTCTCTCCATGTCTTTCCCTAGCTAACCACAAGACCAATGAAATTCCTCTAGGTTTCTACATCCATACAGCTAAATATGCTTTCAATTATTTCCTGGCACAGTCAAAGAAGAATTTTGATAGTCTGAGGCCTTTATGTCAGGACAGTAAAACTGTGTCTTTTAGAATGCTATTGATGCTGTTCTGTTCGTGTCTGATGCAGTAATTGCTCTAGTGAAAGGCTGGACTATCCCTGTGGGTACCCAACGACAAGGGAAGAGCTGAGCACATTCCCCACCACACACAGGGATTTAGGACAATTATTCCTGCCCATAGGCCAACAGTACACAGAGGATAGAGAAAAGTCAAGTGATTCAGGGGAACGATACCTGTCCTCAGCTACCCATCAATCTTTGGAAAAGGTAGAAGCACAAATGTGGGGAAACCTGCAGGACAGGTAGGAAAGGTGCAATTTCTCCATCTTCCAGTGAGCTCTAAATTCAAGAAGGAAAGGTCAAACAGAAGTGGTTGAGTTTTACACTGAACTCAAGACCAGCCCATTTGCACGTTCAAAAGTCCTCTTGCCATTAAGAAAAGCCTGAAAAGCCTTTCAGTTCTGCCAATTTGATTTAACCCAAAACAGCAGCCAGCAGTGTTAGCTAACAGGAAAGTAAGAAACAGAGATGGAGTGTTTCTTGTCTGTGAGTAATCAGTGGTTGATGCAGTTTCTGTGCTGGAGACTGCTACCAACCATCCTGTTTAATAGGCACCAATGCACCTGACTGAAGAGATATGGGGCTTTTAAAATCCTGGATGCTTTTGGCTTCACAAAATCCTGTGTATGCGTGAAGTTTGTTTGTCGTGGTTGTGGTAAGAAACAGAAAATAATCTTTCCCTAATTGCCTTTTCTGCTTCACATGTGGATCTGCAGACAGACCTTTATCATATCCCTCTTTTGTGCTACATATATGTCATAATTGATCTGTCCTTATTTTCCTTGTCATATGTCCGTTCCCAGTGTAAGGTGCATTCTGCCAGAGTGCTTACTCAGAAAAAAACCTTGTCACTACAACACACTGAAGTATCACATGCTGAAGCTGAGGGATTTGAGGTGGCAAGCAATGTGGCACTAATGGTTAAAATCCACCAACACAAGCTGGAAATGAGATCTGAAAAATAACCCAGCTGTTTTAGAGATTACGATGCATTAGAACTCAGGGAATAATTTGAAAATTGCTCTCAGGTATTATGTTTACTAAAATTGCTTTCCTACCTTGACTGAATTGCAGAGTTATTATCACCTACCACACATACCAGATAAGCTGTAGCATTTGTAACTTGAGTATTATTCATATCATAAGGGTTTCATTAAGAGCTTCCATCCGATACCCCGGTGTTTATATGCACACACACGTGCCCCATTGGTCTCTGTGTGCATCATCAAATTACTTTCCTTTTAATTGCAAAATTCAGGATGGCTTTGTGCTTAATGCAGGCATCCTGGAGTGAGGAAAAAGAAAAGCACAAGAATAAGAATAACTAGATTTCCTGAAATTCAAAGTACTTCTGTCAGTGAGCGTTAAATGCACTTTGCAGAGTGGTCAATTAAAAGGAGAGGAAAGGAAAAAAAAAAGATGCAAGCAGTCCCTTTAAAAAGAACTTGAGTACATCACCTAAGCACAATAAACCATTTAACAACATAAGAACTTCGACAAGGAGAAAGACAACAGCAGCCATTTCTGTTATCAGGGTCTGCTTGTGGCAGTGACAGATCTTGAATAGATTGCTCATTAGGCTGTGAATTGTAAATTTTAACCCTAATACACAAAGCGCATGTTTCATATTGGAAACCTGGACTTGGAAAAAACGTATTGTCAAAGAATTGCAATTTCATTCCTCCAAGTAGAAGGAACAAGGTCTTGGTGTGCTGAAGTCACAGTGCAATTTTCACACAGAGCAGGGTGGCACCAGGACCTTCTCACTGACCCCCTGGGGCTCATTTCAGAATTAAACTAGAAGATTTTTGCCTTATCTTCCTACATAGAATGTTTTAAAGTTTCTGGCTTGGACATACCTTCACAGGCAGTAGGATTCTCTCTGAAAGTGCAAAATCCCAACAAGAAGAGCAGAAATGGTGCAAGCTGTCAGCAAGGCTCTGTGGAGACCCTCTTTGAGTGAGGCATTCAATCCCCCTCAGATTGCCACTGAAACTCCTGGCCACTTCTAGCTATTTTGCCTGGACTTACACTCGATTTTATTTCTCTTGTCACCTCTAAAGGGGTTTTAAGTTTTGGAAAGTACTATATTTTTTCCAATTTGACCCAACAATGGCCTAAAGGTGGTTGACTACATATTATTATCAGCCCATTGGGGAGTACTGTAGAAAAGGCTACAAAGACAGAGCTGTCAAGTCCACGTGAACTTGGTTAAAACACGTTTCTTTCATGTAGAGATGATAAAAGACCTGCAGAGTAAGGGTAGGTCATGCATCACCAAAAAGTACACGTGAAAGTTGTCCCTTGCACAGCTCTCCCCTTTGTCAGTCCATTATTTACCATAAATAGACCTTGTGTCACTACCCATGTCACTTCCACTAGCCTGTTTATGTTAATAAAAAACAGACTGACAAAATACTGCTCTCATATACATGAAGAAAACATCCACTGATTTCAGAGTTGTCCCAGCCCACTAAAACATTTGGTTTAAATATTTACTTATGCACACGTTGTGCTGCTCCAGGTTTTCTAGAATTTTTTTGAAGGAATTTTTCCACATGGTCTTCTCTTAAATTTTCTGGTGTACCATGAACTATTACGAGCCCACATTAAAATCCCACCTAACCCATGAGATAAGGTAGAATTTGTGTCTTCTGTCACCCTCTGTTACTGGGTGTTGAAAGTGGAGTAAAAAATAAATCAAACAATAAAACAGTCTATACAGTGAGAAATAAAAATTTTCTTGCCTTCCCTCCCTCCCTTTCACTGTTCTTATTATATCTTATGGATGCTATACTGCTAAAAAATACATTTGTGTGGGTATATAACATATAAAATATGTTAAATGAATGATAAAAATGGAAGAAGATTTACTGCTTCACACTGTTCTCATCAGCATATTTAATTGTCTGTATACAGTTAGTGTTGTTTATCCATTTATTTATTCTTCTTACTCCCATAGTAGATTATCCACATTTACTGAGTAAGTCTGTGAGTGGCTACTCTCACTCAATGTGCTTTAAAACTGGAATGATCCGTAATCCCACCCTCAACAATACACACACACGTGCTATGCATGGATGCCCACACCTCCAGCCAGTAGTACTTATGCACTGTCATAGATTACATACCAAAACACAACATACTTCTGAAGATCTTTCCAATTCCAAGCAAGCTGGAATACTGCTTAGTTCACCTGGGTAACAATGAAAAAGGTGGGGAGGAAAATTATTATTCACAAGTCAGTTTTGCAACCTCTTCTACACTGTAAGTCCAACAACTTGCCTTGTCACTCTCCCAATCTTTTCTTTCCACTTTCAAACCTATGCTTTGCCCTCTTTCCCTAAAACTTACCCAGAGTTTTTGGAAATGTTTCTTGTCCCTGGCAGGGCTGCCAATATCTGGTGGCAGCCTGTGCCTGGGCAGAAGTTCCCTGCAGGGAAGTGGCAGTGTTTTTCTTTTCCCAGAATGTTGTGTACCCTCGCTGTTCCGCTCAGTGTGCGGTTCCTGGCCAAAGGAGCATTTTGTCCTATGTGTCATATGCTCAAACCCTCACGCCTTCCTGCTTGCAATCATAAGATTACTGCTAACAATAATACTGAATTTACAAAATAAAAGGCACAGAGATTAAGTCCTTTAATTAATCCTTGAAGGAATAATCCAGACATTGCTACCCGAGATACTGATTTTTGTCAAGGGGGGAAAAAATCCCCTCAACCTTATTTAAATTAATTTTCAGAATATTAAAATTTACTAAAAACTGAGTGGCAGCAAAACCCCTCTGGGATGTTCAGCAGACATTGAGAAGGAGCAGCTGCTCAGGACAAACCCAAATCCAGTTTGTGGGTTTGGGTTGGGCAGTTCTGTCCAAATGCAGGGTGATGGGCTGTTACCATCCCAAAGCACATGTGGGGGCTGTCACAGATATGACAGGCTCTCCCAAACACAGATATTACCCGAGATGATCCAGATACTGTCGATTTTTCAGAGTACAATCCCACTTAGGTGAAACCTCGGACAGGCTCAGTGCTTTGCACCGCTGTGGACACGTGAGCACAGTGTGGTACCAGACAATGCTCCCGCTCAGGTGATGCTGCTCTGTGTTCCCTTAGAAGGAACAAACCAAATTTCACTCCAGTGGACAGGAGTCTTTCTCCAAACCTTTAATGAGGGATGAATTGGGTCTTTTTTTCGCACAGCTCAGTGACTTGGTATGAGTAAGAGCATTACATCTTCTTCTAAGGGTATTTAGTCACTGTTGACTTTTCCGGTATTGGTGCCAACATTTCTCATCTTGTTGGAAAAAAACCCCACAGTGAAGACCCTGGCAGGGCTATAATGGAGGTTGCATGGTTGCAGAAAACCTAAAACTATCATGTATTCTTCTAGCACATATATTTGGGAGTGCTAAAACACTGACTTCACCCACAAGTAGTTCAGCTTTTTACAATGTTCCACTTCCCTGCCCTCGAGAGCTTTCTATCTTAAATGGCAAAAACAAAAGAAGTGAAAAGACTCTGGTCCTTTGTTTCATCATTTCTGTCAGTAATTGTAAACAACTTTTATTGTGACAGTAAATGAACTAGTATTTCTATGACAGAGTACTGGAAACTGTATAAAATAACTATTCAATGAAACTATATAAAATAACTATTTGTGTTAGAGACTACTGAAAACTCCATTAAATAATTTACTTACTTCTCAGTAATTAAGTCTTTCTTCTGACCTACAGAGGTTGAAAATGCCCAGGAATGTCTTCATGGGTTCCTACAGGAGTCAGTCGAAATTCCATTAGCTTGGGTGGGAGGTGGTTCAGATGCATAGTTTTATTCTGTGAAGCAAATGGAATAATTTCCCAGAAAGATGGCATTGATTCAGAAAGACTAATTGCAGAATTAAATATGAATAAAGGCATCTTTAAAATTATACCTCAGTAAGGCTGGGGAACACCTCTCACCCTATGGCCATAGAGTATTTCTATACCAAAAAAGTTCTTACTCTGTCAATAAATGTCAACACTAGCCTTTTTCCTACAAACATTAAGAAAAAAAAATCTCCTAAATGAAACGCAAGGAAATATTTGAAATCTGGAATTAACTAATTAATTAAAATAAATACAATTATAAGTTTCAGTATTAAAATAAGCTAAACTAGTATGGGGAGAACTGAGAGTGAGCAATGATAAAGGCTGCAGTGGACCAGGCAAGGGTCTGTGGGTGCTTTTTGCTCCACGACTCAGAACAGTAGGATTTGAAAGCATTTTTCCATTAAAAAAAGAAACAAAAAATACACCAAGTGACAACTGTGAGGCCCAACTTTGAAGTCTACGTATAAACATCAGTGCTTGGTTTTGAAACTTGTGGTCCTTAAGACCTCCTATTTTATTTTCAAACAGCATCCCCCCTGCCAAGAAGTTACATTTTTTTCCCTCTTTAAATAAGCAGCCAGGGTAATGGCGTGATGAACAAATTTCATTTCTTTCTGCTCCGTTTTTTCCATCTTTAATACAGCCTCCAGCAGGCCAGATGGCACCAATGCAATTGCTAGTAAGTCAATACATCTGGCTGCATTCCTGAAATGACAAATCTGATGGATAGAGCCCCAGCTCCTATACAAAGCCTCTTTTCAGAACGCTCTCCCTGGTACTTGTCTGCTTTAAGCAAAACCTAATGTGTGAAAACAAAATAAAACCGAGCTCTTTCAGCACCCCGCGCTAACGTTTCGTCTGCAGTGTTTTCATTAACGCTGCTCCCTCGCTGCCCTGCTCCTGGACCTCGGCCCTGCTCTGCCCAGCCCTCGCTTTTTGGCACAAGATGGGCTCTGTTCGGAGCCCTCCCTCCTCTGGAGCCGCCAACAGTTCAAAGCAGGTTACAATAAACACTCTGGGCTTCTCCCATAAAGAGCGGCGAGATTGTTTAGGAAATTGTCCTCGAAGAGAAAACAGTCTGAGAAAAGCAGAAATGAAGCAAATGTTTCTTTCGACCTCAATAGTCTCTCATCGGGCAAATTAGGAGTTAGAAATACATGTGATCTCTTGCCATCAGCAGAGCAGCAATCTGTCAGCAAGGCACTGCACCAATACTGGGGCTGCAATCCCGGCCATACAAGGTGTGAGGAACTCCAGGGATTTGCACAGGACCCACAGACAAACCTCTGGAGGCAGCTGGTTGGACCAACAGAAGCAGAAAAGCTACGGACAGCAGCACATCAGGTGTTAAGCATCTCCACAAAACTAGAGACAGCAGCACATCAGGTGTTAAGCATCTCCACAAAACTAGAGACAGCAGCACATCAGGTGTTAAGCATCTCCACAAAACTAGAGACAGCAGCACATCAAGTGTTGACCATCTCTTACACAACATTAGGCTTCATCTTATTTTATAGGTGTGACTTGGGAAAGCAAACAGCACAAGACAAAATGCAAACGCACAAAAAGGTGCCACTGCTCTGTCCTCGCAGATATTTCGCACAAAATAAAGCACCACGTGAGGTGTGAGGCTCGTAATTTGTGTTTTTTCATCACTGAGAGACTTGTGGAAAGGAAGAATTCAGTTCTGTGGTAATTGCAGTCAGTGCCATGATAAATATCAAGCAAATGTCAGTTCTAAATCACAACCCCCAGGTTACTTACACGAGAAGTGTCTCAGTCCTTGAAACTTTTGCCCTTAAAAATTAGTACTTTCCCTCTTGAGTAAACCTGCTGAAAGCATTGAGAGTAACAAAGGGGTGAAGAAATCCAAATATAAAAATCAAGAGACTTATTATAAACACAAATCACAGTAGTTAGAAACATGCCATGTCCAGTGGGTTAAAGATCCATCACCCCACCCCAAATGCAAGCCACGTTTGTGAGTCTGAGCAGCCCCATCACGAGCATTTCTGTCTGCAACCTGAGCTGAAGAGTCTCAGCCCAGAACATTAAGAGTGCAACAGGCAAAAAATTTCTGATTTATTGGGTACAGTCTTTGGGCATAGGAACAAAAATGACGGCAGTGAAGCTTTCCCAACCTTTGTACTGCGCACAAGGGCTACGATTCCTTCAGAACTCGAGTCTTCTGCTTAAAGGGACAAACCAATTCATGCTGAGCATTTCAAACACATCTACTGCAGCTCAGAGCTCATCGAGTGCTCAGGGGCAGATCCTCTTTAAAAAACCTGCCCTATTCTTCTTAAGGCTTTTGGGATTCATTCTGTCTTAACTAGAGCCCATGTGGAGAATTAAGTTACTTGCATAGGGGCTTTTTGCATAGCTCAGTAATAACAAAGTTTAACCTCTATTTAAGTTGATTTCATTGTTTTAACTTTATTTTTCTATGGCTCATAGAAATAAAAATTATTAAAGCCACAGCTAACACTCAGGGTCTGGGATGCACAATAGAGATAAGGAGCCATCGGTCCAGTTCTCTGTCCACAGAGTGGTAACATGTACCACAGCATCTTTGGCCTGTTTCTCATGTGTGTTTGGGCAAGACATGAACAGAATTTGGGGGTTTTTTTAATCTCTTTCCAGATAATGTGGGTGGCCCTAAAAGTTAGAGTCACATTTTTCACATTCTACAGTGAGTACTGAAAATAAAGTTCTTGGCTTTATCAGTAATTTATGTGTAAATAATTTGAGCATTATTTTTAAAACAGCAGCATTAAAAAAAATACTTCACATGCCTCAAATATCAACAACCAGTGATAAAAAAACAACCTTTTCCTCATCATATGTTAGAATACAAATATCTATACACAAATTTACACATGCAAACACCCAGCCAATGGATTATTAAAGGATATCACTAAATTATATGATACAAAACTGTGTCTTCATAGACACATTTCCCAGCATTGTTACCAGAAGTGAAGATTTTCAGATACTGAGCTACTATTATTTAAAATACCTCCAAGCATCAGAGAAATCTATACAAATTTTCCCTAAATATTTTACCTAAGAGTTTAAAATAAATATGAGGACAATGTTTAGAAGAGGAAAACTGAGAATCCCAACAAGTATAAGAGGCTCCAAGATTGGAAGAATGAATGCAGAGAGTGAAAGAGCCTTATTTTCCATGGCTTTCCAACATGTTTCTCCCACTGTCTCACTGTTTGTGCTTCTCATTTCTTAATCATTATGTCACCTCACAGTTTTCTGTAGCCATTAATTATTTTACTTTCAGATTCCTTTTATCTCTCCAGGTTGCTTCTCTAGTTGTCCTTTGAGAAGATGATATATGTGGACGGATATTTTCTATTTCTCCATTTGTTCTTATCAAATGACACATTTTAAATAGTCTCATTCTTCCATGCAGTTTTTTGCCTACCACTGTAATTGCTTCATGGACTTAAATCATGTAATATTAGAACATTTTGAAATACCAGTAATGATCTGTAAAGCTAAAAATAGATAATGCTTCTGAAAGAGCTTTCAGTTACGGAGAATCCAAATTATTCTAATCTGGAAATATATTCAAGTAAATTTGGATACGTTGTGCAGTTAGTGCTTCTCAATCACTTCCATTTCGCACATTCCATGCTGATCTGAAATCAAAACTTCACTGGCCTTGTCACCCTGCTTAACTTGCTTAGTGGAACAGAACTGAGAAATGGCTCTGTTTTTGAATATTTTTCTGTTGAGTCATGTATTGAAGCTTAAAGCACAGCGATTGAGAGGGACTCTCAACAGATTAAGTCACCTTTCAGGATCTGGCACACCCAAAGGATAACACACTGGCTAAGTTTGGAAAGACACTGGAAGGAAAAGGGGGAATCAAAGTAACCCCCTTGAATGTGTTAATAGCAAAATGAGCATGAAAATCCAGGCTTTACAGGCATTTACATCCCATTAAAGCTTTTAATGTTTTAAATCTGCCCTTAGATATTAAGGTGATAGGATCCGTGGAAAACAGCCCTGGGGATACTAATTACTAGAAAATTAGCATAGCTGAAAATTAGATAATCCAAGTGAGCAGATATTGTATGTTAAATTTTGAGCATTGCTCAGAATAATAAACAATATACTGTAAAGGGTTGTCTTCTGGTTGAGTAACTGTGCAGAGACCCTGGAGATGGTTGCAGCTCTCCAGATTTGATACAGGCACCTTGTACCTCTTGGCTTGATGAACTTCCCTGTAGGATCCTGGGAGTGGTGCAGCCCCAGCCTTCACCAGAACTTCCAGCCATTACAGTTAATAGAAATCAGTCCCAGCTATATTAGCAATGCAAATATACCTGAACTTTGGCCAGTTGTATTAGATCTGATGTCATTATGGAGAAAACCAGTAATCCCACTGTAATTTATTCCTAGGAAATTTAATTAAGTACTTGGATGTGGGCGCTGTTGCTTTATGATTGGCATATCCCAGGGATTCACCATCATTAGGAAAGGTAATGACTGTTTATCTCATCCCACAAGCTCAGAGAGCTCTACCAGCTCAGAGAGCTTCACCTCTCTCATTTTCTAGCCTGAGTTGAGTCAGGCAGGTCTGAGAGAGGCATTTGGATGATTTCTCCTTACAAACATGTGCTCAACCAGGAGGTGATACAGTTTTTGCCTGCAGTCTGACCCACAAGGCTTTATTCAGTACAAGAAAAAAATCACAGTTTAGGTCTTTGCCTGCTTGGGTTGGTTTTGTTAAAACACTGGGTCCTGGATACCTTTATCCCTGTTTTTCAGCAAATAACACAGGACTGGTAATGAGTTTTGACTGATATTTTGAGTGATTCTGAGTTTTTTGTGCAGCAAAGTGTAGTGAGTATGAAGTGCTATCTCTTGCTGTGGTGAGTATGAAGTGCTATCTCTTGCTCTCACTGCACCTCCTCAGATTCAGAATAAATGTCCTGGATTCAGATGTCCTCCTCCTCAAAAAGAGCCTCTTGGCACCTGATACCCTGGTGTATCTGTGTAAGAGATACTGTGTTATCAGTACAGCTCAGAATAAAGCAGTCCATTGTTTTTGGTGTAAAAGAAGTTATATATATTAAATCTTTGGCCAAAGAAGGTTGTTCTGGGGGGAAAAAATAGCATATATGAACATAATAACCAAGTATGTGTCCCACTATTTTGGGTTTCGTTTCAAAAGAAGACAGAAAACTAGAGATCATATCTAGACAAGAACAACTTGTGGCCATTATAAAGAAAGGTGCTTTTCAAGGTCCATTAAGCACTAATCATACCTCAGATTAAGGGGAG
The DNA here is from genome assembly GCA_035222235.1 of Margarornis squamiger. Lineage (NCBI taxonomy): Eukaryota > Metazoa > Chordata > Aves > Passeriformes > Furnariidae > Margarornis > Margarornis squamiger. The sequence goes on from JAWWTY010000158.1 coordinate 31,129,282, forward strand.
AAGGGGGAACCACAGGTCTAAGATTGTTTAAAGGGTACATTTCATACTATTAAGAAATTTAAGACAGAGACAGGTCAGGCTGAGTTCTGTTTAATTTAAAAGATACTCATCTCAAGCATTAGTCAGAAGTCTCAGGATACTGAACGTCTTTCTTATAACAGTGCACACTGGAAAAAGTGAAGAGAAGGAATTCCAGGAGAAGACAGAGAAACACAGTCCTGGGTCAGGCCTAGTTTCCTCCATTTCCACCAGAAAGTCACAACTTGGGAGTCAATTCTAGCATTATTCTCGCAAATCTGCAAGGTGCTCATCTAAAATATGTATTTCAAATATATTTATCCTCCCCTAACTTGTCAGCTGACTTGCATCGAGGTGCCCTGTCTGACATCCTGCTGGGCAAGTTCTGCTGTCCTGCAGGAGTACCTTTCTCTCGGTGCTCCAGCATTGGCTGTGCTGATGCAGCAGTGCCACTCTGCAGGGCTGGTGCACCCTGCACACACACTGCTGGCACCCACTGCGGCACCAGGCACGGGCTGCTACCACATGGACCACCGTTCTCCAACAGAAGCACTGCTTCCCTCAGAACATGGTCTTGCCAGCCACAGTAGACAGTTTTCAGTACTAAAAATTGGAAATATAAGTGAAGGGAATAAGTTCTGTAGACTGGAGAGGGACTTGTGACAAGGGTGTGCAGTGACAGGACAAGTGGGATGGCTTTAAACTGACACAGGGCAGGGTTAGATGGGATACTGGGAAAAAATACTCCCCTGTGAGGGTGGGCAGGCCCTGGCACAGGTTGAGCAGAGAAGCTGTGGCTGCCCCTGGATCCCTGGGC
>JAWWTY010000158.1:31130216-31318308 GCA_035222235.1 Margarornis squamiger
GGCCCTGGCACAGGTTGGGCAGAGAAGCTGTGGCTGCCCCTGGATCCCTGGGAGTGTCCAAGGCCAGGTTGGATGGGCTTGGAGAAACCTGGGATCATGGATGGTATCCCTGCCCATGGCACGGGGTGGAACGAGATGACCTTGAAGGTCCCTTCCAACCCAACCCAGTCTCTGATGCTGTGATTCTAAATGTCATTGATCAAGATAGGCAATAAACATTTTAGCCTGAGCCTAAGGGAGAGGATCTAATGATTTAGCACAAAATGCTGGCAGCCTACTGGGAGCAACAGGGAAGTTATCCAAGAGCTACCAGCCACCCAAGCCAACTGGCACCCTTCTCCCTTCCACTCTCCACACAAAGCAATCACTCAGTCACCAAGTTGGACAAGAGCCTACGCCACCTCTCCTGGCCAAGCACTCCAGGGCCTGATCCAAACCCCAGTCAGACCCACTGGTCTCTCCTCATCTCCAGCCCAGCCTGAGCAGGCTTGGCTGCTCAGCCCGCCCCAGACCCCCCATTCTCTGCAAAGACCTGACCAAAGTGCACCGGTGCAGAGTCCATTCCAGATTTCTGCTCCTTTGGATGGGTGAAACAATCCCAAAACAGGGTCAGGGAGGAAAATGTCACCTTTGAAATGGTAGGAGGTTTCTGTAGCACATTACGGTGTAATGTAAACAACAATGACACCAGAGACAGCAGAAGTTTGCAGCTGTATTATAAACTTTCTTCCATCCCCCCTGCCTAGGAATAAGTCATCCAAACAAGCCCTGGCAGTTTTGACTGCTCAAGAAACTTTATGGCTGAGAGCTGCACAGATGATTTACTGCCACGTTCCCTTTTTCCCCTCGAGCTTGCACTAAAGTAGAACTTCACAATTGTTTAATGGGGGACAGCAAACTCGCCTCTTTCTTTTCTTTTTTTCTATTCCTTCTCATGAGAAAACTTGTTTTATAGTTTTCTTGTGAAAGAATTTGTGATGTCTGATTACAACATGGAGCTATAAATCCAAGCCTTAAAAAACAGCGTCTCTTTCTTTCTTTTTTTTTTTTTTTTTTAACTTGTGCTCAGCAATAACCCACTTGTTTTAATGAGCCAACCGTCTAGGTATGAGAACACACGACTGCTGAGGGGCAGAAGATAAGACAAAGCACCCTGCTGCATCCCTGACGTAGTCCTGATGGATGCTGCTCTAAGAAAGCACAGAGCTGGTACTTAAAGCTGTTTATAAACTTCAGGCCAGCTAGTTTCTGCTGGTGAAACAGCCTGAAAAATGAAGCCCAAACCAGGCCCTGATGCACTGAGGTACTTCAGAGCAGATAAAATTTCAAGTGCATTGCCTTCATTGGTCTGAGATTTAATTCTGGAAATACTCCAAGGCTCTTCAGTTAGTCTGTGAAAATAACACATGAAAAGTAGTTGGTTTTGTACTAGCTTAAGTAGAGGACAACATCAAAGGAAATGCAACCACGGCTTTTATAGGAACAGGTGTAGGGATAAATGAAATCTATGCAAGTAAATGGAACTCACTCATCTGGTCTCACAACACAAATCCTTCTAAACCTAGTGATAGTCTCACAACCACTGTGATGGTCCTGAAGCCAGTTTATGCACAGTCCTTCATCACTGAAGTCATCCCATAACCTGTGCTTCTAGAGTCACTGACAACTCAAGGCAACCCAGTAACTGAAAAATATCTGCTCAAGGTACGTGTTTTTCATCCACTGGGTTCCTTTGAACGGTCCCAGTTTTCATTATATTCTGCCTCCCTAGCTGAGAAGATAAAGTGAGAATCAAAAGCTGCAAGAGGCATTTAACTAACGGCTCAAACACAACTACAAGTAAACACCAGGAGGTAGACTCTTCCTCAGACAACAAACTTGTGTAGTGAACACCTTCCACAGAGACCAATATTTCAACAAAATCCAGTATGCCCATCAGTTCTGTTTCACTTTCCCAAACAAATACACTTTTTTCCACTAGTTAAAATAGGAATTGGCATGAACAAACTCAAAAAAAAAAAATTCCTTTCTACATTAACTTATACAAAAGAAACTCTGAAATGTGAACATAAGTGCTGCAGCTGTAATGGTGGAACAACCAAAGCAGGAGTCAATATCTACCAAACCTATGCCCTAAAAACCAACCAAGGAAATTTTTCAAAGCCAGAAAAATAAGAAAACCACTTCCAAACCTTGTTTTGGATGATTTTCTAGACACTGCTCCATTGAAGATCCAGGCAGCCCTGCACTAGAAAAGAGGTTGTCCTAACCAACAGGGCAAGGTGCCCTTAGCCTTTCCCTTCCTCCCTGCAACATTGCTATTTCTGTTGAAATTTGTGGAAATTATGAATAATACTTTACAGCAAATTATTTTTGGAAGGTGTATGCCCAACCATATATATAAATCAAACGATGCAATGACCTGTCACACCACATATTACTAATGGTAGAATATTTCCTGTGTCTGTTCTGAAGAGGTGCAGCAGGAATTTCAGAGGGAGATTCAGTCCATGTCTTGTGAAATACGTTTCTATACCAGGAGAAAAAGAGAAGAAGAAAGTTCTGCTGTACCCACAGCAGGCAGGACTGCAGAAGAAAGAAGCTGGCCAAGACCTACATATTTGCTCTGGAGGTTTTTTCCCCCCTTCATATTCATTGAATAAAATGCTTCAAATTCAGTGCAAAGTATTTCAGTTTGGGTTCTGAAAACTGAAAAATCTCAACTTTCCTTTTTCCAGTTTCAGGTTTTCACCTCTCCCTTCTGTTATTCCTTTTTCTCTCCAGAAAGGATGGAGTATGAGATATTAGAAATGCAAGAAAGTCCAGCTTTTTTATTTCTCTAAGATTTTTTAGTTAGAAAAAATTGCAAATATTAGGATCTTGTAAAAGTGGGGTTGCTTAACCTCTAATTTAGAGCATTTTCAAAAGTCAGGTTCTTTATGTGTAGATACCTTTGAGTAAGATATAATCTCCCAAACAGCACCCACAGAACAATAAAAAAAAAATATTCAAGCTGATTATTTTATTCAATGAAGTTTTCATTCATCTCTAAATAGCACTGAGGTCTTGGGGGAATAAATTGTTTATTTTTCCTTTCATTGTGACAAATGTTTGACTACATCATGGGTTTTGCTGTTGATACTAATAATTTATGTTTCAGATTCATACACTGCTGCTTTAGAAACAATGGGGCTGACCTTTTCAGCTAAGAACTATCAATGAAATAGCAAAGCTTATTTATTTAATAGAAAAACAGCCCTGTTTCTAATGTGCTTTGCTCAAGACAGAGCAAGATGTCAGCAATGCTTCACCAACTGCATTTACATTAAAACTCAGTTACAAGTTAATCTAAACCAAAGTTTGAATTTTATTCAGGCAAAGAAAAAAACTCCTGAAATTGTTAGTGAGACACTTCTGTTATATCAGAGCTTTTCCAAGATCAACTTTTAAACTGAGTTTTCAGCAGCCTGCAAATAGGACTCCAATGAAATTTACCTGTGACTCTGAACCAAAATTCCAAATGCCTTTTCAATTTCCCTATTTAAGATTGAATCCTTGTGAAATTCAAAGGAACTCTAAAAGGAGGTCTTGTATCTGGTGTCTGTATAATTTCAATTAAGTTTTTTTTTTTGGAGTAGCAGGGGAACACAAAGCACATGCATAACTTTATTTTGAATTCAATAATTTTTTACCATGTTTTCTTTGGTACCTTGGAACTATATTCAGAATGCAGCAGAAAATGGAAAGCCATGTGCCTAAACCCAGCAGAAGCTGAGACTGCAGGTACAGAGAATCCCACAGGGCTTTGGAGAGCAACGAGATGCTCTTTGGAGAGCAGAGATTCAGTATCTTGAAAAAAGAGCATCTCTAGTAAGTAATATAACAATAGGCTGCTGTTGTCTCTGAGATGAGCCATTAGAGGACATGGATAAATATTTGTGAGTCTGGACCCACATCCAGATCAGGCTTTTGGCTCTGATACCATTGCCCATACACAGGAGTGGCTAATGGGATGGATTATGGTGCCTTCTGCAAGTTCAGAATCCATGAACATTGTATTTTGCTCTTATGTCCTCCCTACACCAAATCTAAATCTAAATATATGTAAATATACTAGATCTGGATTACCTAGGTAGCCTCCCAAGCCAGCCATATATAAAGCTAAACTTTCTGTATTAACAGATTTATCATGAGTTAAAATAAAATCTATTACCTTTATTGAGTAAATTGTATTATTATTATTATTATTTATAAATATATAAAATATTTTTTTAAAAAATAATTTGCAAATAAATCAGAATTAGTTATGTAAGGAGCCAGCAATACTGTCACTTTTGGAAATGCTACAAGGAAAGAAACATTGCAGGCTGGGGTAAAACCTGCCTGCTCCTTAGGAAGGGAAACCGTTAAAGTAAACAAGATTCTCTCATTGCAGAGGTATTTGAACAATGGTTAGTTTCAGTTTAGCTGCTGAACTTTTGAAAGGCTGGGTGTGCTCACAGCACAAGGTGTACCAGCCCTGCAGAGCCATCCATCAAACTCAGCAGCTCTGCCTTTGCTCCCGGAGCTTTTTGACTCCGGCTGCACAATTTTAAATCAGAAAGTGTCAAGACTCCGGTTTGAGCCTGGATCTGGAACCTTTAAAGCTGAGCACAATTTCCTGCATCCCACCACCGCCATCCCCCGCACCTTTCATAAGGCACACTTCGCTTTTACTTGCAACTGCCCCCAAAATGCCGCAGCGCAACATTTCTGGCTCCCAAGGAAAACATCAGGGAGTGGGTGGACTTCCTTAAGATTGTATTGTGCTTAAAGATAAGCCAAGCAGAAAACAAAGAGCACATTATAAGCAACTGGAATAGCAGCTTCTGAGGTTTCCAGTGCTTAAGTAAGTTTAAAGCAAAGTGGATATTAATGACAAACAGCCACTTTCTTGATTAGCAGCTCTACCTTTGCCCTTTACTGGGTGAATCGGGAGAGGACAGACCCTGCTGATAATGATGCATTTGGCTGTGTTTGTGATGTCAGTAATGCCGTGGTGCACATCTACTGTAGGAAACACAACCTAGGATCTGGATGTAGAGGTAAATTTACTGGGATGATGGGATAGCAGGTTTGTTACTGTTCAGTGCCTATCAGAGCTCCACAAAGCATTCCAAGAAGCTGGTCCACTGGGGTGGATGAGACGTGTCTGGCAGGACGTGCTCCAAATGGGAGCATATCATGGATTTACCTTTGTTGCATAAAATCTTCCTTTATAAAGGAGTCTAACAAGCTTTCCTCAGGAAAGCTCTCCCACTTCTGATGTTTGCAAAAAGCTTCTGCCACTTGGCAAGCAGAGCATCTTTGAGTTAGAAAGAAACCTTTTATTTGTCTCATCAAATTCCTTTCGGTTGGTGTTGATATGAAATTGCTAAAAATCTCTATTTCCCTTCTCTAGCCTGCCAAAATAGCAATTAACTGCAAAAGGTGGCTGATTAAAGTCTAAATGCAACACAAACCTTGGCATGATTTTAGCTTTAAGTGATAGTCTCTGCAAGTGAAACCATTTGTTTTAAATTGCATTTTCTGGAACACACTACCTAAGAGCAGCTTGTAACACACAGGGGAGATTAAGAGCAATGGTTTGGAAAAGGACTGTGTACCTATGAAGACTACAATCAAATCTGGGGGGAGGTTTAAAGAAAAAAGGAAGTATCATAGAGAAGTATGCAGAACTTTACATGAGGTTGTGTAGAATAACGAGAAGTATGCAGAACTTTACATGAGGTTGTGTAGAATAACTTGGCACTTGCTCAATAATTGCTTGTTAAGACAGCACAGAAATTCAGAGTCTACTTGGCTGGGAAGTATAGCAACCCTAAAAGAAAAGATAAGTGTTCACTACGTTGTTTTCCCCTGAATATAAAAGTTTGGACAGTGATGGAATTGCCACTCTGAATGATCTAGTTAGTGGCTTGTAAAAGTGAAGATACTCTGTCAAAGCTGTCCCCAAGTCAGTGTTAGCACTGCACATGATGTAACATTTGTCTAGTGACAACAACAAATCAAGCAATGATAGATGTAAAGCTTTCTAAAATTACTACAGAAACACCTACCCAGAAGCACTCAACTAGCTAGTAATGCCCCTAGAGCTTCAGGGTCTCTGGATCCATATTTGAGTTACACCAGGTATAAAAAAATTACATAAAAATTATGAAAATCCTTCCCTGGTCATTGATCTAAAAGAATTCTCATATTTTAGCAGGCACAAGATATGAAAACCCAATAGTCATGTGGTCCAGAGCGACTGTGCTGTCCTGGGTTCAAATACAATGCAGGAAAGGATAGAAGTCATTTTATATCTTGTACTTCAGATAATTAAGCATCAGATAATCCACATAGACTCTGCTTTGGCCATAATACAGGAATAATATTGTCACAAGAATGATTGAGAACAACTGGCATCATGTAATACATGGCTCTTTGCAGCCTGCCAATACCCAAAAGTGGGGAAAAGACCCAAAAACGCATATTTAAAATTAATGGCATTTAAAATGTAAAACATCCTGGATTTAACTGCATTAGAAGGAACGACATTTCTAAAAACCTCTGTTTCAAAGTTCTGCTAGACTGAGACAACACCTGACTTTGAGAAGCACAGAGAACACAGGAAGGAAAGGACTGGGATTAGATGGAAACCACTTTTTCCCAGCTACTAAAACTGGTTTGTGTCCAAACATTTATCACAGGCAATCTAGGAAGACTCTTTCTTGCCACCATAGACCAGTTCTTCTAGAAAGCCAGAATCACTGGCACGATAAAGGATTTGGATCTATAATTTTCAGCAGGAAATCCTAAAGAAAATACACCTCTGTGAAACTCAGCACTTAAATCTGGTTGGGTTTTGAGCTTTCTTTGGCACAATTGACTTGGTTCTTTCAAGATCTGAAAATCTTTCCAGTTTGATCCTTTTGGATGACCTCCCATACTCCTAATTCTAATAAGTACTTTGTACTTTTTCTTGAAGTATCATTGATACATTAGAGTGATCGCATGAGAATTTCAAGTTTAATTAGAAAAAAAGTCTTGCAAACATAAACTCTAAAGGCCCAACACCCAGAATTTAAAAAAAATAATAAAAAAATCTCTGATTTTACCTGGTCTAGCACCTGGTTAACTATTAAAGACAGGAAGGACAGACAAGAGGTTTGATATCTTCAGGTTTAGCAATATTAAGCTGTGGACTTACCTCTATTCTCAGAGTGGATAATGTTAGTTTTAACTTCAACACTGCACAATTTAGATCCTCATCATGCCACAATATAATGACTTTGCAAAATAGCGCCCTTCCAATAAGCGCTCCTACTGAAAATACATCTACGAATAAGACTTGAAGTTATTACAAAGCAATTAAATATCTAAATCTAGTGTTCTGGGGCTCTTCTGGCATTGGATTTGTATCAGGAAGTATTGCTCTGATTTCCCTGAAAAATCTGCATTAGAGATAGGATGTGGAAGAAAATTCAGGTTCGCAAACAAAAGCCGCACTGGGATTTGCCACAGCTTGTAAATAAGCTAAGAAAAAAGTCCAAAACTCTCCAGGAAAGACAATGGTATAGAAAAAGGCTGAAAACTTTGATCAGCTTGCTAAATGCAGCTCATCCAATAATCCCTTTAAGCACCACAAGCAACAGTCTAGACCCTTGAATTACCATTCTGAGCCTACCCAGTTCCTCCCAGAGGATTAGTTAGAGCCCCATCCACTCCAGGAGATATATGGACAAGTTCCAGTCAGTTCTTCTAACAAGTCTGGTCAGAGTTGGCAGAGATTTTTAAAGGCATGGCACATGTGCACATCTTCTGTGGAGAAAAGGTTCTTTGTTCAAAGCTCTGCTGCCTCTTCTTCCTCTCCCCAATTATCTGCACACAGCTTTCACTTATGGTGTATGTGCTCTTTGCACATTTCCTCTGCTTAGAGAAAAAAGAAACCAACCCCCCCCCAAAACACCCCACACCCAACAAAAACACCACTTTTATGGCCATAAGCCAGGTCTTACTCTAATAATGAGATTTGTATTGAAACCAGCAGTCTGGTACCCAGACTCTTAGTTTCTAGGGTCCTATGATATATAGTACAGCCATAAGCTATGCTGCTTTTGAGTTGCAATATTGTCTTATTTCAAAGGGCAAAGACCGACTGTACCTTCTGTGCCCTGATACAGGGGCTTCATTTTGCTGTCTATTTGTTTCAAGACTCAGTGTAGCACAGAAATGGCAAAAAGTAGAGGCAAGGATTCACCTCACAGTATGGAGAGGCAAGTTTGGAGCAGGATCTACTCAGGAGACGCTTTCAGGAAGCATGAAGGAATGATCAAAGCATGGAACTTCCTCAGGACTTGGTTTGTTAATGTTATCACGGGTTGGTGAACACGAGGTATTAAAAACAAACAGATCCTTGAGCCATGTGAACAGATTCCAGGAAAAGTCACCCAAACTGAGCCTCTGCAGATGGGAGACCTCAGAGCTCCACATCGCTGCTTCTCCCACGTGAAGAACCCCAGTCTGGGTCAGAAAATACCCATCTTTAGAATTCTCCCCTGAATCATCATCCCAGATCTTATAGGGCTTCATGTGAGTAGGATGGCATCCCTTATTTTAACTTCCTCCACAGCAAGAATTAGACTTTTTGGACATGGGAAACAGCAAACTTTAGACTTTAGAAGCTTAATGCAAAGTGATTTTAGGGAAAAACCACGGAGAATGGGATGGAGAGAGACAATGGTGGTGATTGCTGTACCTGAAGCTCAGCAGCTTATCCTTTCTCTTCTCGGGTGTCCTTGCACTTATTCCTGCAGGAGTCCCCATCCCCATGCTCAGCTTTTCAAGGAGTGATGAGAAGAAAAGGAGAGACAATTACAACTGATAATCTCTTTTGTGGAAGAATTTTAAGAGTTCAGGGAAATATTCATCATAAACAAGCCAGAGAGTTTAATTTGTCTAAGCCATTGGGAATGGGGAAGGAGAAAGGTTCCAAACACTTGTGAGGTATCAACAGTTCCTGAAATATCAAGAGGAAAAAAGAAAAAGAAAATAAAAATACCTGAAGGACACAAGTTTCAAAAATAGCTCACATAGTTTTGTATTTGCCTATAGAAAGTACAAACCACAGGAGCAAGTGAAACCCCTGCTTTTTCTTTGCCCAATTATTCAAGTGAGGCAAAATTTTTCTCTCTCCAAGGTGAATAAACTTCAGCCATAAGTAAAGTCCTGCTTAAATATTGACACAGCCCAGTATATTCTCCACTACCCACTGTTTTGTTAGCAATTAAAGTATTAGATAACAAGGCACATGTACACAGCTGGATGAAGAAACCTCAAATTTCTGAACAGTGTCCCAGTTTCAAGAGTCGGCACGGAGTCAAAATGACCTTTATCATGCCAGTGTTAACAAATTTAGATTAAATACACAGATACCAAATTCCTTGCATGATTTATTGACTATGTAATGCTAATTTTTGTACCCATACCATTTGTACAGGCTCATTTAACTAGGTACAGTATGAAGCACCGTGTCAAGCATATGGCAATACTGAAGATGAATAGGGTTGTTGGGTTTTTTACTTGGATTATTTCGCCCCCTAAAATAACCTGTGAACACCCTGATAATTGGAAAAACACAAAGTTCACCTTGCAGATCAGATTGGCAGAGGACTCACCAAGATGTTGCAGAGGAGACACACGGAGCTCTGGGGCAAGTGCATTGCTGTGAGTGGGATGGAGTGGGAATCCAGGCAGGAAAAAGGACCTGCTTGGACTCTGCCCACGGGCTGAGAGCTTGGTCCATTGGGATTTTTGGGAGAGAGGAAGACAGATGGGAATGGCAAGTTATGTTCTGTAAGTCAGAAAGGAATGAGAAGGCTAACATTGAAAGTGTGGATCTGTCCTGCATTATTTAAAGGCACAAAGGAATTGGCACTGAGATGTAGGCAAAAGTGAAACTCAGAATATTATTCTCGCTTTGTTTAAAGCTCTTGTTAGAAGTCCTGCCATAATACCAAATTTAAAACCAAATGTACCTATTTCTAGATGTCCACCAGTAGTACTTCAACTACATCTGTATTCGCCTATGTACATTTACATCTTTCTATTCAATCTTCTGAAATAATTACATTTTCCTTTGTAGGTTTAGTCTGGCAATGAGGATGTAACATCAGTCTTCCTCCAAAAATAAAACCATTTTCGGAGGTTTCTACTTTCACACCCTCCACACAAGGCCATCATCCCAACATCTCTGTCCATGCCCACCACTTGCTCTGGTGCAGCATTTTGAGATGGTCTGCTAGAAACTGGATTAGTGAAATCATAAAAGTTATAAAACTGGAAGCAAAAATGTGGGTGCAATCACCATCCAGACCCATGCTTACAGAATGGGATTCTCAAAGGGCCCTTGCAGTAATCAGATGATTGCACACCACTCATTGCAGAGGGAACTCTGCCAGCTGATCTGCTGCCTCACTACAGCATGAAAAAAATCTCCTTGCATTTCAGAATAATTCATCTGATCCTCTCAGCCTTAAAGCATTTGAGACTCAACATCAGTGCATAAAAACCTATTGAAGCTCTATTTCATGGCATATTACTCTTAAAGAGCAGCAGCAGCAGAACCGTAGTTAAAAATGACATATTTAACCATACTCAGAGTGAAAAGGAGGGGCAGTCATAAATAACATATCCTGATAAAAATAAGGTTTTTAAATAAAGTGCTTTTAGTAGCTGTCTTTCATAGGCTGGAACATGCTGCGTCTCAGACTCTCATTTCTATGAAAACTCAGAATAATTATTTTTAAAATTAACCAAACACAGGTTTGTATAAAAAGAAATCACTGAAGTATACAATTCCCTGAATACAGCTGTGAGGTCAGGAGGTCAGACACATGCTGAGCACCAATAGCAAAAGGTTAGAGCAGATTTTTAAATCCATTATGCTCAAGAGTATGTTCAAAACTGTGAAAGAGAGATTTGCCTCTTACTTTACATCCTCACAGCACATAAAATCCTGAACACTAAGCATAGACTTGTATTAGGAGACAGCTTCTTTTTTTATGACAAAATTATTTTGTAATCAAATGCCACAACCAGATACCACAAGAATAACTTAATGATGTAAGAACACAGAGTTGGCACAAAATAAAGTACAGCTCAACCTCAGGCTGTGTAAATTGATGCAACTTCCTTGGTTATCCATTTATATTCTTTTATTCACTTACCTTGGTAATTCAGAAACTCAATTTAAGATTTAATATGATCTCAGGAAAGAATCCATAACCCTCAAACATCTGCAGTGATAGCCAACTGATCAATACAATGATGGCATTCACATGAATTTCAGCAGAGCACAATTGAGGGCTTGTGCTTGGAGTTGGGATATGTGTGATAAAATATTTTGGTTTAAATCACTCTCTTCTGAAAGGTAAACCTAACCTAGCAATTCAGGATTCTGGCTACTCCAGAAGGATAAAGGAAAACAGATTTGCCAGACTGCAAGTGGAAAACTCAGCTTTTGGCCTTAGGACAGTCAGTTATTCTAGAAACTCCTGTTTATCTCTTGGTTTGTGAGCTTATTTAGGAGTTGAATGAACCCCTTGATCACTCAAATGAATGTTTGAGAGCATAAAGTGTTTGACAGGTTTAACTTCCTTGAATGCAGAGACTCCATGAACAGATTACAACCTGTTTGGATGCTCACCTTCGTAAAACCACAAGGGGATTTCTTTTCTCGTGTTTCTTTTCTGCCCTTCTTTCATCGGTTGTTCATAGAGCTGCTAAACACTCTGTGCTAAAGCCATTTTAGCTGGCACTGCTCCACCTCTGCTTCCCCAGCTACAATTTCCAGCCACTGCTTCCAGGTTGCTTAGACCCTTAGACCAATACACACATTCACCCAGTATGGGAGAACCTGGGGGACAAACCCCCAAGACAGCTTGCACACAAACATCACCTGCAACAACAGGAACTTTCTTCAGAGCCAGCAAACAACCTGCTGTAGAGCCCCAGGTGCCCTTTTCCACTCCCATCCCATCACCTGACATCTCCCTCTCCTTGGCTACTGATTTCAGGATCGACATGATCGCTCTCTGGATGAAATCCAAGCCTCAGCAAAGGGCAGGAACTAATACATTTTCCTATGATTTCATTCCCCCCAAAATTAATGTTCTGCTACGCTTATGAGGCAAAACTATCAGCACTATTCCCTTCCTTGATATCACTGTCGAGATCAGACAGAAGTGCTGCACCATTTTTTCTCCCTTCTTTTTGGAGAGGTGGGCAAATATCTGTGATACAACAGTGGCAAATACAAAAGGTAACTTCTGCTGAAGCAAACTATTTTAAAGGCTGCTTTTATGCATGGTCAGGGCTGACAAGACTGCAATTCTGTCAGTGCATGAGGGCCAAAGAAGGGGGAGCCAGGCCAAAGTGAATCCAGTTCAAAAAATCCAAGCAAATATTCACAGAATATTTGGGCAAATATTCACCAGGTCTAGCCTGATCACATTTTTAATCTGTGTCCATTTCACACTGCCAACCCAATGAGAGACTCCTGCTGTTGTCCAGAAAAGACAGCACCGTCATAACGCAGAATCTGGAAAGTGATTAAACAAACCAAAACCCCTCCAGAATTAGTTGCCAACTGCTAGAAGTGATTTGTTTATTTTTGTTTATGGACTTTCTCCTCCTTTGGCTTGAGCAGTGTTTGCACCAGCATGAAGGTGGATCCAGAAAGGAACCCCAGAGCTGTGCTAAGTCCTGCTCATGCTGACAGTGCTCCTGTCCCCAGGGAAAGAATAAGTGAAATACATATATATATGGAGCACAAGCTATACCCTCCAAGAAATAATTTACAGCACGATCAGGAGTGGCTTAGAGTTAACAGGAGAGAATTATTCCCCTCCTGCATTGAAACACGCTTGCTCCCTCTCCTCATTCTCATAGTCTTGATTTCCTTAGGATAAATAGATTGTTCAGTAGGACATAAAATAAGGACAACACCTTCAAGTTGGAAGTCTGGTTTATGTTCATTTGGTTTTGCAACTACACTCCCTTATTAATGTCCCCTGACCTCAGTTTGCATGTCAGATTATAAAACAAAACACCAAAACCAAAAAAATAAACCAAACCAAAAAAGAAAACAAAACAAAACAAAAAACCCACAAACCACCAACAACAACAAAACACATACCAAAAAGCCCATCAATATTGTGACAATGGCAGTCATGGCTAAATCACTTTGGATGCCTCTTTAAACTCCCAAAAGTCCTCACTGGACTTTCCTTGTTGCTCCTTCATCCACTGGATGCTTTTAGACTTCTGAGGTTGCTGACATTCTCATTGCACTATGTGCCAAGTTTGTATTACTGTATCTGTAATTTTTAAAAAAGGGTTTAGGCATCCAGATATCCTGCTGGTCAGATGTGCAACTTGAAAGTAAACATCCAATTAGAAGAATTTATCTAAAGGCAGCTCCAGTAAGTTTGCATTAATTTAGGGGTACTTTGCATATACCTCTTAGAGCCTCAGTGTCAAAATTACATTTTTTATACATTCATTTTCCTCTTTATCTAAACCAAAATGTTCTACAGTGGTCAAATTGAAGAGCCAAACTTTTCAGATACAAACAAGAAGCTGCTGTGCTGTGTGTAGAGATTACTTCTACTCCAGGAAGGCAATCTCTCCAGGCAATTAATTCCAGCCTTACCAATTAGGTCTTGCAATGGAAGGAATTTTATCTAGTGGAAACTGGATAGAGATCTGGTCTGAAAACTTACAGCATTTTGGCAGTGAACTCCTGGTAGGGACACTACTGTGCATATCCAAGGTCTCAAATTATTTGAATCTTAACTTCTCCAATAAGTAGAAGTAAAACACAACAAAAATTTTCTAGCAAGTTCACGAGTCACAGAATGGTTTGGGATGGAAGGGACCTTAAAGACTGTACAGCTCTAACTCCCTGCCATGGGCAGGGACACCTTCCACTAGCCCAGGTTGCTCCATCCCTGTCCAGCCTGGCCTTGGACACTTCCAGGGATGGAGCAGCCACAGCTCCTCTGGGTAACCTGTGCCAGAGAATGCTTGTGTTACTTTAGTAAGATCTCTGTTTTAGGACAAGAGCCTGACTCAATACCTTTGAAGGAGTAAGTCATCCAAAATCTTCCTTTACAGTGTATTTTTCAGTCAGTCTCATTACAGAAGATGAGAAGAAATTAATTTCTCTACTGGACTAAGTCATTATTCAGATGCAGCAGTAATGGCAAGGATGTTTTGGTAGTACATGTAGCTCGTAGGAGCCCTTCATAAAGCAGAGAAATAAAAGGAAAACAGAACATTTTTGTGCTCTGCCTGCACAGCTAAGTGACAGATGTACCAGCAGCAAACAATATTGGTCAGAGAAGGCTGAACTCAAGTGGGTCCTTTTCATTGCCTGCCAAAACAGAGCAGCCTTGAAACGTTCCTGTAGGAAAGGGGAGAACTAGAAGTGTCTCTGAATCCTGCTGTTCCAGCTGCTCCTCAGACTTTTGCCTTCAAACTACAATCCAGCTGCTGGTATTTTCATTCCAATTAAGTTCTGAGTGTTTTTAAAACAAAATATTTTCATAGAGCAACTATTAAGCGATTTCATCATGATCTGATTTCAAACAACAAATGCTCACTGAATTGCAGGGACGGAGTCCGAGAGATGAAGAAACGTGTGTTTGGAGATTATAAAAATGCTAAAAGGATTTAACTTGGCAAGCAGAAGCCTGAGAACTCAATTTGACTCATGGGATGCCAAAGTATTGAGGGCTGTGGTAAACAGTAACCCAGACCTCCTCCATAAGCTGTCCATTAATAAGGGACCTGAGGGACACATTAGAAAATTAACAATTGGAAAATTTAAGACAAATCCAAAATCCAGCTGAGTGTGTGCAGTGTCCAGGTTATATGGTCAATGCAGTAGCTGCCTTTAGAAGACCATACTGCAGAGACACCGGGAGTGGGGGGTTTTGTTCTAAAATAAAAGATGTGTTTTTTGGGAAGTAAAGTGGCAGGCAGTAAGAGCAGGAGGAAAGCTGCTTGCTCCTGCAGCCAGCAGTGTTGATGTGGGTCAGGAACGTGTCTGGGGAAGCTTTAACAAGGATGGAGTTCCCTTTTGGGGAAGAAAAACAAATGTGGGAGAACATTTCCCCCCCATCAGCTGCTTTTTCCCCTGCTGCTGCTGCAGGCAAAGAAGCTGGGGGTGGGTGAGTGGTGCTGCACTGGAAGAAGAGGAGGTGTTCACAAAGAGATGAGCAACATTCCCCTCAAGGACTTGGATTTGGAGTTGCAGTGCCTTTCTCCAAAGCCTCCCAGCAGCCCTTCTGGGCACAGCAAACTGCTCCAGGTACTGAGCATCTGTAGCAGCAGCTGCCGGACTTGAAATCTCAACCAGAACTGCAACCAGCAAACCTCCTATCACAACATGAACACCTATCAGATCACAGATTTACCACGAGATTGCAGGGAATCCAACATTTTTCTATTAATTATGGGGAAAAGATCCCAATCTAGAAGTCCATGGCCATTCCATCATCCTTTTTCAGAGCAGTGTGCTAAAGTCAAGCATCTCACCCTCCAAATACCCCTCGCCTTTGAAAGAACAACATCAAGTGGGGATTTAGAGATGGAGACAACTTCCTCACCACATTACTCTGGCACCATAGGAAATTTAATCATGTAGCTGCTGGCAAAAGGCCTACTTTTAATGGCATCAAATACACATAGACTTTGTTGAGAGAAATGCTTGTTACTTTTTTATGTTGGGTTTTGAGTACTGGCTCCATAGCAGACTCAAAACAGAAGTACTTTACATAAAGACAGGTTTGTAAGGAAAAATAAATATACAAAAATGGGTACTGGCCTTCATTGACTATGACACACAGAATGAGGTGCCAGAAACACAAACAGGTTTATTAACTGATCTAACACATAGATCAAGCAAAAAAGACAAAGGTGGGGGGTTTTAAACTTTCTTTGCTTATTACTGTGAAAGTTGACTCCCTTTTTTTTCATTGTCAGAAAACTGTCAAGGTTTTTTTCCATTGGGTTAAAAAGCCCTCGAGATATTGCACCTTCCCAAGTGTGTATAGGAATATATTCTTTATTGTTTTTTTATGGGAACCAACCCAATATGTGGACTGCATATGAGCACAGGCATCAATATCTGAGTGTCTTTCTCTTTCCATATGATATGAAGGGCACATGGTAAGTTACACATGCTTGTAGTTGCAAGAGGTATAACAACAATATTGACATTTGTTAATGTCTCCAAGCCCAAGGAATACCAAGCATTTCTCCTCAAAGGATATACAATGGATAAAAGAATTAAAGTTTGTATGGGGTTTTTTTGTTTCATTACACAGATATGGCAGCTGCTTTGAGGAAAAAGGATAACACACAATAGCAAATAAATAATTAACGAAATAAATGAAATGAAGCTGCTTCTATTTGATGGTGGTTTCCTGGAAGTCAGTTGGTGGATTATGGCTTTACAAGGAAACACTCTGGAAACCAAGAACTCCAGAGCTGTTTAAGAAAGGGTTTACAAATCCAGCAGGCAACTTTGTCATGTTTGTATCGTATCTCTGCTGTTAATTAATGAAGTGGGAATGTTCCCCCTGAAAAGGAACATACCAGTCATGACTGCTGTGCTGCTCAGAGCAAAAGCAGACATTGAGCCTGCAGAAACCATGCAAATGTAGTGACTTGCCACTTTGTCATCTGATGCTCCTTTTACCCCCACGTCTACCCAAGGACCTAAGTAAACCCCTAGATGCTTGTCTTCCCCCTTGGCTCTTTATTTCTTAAAAAATCCATTTAAACCTCTGGCGGGGGAGGGTGTTTTTAGAGAGTGAAAACACCCTGGAAAAACCTGGAAAAACAGCCACCTTTTCTTTGTTTTCACTCCAGGCTTCTCGAAGCCCCGACTCTACTGACGTTTGCAAAGGATTTCACGAGCAGTATCTGGAAACTTCAGCTGAACTGATTGATTGTGTTTAATTGCCTTTTGGTTTCATCAACGCAGAGCCATAAATCTGCTGCTTGTCAAACAGAGGGAGGTGATTAATGGAGCAATGGCTGTCTAGTCGAGTTACAAAGGGATCTCCACAAAATATGAGTCTTTGAGGACGCATGGGTTTTAACCACTGCTGTGGGGTGTGCCACGGCGAGGGCAGGAGGTGGTGGAGGCTCCAGCAAGACAGACAACGAATGTGGTGCTGCAAAAAGCAAGGGACTGCTGCCTCTTCCCTCCTCATCTGTCTGCAATGAGTGAAACAAAGCCTAAAGAAAACCACAGCAGATTTTCCCTCTCCTTGTCTATTGCAACACCCAGAAAAAAGGGAGCTCAGCGCTCCTACTGGGTAATGGTGAAGCCAATTTACAGATGCAGAGAAATAGAGATTACAAGATCCCAGGCTGCATCCAAGGGACATCCTTCATATTTAGGGCACTCACTGTCACAAGGGAGACCAGACATGAAATTCTGGAGTGGTTTTAAGGCTTGTTGGAAGCATCCTGAAGGCAACTGCTGTTTCCCAACTATTAAGCCAGACGAGGTTCCAGAGTATTTGTGAACAATGGAGCAAAAAGTCAAATGAGGAGCAAGCAAAGTGCTGCCAAACACTAAAGGGGAAAAAAAACCCACTACTTTTAACTCACAATAAAAATATTTTTCCTTCAGCGTTTTTATCTGGTTTGTAACATTTTTACTGACTTTTCCAGAACCCCGTCATGATTACGTCAATTATGTGATTCCTGAACCTTTATATGGCATTACCTTCATGATTTAGCAACATGTAAGGCTGGACCTCCAAAACTTCTTGTACAGACCTGGCCTGTATACATAACTAGATTTAAATATACTATTTTTACTGAAAAATACTGAAAAATAAAAGGGCTACTTAAAGAACAAGTCATTGACCAGCTGATAAATAAACATTACATCTCCTCTGACATGAATGAAGACTTGCATTACATCAGCTGAAGAAGCCCACCATTTGTTAGAGCAGCTGTCAGGGAACAAGTCTTGGAACTTTTAAATTATAGGAAAAATATGAATTTGAAAAATACATAGGGAAATTTTTATTACTTACAATTCCCAGCACGACTGGGCTTTTTTTCCTCAAATCTGTAGCCTGAAAAATGCAAATAGTTAAAAAAAAAATTCTTATTGAAAAGTAAATGAAATACACTTGAGAAAACTGGTAAGAGGGGGTATTCATAAAAGAAAATGCTTCAGGAGATTTGGATGTGCCAGGCAAGTTGCATGCCAGCAGTTCCACTCAAAACCACTGGCAGCTCCACAGGAGATAAGCACACAGGCACTCGGGGCAGGAGCTTCCTGGGGCTGCCGAGGGGGAAATGAACAGTTTCATAAGCAGACACCTTGAATTAAGACCCAGTGCCAGCTGTGCAAGTTCTCTTCTCTCCCCCCTTTTCTTGCTGGTGGCAGACCATGCTCTCCCTTCAGCTGAAGGTCTCTGTGTGAAGGTTGCACCAAAAGGTTCTGACTGAGCACCAGCACAAACTGCACACTGTGGGCTCTGTCCTGTCCTCTCCAAAACCAGCTGGCTGAGCAAAAAACAAGGACCTCCTCCTGCCATGGTGCTTAATTGCTCTCCTCATGAGACCTCACACAGGCCAGAATTTCCTCAGGAGCTTTCATGGTGGCATCCCAAGTGCTCCTGGCACATGGGATTTGGCACATAACACTTGAAATTCAGGCACCATGTGAGAAAATGCAACTCCATTGACTCCAGGACTGTCACTCTGCCTCTGTCCAGCCCTGGGTGTGGCTGCTCTTGTGAACACCCAAAGCATCATTCCCAGGGCAGATCCCTCACTTACTGAGTTTAGCAATACAGCTCTATTCAGCTGGCAATTTGTGCACCTCTGTGCCAACAAACTTTTTGGAAAAGAAAGTCCTGTATGTTGCTGAACAGTCCTAAAAAAGAAAAAATTATAGTTGTGCCAGGGAAACATGTCTAGACAAAATATTGTACCTTGGCTACCTTCTCTCAGATGCCTGTAAAACAGCCCTTGGGAGTATTGATTTTCTTTTGCACAAACTGTATTTCCTGTTGGTTCCAGTGTAATGGGCCATAGATTTCCCAGACAGCAGTGACACCAGGGCTCTCGTTTCATGTCCTGTTTCTCCACCCTCTCCTCATTGCCTCAGACAATTCAAATGCCACAGCAGAAGAGATGAGTTGCTCCTCTGCCACAAAGAAATGTTAGTCCTCCCTGGAAATCCTTTGAGGCTTTGGGAAAGCTTTCCCAGTAATTCACTATTTCAGAGGAGGCAACCTGATCCCAGCATGTGGTGCTGGGGCAGTGGAAATGGTACCAGGCTCCTTATAAACCATCCCAAGAAATCCTGGCCCCTGGCCTCGCTCACAGCCTCTGGTTGTAGGGGAAAATAGCTGGTGCATCAGGGAAAAGCCTGTCAAAAGAGTGGTAGGCAATCTGAGCAGTATAAACATCTTTGATACTTAGAAGTGTATTCTTCAAGGAAACCTCATCTTCAGCCTGAACTGGAAATAAAACATTTTAAAAGTGCGATTATTCGCAGTCCCTGGATGTCACTTTGAGTTAGTCTAACCATTCTGTTCTGATAAAATCGAAATACTCCATTCTTACTTTGACTTTATATACTCTTGTCTACTATTAAATAGCTGCAACATAAAATGACTTCATTTCCTTCTGACAAGATGACTCTGATAGGGGCATGACATTCTGATAAAGTCAAAATACTTCATCTTCTGCAAGACACTCATGCTTTAGAAAGCTTTTGACAAAGCAGTGTTTCCCACTGCATAGGAATCCAATCACAAGATTTTTGGTAATCAAAAGTGAGCCAGGACCTGACTTTTAACATCCTTAATAGAGGGGGACTTCTCCCTTGTTAAGTGCATCACTAAATTGAATTTACTGAAAAATACATCCCACTGACAACCTCTCCCTGTGTCAATGCAGCTTTCCAGAACTCTGCTGCAGATCTGGGTTACCTTTGGCCAAGAACACAGATTTGCAAAATCACAGAGAAGTTTCATCTGGAAGCGACCCTGGAGATCGTCTTGGCCAACCTTGTGTTGAAAGCAGGGCCTTAGATGAGGTTATCCACAACCCTGTCAAGCCGAGTCTTGAATACCTACATCCAGGCAGATTCCACTGCTTCTCCAGGCAGCTTATCCCAGCATCCAACTGGTCTCCCAGTGAAGAAATTGCTCCTAAAATGCAGATAGAAATACCCTGAAGCAACTGTTGCCTCTTCCCCTTGTTCTCTCTGCGCATTCTTGTGAAGAGAATGACCATGCCCATCTTCTCTCTGCTTCAGGACTCTTCCAGAAAATCTGGTCAGCAGGGAAATCTGGTCCAAGAGCATGAAAAAGAAGACCTGCTCCACCAAGTCTGCTGCATTTAAGCTGCTTGTAACACTCAGGACTCACGGTGACAAAAGCTCACAAAGACACAGACATACAGGCACAGGATCCAAGGTCTTTCCAAGCAGAAACTATTGGAAGTAACTTAAGATTCATGACAACAAATTTATTACATTTACTGTGGAAAAATCAATATTTTTTTTCCAATTATTAGATCAAATTATGCAGCTACAGAACTTCCTGATTAGAGAATGGACAGATGACCTTTCAAAAACAGGTGTTGGTTGGCTTTTTTTTCCACTCTCCCTTTCTATGGCTTTTTCTTTTCAATGAATAGCAGCTTTTATACCTCTTTTTTTTCCCCCTCGAGTACTCTAGACTGCTTTAAAAAATTGCAGAAACATATTAAAGTTTCTGGGAGGTTTTGCTAAAGGACTTGTCTCGTGACAGTTCCTTACCTTTCCTAAACAGACACGGATTTGAACAGCCACTCTGCACACACTTAAAATTTCCTGGACCACAGAAAATTGCCAAAACTTGTCTTTGGGGATCACAGACTTGGAGGACAAGAGGAAACATGATAAGCAGCTGACTGATGGATTTTGCAGTGGGGCCACAGGACAGGATGTTTGCTCCAAGTGGGGAGGGTCAATGGCATCCATTGCTTACCTGCTCCTAGCACTGATTCCTTCCACCATCCAAGACACACCTTCCCACCCAGCCTGGAGGGGTCTTGCTCCACCTTTCAGGCTCTGGATCTGAAGCTTTTATGGAAGAATTATTAAAAAGTGTCTTACTCTAACACCCTGATCAAAACAACTCTTAATTAATTACTCTGAGATCAATGCACCTTCCACTAAAATGACAGTCTCTAAGCCTCGGGAGGTTGTGGTGTTCTTTTCTCCAGGGTTAGACATGAGACTTACACTGTGCACACAACTCTGCTCAGGTTACTTCCAGAAATAAAACAGTAAAATATGTCTTTTGACAGATTTGAAACTCACAACACAGTTCAATCCTTACTTTTGTAACAGCATAATGAAGCAGGCATTGAATGGTATGAAATCAACAGCAAAAGACAGAACTGAAGCTGTGTTCATATCTGATGTATAAAGCCCATGCTACTTCCTATAGTATAGTAAAACAGTGGGGAAAAAAAACCAAAACAGGCAAAATGAACTTCTTTATGGACTTGAGCCATAACAACCCTTATTTCTACATCCATATTTTCTCATATATTACACAGAGCTGATTCAAATCAATACCTAAAGCGGGGACAAGAAACAATTAGGTGCTGCAGGAAACTGATTATCCACAGAACATAACCCTCATTATCCACGTCAATGTAAATCCACTTCCTCACAAAATCCTACTCTTCATTATCACTCCTGTCATTAATGGTAACTTTATTTTTAGAAGAGATTGCAATCCACATTCCTAACCCCTTCTCCTCGTGAAAATTCCAAAGGCAAGCATGGTGATAAGGAATATTTCCCCTCGGAACAAGTTTCTGTGCCAGATTTTGTTTTCTGCTGCCTACTTTTCTCTTGCAGCTCCACACACAGAGGAGATGCTGCTTCTCCCCCAAAAACTGAGGCTTCTGTGCCCTGCTCTAGAGCCTGGGTTTTCATAGAAGGAAATCAGTCACCAGTCAATGGAGAAGAAAGTCTTCAGACAGCAGGAAATAATAAAAGCTCAATCCAGGGATTACACTATAAAATTAGGAAAATGGTGTAATACACTTCAGCCAACATTTGTGAAACTGTGGTCTATCTCCAATCTCACTCTTCGAGAGCTAAAGGATGAACAAAGCAAAAGCAAATAAACTGTTTAAAAAAAAATCAGGGTAACCCAAATAAATTTACATTATTTAACAGCAGCTTCCATCACATTTCAGCATGTTTACATACTGTTACTTTAAAAAGAGATGAAAGTAGGAAAGATGCATTTAAATCCATTTCAATACAAGCAGAGCAAGGTTCAAGATCTTCTGAGAGCCTTTAAAAGAATCCTATAAAACCAGACGTGTGTCATTATGAAAACTGTGGTTTGTGTCAGACAGTAGCCACCACTAAGAGCAATACACGCTGTGGGGAAAAGGAATGATGTGTTATTAGTGAAGTCAAGGGCAATTTTTCAATCAGATAATTCCTAGCTGAAAAACACCAGGTTTTTAACAGGAACTTTTTTAGAAAGTTTCCTGGGATTGGTATGGGATTTTTAATCAAAGTAGAAAGAGACGAAAAGAAACCAAAAGAACTTTTACAGCATGTGGTGACGACCCCATCCCAAACCCCTTTTCTGGCTAACCTGCAGCAATGTGCCATAAAGTTCCCAGAGACAGAAATGCTGTGTCTTCCTTCTGGTTCCAAATTAAAAAAGAAAAAAAAAAAATAAAAATACCCAAACTTTTATACTCTTTCCAGGATGCCCCTCTTTCCATCTGTTACATTTTTTTTTTTTTACATCTCCCATACAAATGGTCCTCCAGCCTTTCCAGTATGAACCAGAAACCTCACTAATTAAAGGATATGGCCTGACTAAATAAAAAGAGAACATACTTTCTATCTACATTATGAACCCTTCATTTTCCACCAAAGACTGTACATATGTTTACTCAAAGAACCCATGCTATTCATGAGTAGACATTTTACCATCCAGAGGCAAAATCACTATTCCTGAAAGGATTGCTTTGTAATATCAGATCTATGATAAGGTCAAAAGGAAGCATTTCTGGACGTGTTCCATCACTTGATGTTCAGGAAACCATTTTGTATGACACAAAGGATTAGGAAAAATAAGCTGCATGACATTTATTTTGTAATTTTAACATTAATATCTGTAGAAACATTTTATTGTCAGTACAAAAGTTAACAGATTTTAATACTTATTTTATCCAATTTTTAAAAAAATTATTTAAAAAAAAAAAAAAAAGTAACAAAACAAAACACACCACCACATAAAACAGTGTAATTTGCATTCATATTCCATGGCCACATCAGTGTGAGTGTTCTGAGAGTAAAAACACGAGACTTCTGTAAAAAGATACAAACAACAGTGATATTTTAGCAGAGGCCAGTGCTATACCTACTGTTATGGAATGGATCAGAAGGAAATACCGGAGTCAGCATGAATTAATCCCTTAAAAAGACGCTGATATTCCTATGGCAAATTGTCATGATAAACAACTTCTCTCTTTTTAACTTAAGTTACAATAGAGGGATAGTCTAAAAGGCAAGAGATCCAGGCCAAAGGATCTGGAACCCATTATCCAGCTCGGGGAAGAGAATTGGAGTTAATGTGATGCATGTGCAACTCAGGGGAGAAGCTCAGCTCCTTTTAGAGCAGTATGTTCTGCTATGGTTATAGACAAATTCATGTCTCTCTTTACTTTAAGAACCCTGTTTAAAATTTTCTTCTTTTTCTTTTTTTTCCCCCCTCCTTTTTTTGCTGGTGTGGAATGACTCTGCTTTTTGGCCATGGGAAACCTTCCTAAAGAGTTAAATTGTTAAAGTGACGGGTATTGAGAATAAAAGGCTTTCTTGTTAAAGGATTTGGGTTTGATAAGAATAATCATCTGACACTGCGGTTTTTAAACACATATAAATCAAAAGTTTAATTCCCCCAAATTAGTTATATACTGTAAATATTTCTTTTTTTTTTTAAAGATCTGAAAACTAGTAAAGTCTGAGCAATATATCTACTAGTTCTCTGTGCTGCCTGCATAGAAATGCCATTTAAATTACAAAAACACAACAACCCTATAAACGATTAACTGTTTTGTACATTACCAATTAGTTAATAAATTAATGATATACCATTTTCCCTGAAAGCAAAGTATTTTCCACCCTTGGATGGTGAAAATTAAGAAATTCTGTGTAAGAACAGCATTTAGCAAATAGCTGTTAAAAAAGAGACTAATTTGCTAGGTGGATTGGGACATCCATTTTTTAAATCAATACAAAAAATAATTCATTGTAAATATATATAATATATATTTATACATATTTTGAATATATTTACATACATCCAGCACCTATATACTGCATTTGTGCTCTGTAAGTGTGTGCCAACATATATTTTCTCCAAATATTACAAAATAAACAAGGAAGGCAGACCCAGAGTTTGCCTCAAGTCCAACTGGTCCATTGTACAAACAAAGTCTCTTGCAGCTCACAGGAAGCCAGAAAATTGATAGCAATGGATATTTAAACACAGCTCATAAACATTCTTTGTTGGGAACGTTTAGAAGTTGCGAATGATGAGATTCTTTATGTAGGTTCTGACTGCTTTCCTCCAAGTTGGATTTTTTTTTTCCTTTTTCTTCTTTTTTTTTTTCCATATTTCATATGTACAAGCAGAAACATTAAGGTCCTGGAGAAAAGATTTTGTTTTGTGTACGGTAGGTAGCTTGATGTTCTTGTTTCTTTATTCCTCTGTGTGATTTCCTTTCATGTTTTAACACTCCCATTCATGTGTTGGTACTTGGGAAGACAAGGTTCATAAGGCATTGGATCGGGAGAGAAAACAGAGTCATCACCTGAAGAACACGAACTCCTCGTGTCAGGGTAACTAGGTGAATACTGTTCCAGAGGTCCACTGAGGTCCAGATACTCCTGTGACAGAAGAAATGAAGGGCTTTTTCAGTCAAACTCACAATAACATGTCACCACTGCTCAGATTTGGCTTGATCATCCAGCGGGTAAAAGGGAGTTTAAAAACGACCCTCGTTCCTGTAAATCAGTTGCATTCAAAACTTGCTTAAACATCTCATAAAACAAGGAGCTCGAGCAGAGAAAGAAAAACCAAACCAATAACACGGTATTTTCTGAAGTCCAACATCACCAGCATTAGCTGTGTCAGTGGGAATAAACATGGCAACCACATCAAAAGAGGACTTTTCACTCGCAATGATAAAAATGAAATTTCATCCTAAATAGAACCACTTTTCTTGAGCACATGGTAGTGATTTGGAGAGGGAAAGACACTTCCAACTTTATATTCCTTTGGTCACTTTGAATATCTGTTTTATATTTTGTGATATTAAAGTTGTGTTTAAACACGCAGTGGCATACGTGCAAAAAAAAAAAAAAAAGAACTGAAAGAAAACCAAAATTAAATTCACAAGATTTGGGGTTTTTTTACGCTGCATATTTGTGTGTGTGAGTGTGTGTTGTGTGTCCCAGAGTAGCCATGACCAAAGCAGTCATTAAAAAAGGAAATATCATCTGCTGAATCCAAGTTTTGGGTTAAGGCTCTTTCGCTAGAAACAACAGTTTTGGCAAGAGAATAAAGTTATTTTTCCCCTTGAAATGTTCCTTCTCTTTCAACTTCTAAAGGCAGCTGCATTCATTTAAATGCAATCTCTTCATTTGCTAAACCACAAGTTATGATCGTACTGACGAGACAAGTCTTCCACCTCAGTCAGTATTTTATGCTGCTGTGCTTAGGTTTGGGGTAGTTTAGTTGTTTGGCCAACATATTTTTTTAAGTCAGACATTCAATCATTGCCATATTATAGTTAAAAAATGGTCAGCATTTAAAAAAAGGAGGGTGTGGAATGCAAGTTTTAAAATGCTGAGAAATCCAACAGGGAGCAAAAGAAGGGAGTTTGGATCTATTGATTACTGCCTAGCTGTGCCAAGGCTTTTGAAAAATCCACAAGGGCAATTCTGACACGTATTTATGGATTAAAAAAATCAGTCCTACATGACCAGGAATAATCAAGAACTTTCTAGACAGATGAAATGGGAAAGTATCGCAGTATTGAAAGTAAGAGGGCTTTCTCAAGGGCTATCAGGATGTGGCTTGTCATATCAAAAGACCTGATATGATTCAGTTATGAATTCAGATTTGAAGGTAGAATCCACATCCCCTCTCCCACATCTTTATCCAGTGCCAATGGCCAGAGTGACATCAAGGGGCATAAGAACAGACACCAGGGTGGCTCCTGGTGTTGTTATAACAACACAGCCAGGAGGCTGATTCTTGGTGACTTCTGTTCATGTGGCTCATGGAAACTTGGGAAATAAGAGTCCTTTGATGGAAAAAAGCCAAGAGAACACATTAAAAACCCAACAGATGATGATTCAACATGACAAAGAGCAAGACTTAACTAATTAAGCAGAAATAATTACTTGCACAAATGCAGAAGATTGTGTTATTGGCTGTCCTAGGAATCCTTTAGGTTGTTGAGTGAACTAGGCTGACCCTGTGCCAACAGTGTGATTGATTCTGGGGGGAAAGGGAGAAGATACTCAGAAGTGTTGTCACACTGAGGCACGAAGGACCTCCACTCCTGGAAAAAACTGCGCAGATTACACATAATCAGGGAATCCAAAAGCTACAGAGGAAAATGGGACATGCTGGAGTTCTCAGGAGACACCGAGATGATGATGAGCTTTGGGGAACACGAAATGCGCTACAAAGACAACCAAAATGATTTGCTTTCTATGTCCAGAGTAAATAGGACAAAAGCAATATGTGATGTTGAAAGATTAGAGATTAGGAAAACAAAGCAATAGGCTGTCAAGGGGCGATGCCGAAATACAGCAGTGGAGATCTTTAAGGACAAGTTACATAAACATCTGTCAGGATGACAAACGTATAGTGGATCCTGCCATAGGCCCATCAGATGGACTGGATGTGTTCCTAAGCTTTTTCCAGCCGTTTTTCCTATGATTCTAGTCTAAAGTCATTTACATAACCCTAAAGGCCTTTTCAGGTTACCTTTGAGATCATTCCAGGTCTATGAGCAGTACAGAATTGGGAAGGCAAGACGGTTAAACACACACAAAAAAGAGAAAGCAATATCCTTTCCCAGGCTTCAAATTGCAGCCCAGAACCTCCCTCTTGAATCTGCAAACACATATCCAGTCCAAGCCACCCAGCAGTCTGCAGTGGCAGCCAGCCCATCCAACTGGTCTTGTGAAATCATATATAAATTAGGCAGGAAAAGAGGCAGTCAGCGCTGGAGGAGGTGAAAATGGTAATGGGATGCAGAGCTCCACAGGGAGCACATACTCCTGCCCCATCTCCGAGCCACTCCTGAAGGTGCCACTTTTTAGAGTAAGCCTTAAAAACAGAATCAAGACAAATTTATAGCTGCTGCTGAAGCCAAAGAATCTTTTTCAACCAGATCTACCGGGCAAATGATGGTCACAAAAAATGGCATCTCCTTACCCAGGTTTTCCTGTCATCTCCACTGTATACAGGCTTTCCTAAAGCTCCTCCATAATCCACTCTTTATTTCTCTGACAAGTGTAAATAATTAGAATGTAATGCTGAGGAGCCATATAAAGTGATTCAAATATTTTTCTTTTTTCTATCCTTCTCCCCTTATAAAGAAGCAGTAACAAATCTGAAAATCTTACTTGGAAATGGTCAAAACAAGTTGTTGCAACTTTGCTGTGTAAGTCCTTTGCTCTTTTTTTTTTTTTACCTCCCATTACACATACTATTTCTCAGAAGTAATAGGAGTTTGTAGAATATTTCGGGGACTTAAAGCATTTTCTCTTAAAAGAAGTTTCCACCAAAAGAATCAACATTCCATCACTTGTGATTTTCCTCAAAGGTGTGTGTGGTTTAGTGATAAGAGAACTGATTCCTGTGTGAATACCCTAATCAGTGTGTTCCTCGCTAAAACTAATAATATCTCAGACCTCTGAAAGAGCACTCTTCAAATAAAACCTTTTTGCATTCATATATCCCAACCTGAAGCAGTGTTAGGCAGGACCTTTGGATAATTGGATGGCTGTTTGCACGTTCCCCGTGGGTCCCCGTTCCCTCCACAGAGAGCTATTTCAGTGAACCTAATTCACTCTCAGACACATCATCTCAAATCTACCATCGACAATTTCTCCTCTTCTGACCTACATATCATGGCTGGGAATCGAACCGAGCCGAGAAATGAAAAACACCATGAACTTCAAGTCTCTCCTTCACATGAAATTCATGGCGAAACGCAAATATTGCCGCTCAACCTGTGGCATGCAGTCCCTAAAAACATCGAGAGATGCGACGAGAAATAAACAAAACCACTTTAAAGATGTGTTTCTTTTCAGTTACATAAATCAAGGCATAATGGCGAGAGACTGAGGATTTCACAGGATACATAGTTTGTTTGGTTGTGTGTAACCTCAGAGGACACAATGACAAACAGAACAAGAAATGAACTTGAGCAAGATTTCATAATTAAATAAATTCCATCTGTCTCCTGAACCATTTGTCCTGATCAGCAGCTTATGGAGGGGGTAACAATCTACCTACCTCATTAGTTGTGAGAGTGAGAATCCGATCCAAGTCTTCTACCAACTGTTTAAAAGTCGGTCTCTGTGAAGGCACAGCATGCCAGCAATCTCTCATCATCATATAGCTGTAAGAAATACACATTTTTGGGGCTTAATTAAAATCACGCATCCTTCCCACAGACCTTTCCTTACCCTGTCAGTGTTGTTCTTCCCAAGCAAAGCAGTGAGTACACACAGCTCCACACATGGACCACTGAATTCCCAAACTCAGGCAACACTCCCTGCCTTCAAAGGTGCTTTCTACTCCTGCCTCTCCCCTGCTCAGAGGCTAAATTAGCTTCTTGTGGGCTCAGTTCTGTAGCCTTCTGTCCCAGCAGTTGCAAAGGCAGTAAATTACATGTGCATCAATACTTTTTTTGTATGAAAGGGATCGCGGTCTTTGTGAAGAAATTAAAATGGGAAAATAATTAAAAATAGTTAAGGTGTGTACTGAAATACCAGAAAGGGAAATCACACTCCCCTCATCACCAGGAGATAATGCTGTTTTAACACAGAAGTGCCCAGACATATTATTTTGTGTACAAAAGCAGCCTGATGTACCTTACATATGACCCAGTGATATGTGCAACTTTTATGAACTTCCATGTTAATAATATTAAAACAAGTGTAGGTATAAAAACACTGTCAGAGACTGGTTTGTAGATGATCTCTTCTTTCTTCAATAGGATCACAGCGGGGTGTGCAAAGAAGCCTCCTCTGCCAAACATTTCCTGAAATCCTTTTCGTGCTCTTTCTTTACATATCTATAACCCACAATTTTAGGGTCAAGCGCTTCTGAAAATGTCTGATTCTGCTGGGGGGAGCACGAAACATGTGAATTCAGTACAGTTGTGCCCTTCAACCCTGGGACAGCAAAGCAGGGCCCTTACAGTTCATTGGTGCAGTTGGCAGGTTTATCCATCCGGTGCCCTTCTTTAAGCAGCTTAAAAAGTTCCTCCACTGGGATTCCTGGGTAGGGCGATCCTCCTAACGTGAAGATCTCCCACATTAACACACCAAATGACCAACTGCAAATCAAAGAGAAAACTGCATCAGTAGATCTGCCTGACTGCTGGAAACAGAGAATTCCAATCCCTCCTAGGAGATGCTTAAATGAGGCTCTGCCCAGGTCTGACTGCCCAGAGTAGGACACAATCTGGGAAGTGTATCAGCATATAGAATGGGGACTGACCCCAGCATGTTCCCAAATACACCCTTTGCCTTTGTCTGGTGTGCTCTGAGCTCCTGCAAAGAACAGCACCTTCACAGCCTAATGACTTACAGAACACTCACAGCTCAGCTGGATCACAATTATGTGGCAGGATATTTTGGAAAGAGCAGACTGTCCAAAACAAAAATATTTTGCATCATCCTGCTCTGCCTTTTATTTTTTTTTTTCTTTTACTGTTATCTTTTGCTAGGAAATGAAGGAGGGTAATTTTAAGCCAGTTTTCCTGCCTGCTTGCCTGTCTCATCACGTCTTGCTGGCAACCTGGGGCTCTTTGGCAGGCAGCTTTGCCAGGTGAGCAACAGCACACAGCCTGCACTGGCTCCCGAGCTCCTCTGCAGCTCCCCTAGCTCTGCAGCAGGGTATTTTAGTAAACTGTTTGCACAAACTTACAATAATATTATCTTTAGCCATCTTCAAAGCCACCATGGGGCCAAGAGTCTCCAAGTCTCAGCACTGAAATCCTCGTGCTAAGGAGCTCGGACTGACTTTCAGTCCCGAACCAGTGAAGTGGTTTACTTCACGTTCACTTAAATATTTTGCCAAGATGTTATTTTAAAACACAAGTTTGATCCACCCTTAACCTGTGTATATAGTTTCCTTTGTAAATGATGTAAAGATTGCAGGAAACACATCAGTAAATGGTTTTCTTAAGCACAGAGAAGCTCGGGATGTGCACACAGGTTAAAAGAAAAAGAAGATACTTCTTATTTTCTCCATGTGGCCGTTTTTCTTTTTAACCTTCACTGACAAGCATAACCTTTTACACCTGTGCTGGGAAGCATCCAGCCCTTTACAGTTAACAGCTTCTCTTGGAGAAACAAAAAACTTAAGATCTTCATCTGTATTGCATAACAAATACACGTCCACTTCAAGCACAATGCACATGAAACTGAAACAGCAAGCAGAATAAACCCTGAGCAGTTGCATCAGCCAGCAACTCTGTGCCCACATGAAAAGATTTTGGAGTGTCAGAGTCCAATGATTTCCTACTACATGTCAATGACTGCTGGGAAGCAACAACACTTCTAAAAATCAGCAAAATCTTTCCCAGTATGCCCAGCCTACGTTTTATTATACCTGATCTCAGCACAGATTTTTGTAAGTTTTCATGAACTTTCCCTTTTTTTTCCTCTCTTTTCTTTTCTCTTTCTCTTTTTTTTTTTTTTTTTAAACCTGAAGGAAGTCCAGAGTATGTCAAAAGCCGAGCAAATTAGATAGACTCTTTGTAGCTGCACATCCGTAAATAAGTTCAAGGGGGGAAACTTCCGCAGTGACAGAAGGAGGTTAGCGTTTTCCACCTTTCATGTGCTTTGAAGCTGGGCAGATTAGTAACAGAGCACTGGTTAGCAGTCTACCATAAAATCCTCACTTTCTAAGGGCAAGTCCTGTTCCATCTATTAATACGTGAAACAGAATGAAAACTCTTAAAGGTAAAGG
The DNA here is from genome assembly GCA_035222235.1 of Margarornis squamiger. NCBI lineage: Eukaryota > Metazoa > Chordata > Aves > Passeriformes > Furnariidae > Margarornis > Margarornis squamiger. The sequence continues at coordinate 31,161,608 of JAWWTY010000158.1, forward strand.
GCAACAGCAAAATAGGTTTTAAAATACCCCCAACTTTTTATAGATACGGACCGAAAGTACCCTCCTTGCCACCCCACAAAACCCCATTCAAATCAGAGCACTTACACATCACTTTGATGTGTGTAAACTCTGTCAAACAGAGCTTCTGGAGCCATCCACTTTACTGGAAGCCGTCCCTGCAAGTTTGGAGGGGAAGGGAAGAGAAAAATTATAATGGCAGCAATTTACAGCATGATTTCAGCATCATATTTTTCTAAAGATTAATCAATTCTTAAAGAGAAGTCTGCTAATACAAACCAGAACATCATTTTCAGTGGAAAAAAGAATAATAAAATGGGCTAAAGTAAGGAGACTGTTAAGAAAAATGGATATAAACACTGAAGATAAAGTTAAAAGCATTGAGAGCTCCCAAAAAGTTCCCAGACTGCTTGCTAGGAGAAAGATAGGATAAGCAGATCAAAATCAAAAATATCATTTTACTATGGCTGTTTAAAGACAAAAACACCCCAATTAATAAACCTCTGAAAAACAGGCCTGCCTGCAAAAATACGTTATCACTAAACTCAAGAATTTTGTTTTCCTGTTCCTTTTGCAGTGACCCAAAGCTCACAGCCAGAGCTCCCTGTTGCTCTGCACACACAGCCTGCCTGGAGCTCAGGAACTGCACTAAGTCTGATAGGAGAAGGATTCAATTCCCTCCACTACTGCTGTATCTGGTTCTTCTGGCTTTTGGAATGAGGCAGATATTACCATTAAAATGCCATTAATCACTTAGTGACTTTTCACAGATAAGCCATTTAACATGATTGTTAACAGTAAGTTACATTTATACATATTCAAGTCTGTAGAACTCAATGAGTTCTGCAGAGTTCCCATCAAAACCCAAGTGCAGCTCAGCAGGACCTTAAGAGATTTTCATGAGAAGGTGTAAGGAGTTCAAACTAGGAATTAATGCTACATTCAAAATGTTTTATCTTCTTGCTTTGGTAGAGGTTAAACAGTCACAGTGTGGGGAGTACAAATCAATTTTCTCAAGCTCCAGCCCCACTTTGATATTACTACCCTAACTTGTACATACCAAGCTAATAGAGGCAAAGGCATAATGCTGTATGTGGCATCACCACACACAAACAGGATTTTTATTACGGCTATTGCCAGCCCTGTTTGTAGTGTTTTCCAAGATCCTGTGCTGGGTCCTAAAGCAGCTGGAATCATCAGGAGTAGTTCCACTTATTGCAAGTGACTGGAGTCAGGGACACGGGGAAAAAAGTTCTTGTATTTTAGCATTTCTAATCCCATAATATACAGCCTCTCTGCTTATCTTTTTAACTGTCACTGTAAGAGAGGACAGAAATGCTTCTGTCCTTGATCCCTGTTTTCTGTCTGCGATGAAAAGCAAGGCTGCTGTACAAGAAACCCATTAAGTTTACAACCGCAGTTTTGAAATGAATCACTGAAAGAAACACTGGTTTCCAGAGATTAGAAAACCATCCACTTACATTAGTAGTCTTTTTATAATAATCTATATTGTTGATGTCTCTGGCTAAACCAAAGTCTGCTATTTTCATGACATTGTTTTCAGTTACCAAAACATTTCTTGCAGCCAAGTCTCGGTGGATACACTGGAATGAAAAGAAAGAAGAAAAAAACAGCCCACTTAAATAAACTGTTTTGTAGAAGTGAAAGTACTTCCAATACTCCCAGTACCATAGCTAAGTCTCCTTTACAGATTTTTAACCTAAATGACAAGGTGGGAAAGCCACACATTTACCAGAAGCCTGTGAAATATGATTTTCTTAATGATTGCAATCCATCCCCCCTCCGCTGGTGTTTCCAAGTTGAACAAAGGCCTTAAGGAGTCTCTTGGAGAATCCTGGTCTACTTAAGACATTTTGGCTAAGGCTGAAAGCTTGGGTGGTGACCCAAATTGTGCCACGCAGTTTGTGATTCACTCTCCATTACATGCACAGGTATTGCAGCACTTTCACTACAAATACTGTTAAGGAACATTTTATTGTGTTGCTTCCCATAAATTAAATCAATTATATCGTCTCACCAGAGCTCAAACTTGACAGTCTGGATCAGTGCATCCATTTTCAATACTAAAGATGTTAATATAATTGTAAACTAGATGTCTAGAGTGTGTATATTTACTTCAACCATGAGACTGTAACAATTTAATGATGAAAAGCAAAAAAAACCCAAACAATCAGGGCTTGGCTGTTTGCTTTAAAACAACATTGATACTGAAACTAAACATCTCCTGAGAGATGTTTCCTTATTGTCAGCACTACCCTGACTCTGGAAGGACTCTGTGACTGTTCTGGGTATTATTTCTGTGTTTAAGTAGCCTTATTAGGGTTGATAGAAGGTGGCAGTGGGGGCATGGGAAGAAACATGGCATTTGGAGTCCCACCAGGATATTCTGCTTATTTTCAAGTTAAATTTTTTTTCACCTCCTCAGTTTTGGATTACTTTGGGTTGTACACTTTATTTTAGTACATGCATAGACATGCTGGGCTGACACACTACAAAAAACTACACAACAGTCAATCTCTTTCTTGCATTATAATTTGCAATCTGCTGAGATCTCTTATCCCACACAGGTAAAATGAGTCTGTGAAATTTCTGATCCATGGATTAAACCATGGGGAACTGTCAGGAAAAACCTGCTCCAGCAACACCTTCACGTGCACAGGACCAGACAACAGTCCATGGTTTCAGCATCCAATCAGCCCTTTAATTCAGCATCAGCAATGCTATGGTAGCAAAAACAACATGGGCCACCCTTCCTACTGCTAAAAAGCATCCATCCAACTTTGGAAATGGGGTATTGCTTGTAAGTACAACTGCCTGTAAAGCAAAAACTTTTCCTAAGGCAAAAAGTAGGTGCACAAACATCATCTCTTTTTTTTTTTTGTTTTAAGTCTCAGTGAGCCATTTATTGGATTGAAATAACAAGAACACTGGACTTCTCACTGTTCCTGCATGATGGAAACACCGTGAGAAGACCAGCTCTCTTATTATTCCAGCTCAGTAAACGGATCCCTAAGGGGAAAAGAACTCGTGAAACACAAACAGAAATGGTGGGATGTCTTTAGCACCGGAATGCGCAGCTCTGCCGAGGGCTGCCTTGGTTTTCCCTCTGCCTCCTGCAATGCCTCACACTCTGTCAAGTTCAGCACAGCACCAACCAAGCGTTTTTGCAAAGGAACTGCACCAAGGATGCCGTGGATCCACCTGTACATCTCTGTGAGCACACACCCTACAACAGCATCTCAGAGCTTCGCAGGAGGACGCTTGTTCCCAAGATTTGCCAATCAAAAGATTTATTTTTTGCCTTTGCCATCAGTTCTGTTTTCTTGGAAAGTGGCTCACTGCCAGGGAAGCATTTTATTAATCTTGGAAAGAGATATCCTGAGGTGTGTCACCTAATCAATACTCCATTAGAAGAGTTTTGGTGTCATGCACATCACCTTATCGACCCTACCACGCTAAGATTTACTGTTTCAAAGCAAAACCAAACCTAAATTCCATCTCCTCCAACCTCTACAAGTGCAGAAAAGAACCAGTAACAAAATCATGACTCCACACAACAGGAATGGAGAGTTACACTCAGCCCTGGTCTTTGGTTACAAACAGCTCCGTACTTGGGAGCGGACATGACTGGAAATCGGTATAAACCCCACTAAGCACTCCACGCCCTGCAGGAAGTACTTATCATCGATATCTGCTGCTCTGGTTTAGCCACTGGGTCCAAACACCACCCAGGGTATTCATGAGTGCTTGTCCACCAAGCCACAGTATGTTTACAGAGTTAGTTTTACAGGGCTATTTAAGGTTTCATAACTATAATTTAATCAAATTACTGGTTTAAAAAAAATAACGTTTGAAGACAAGTTTAAGAAATAAGTGTCTGGGGACATGACAGGATAAATAAATTCTTTCAACAAGCTTGCTCTCCTGAAAAACACCAGTTTTAAAAGTAAAGTGCATAATTTAAGTGACTAACACACTCCATTTATTTTTGCCTCTTCTGTCCGCTATTTTTGCCCTGGTGTCTTAGGTCTTCTCAGCTCTGCCTGTTATTATTCTGTAAATCCTTTCGTTAACTGAATTCATTTGTTTTACATCACTATGTGAATGGATTTGGTTGATTTGACTGGAAACAGAAGGCAAACAGAGCCCGCTGTCTCACGGGTGGAGTAATGTGACTTGTGTAATCAAGTGACCACCTGTGCTTATGAATTCAAACTGCAGATATGCACGCAGTATTTACTTTGAATGATCCATTCCCAGCCTCATTTTAGCAATATTGTTAAACAGAGACGAAAAACTTAAAAGTGCATGAATTTTCCCACTGATCTCCGAGAGCACGGATTGTGCAACTTGTTTGAGAAAGCTCCTTCTCCCAGCAAATTCTTGAACGCAAATGAGACGAGAACAAAACTAAACCAAAAAAAGAAAACCCTGAAGGAATACACACCCACGTGCTTTGTGTAGTGTTTGCTGAGTTCTACCTACTTTTTGTGAAGCCAGGTACTCCATGCCCCTTGCCAGCTGGTACGTGCAGGACACAAGGTCCTTGAATGTCATCTGCTCCTCTGGCACCCTGTTGATATCGAAGGAGTACTCCATGCCCGGGGGGCGGCGAGCTCGCAGGTACTCCCGCAGGTTCCCTTTGGAAGCATATTCCACTATCACATACAGCGGGCCTTGGGACAGACAGAACCACAGGAAAAACAGAGTCAAGTGCAAGGCTGAAATGTTTTTATGTGAGGAAGCTTTTAGCATTCTGTAATAACTGGGAAATCAGTGAGAACCGCTTGAGAAGAAAAAGTACACCCTGACCCAGCGCCTGTTCCTTCCAGACCGTGCTGTGTACTGAAAAGAAGGCATTTTCAATCAAAAAAATCTCTAACAAGGGGGAAGTGCTCCTTAAAATTTTTTTAATTTCCAGAGTTTTATGCCATTCTGCATCACTTTACGGGGCATAATTAGCTTTCCGGGAGTAAAAGAGTTCGTTTCAAATTTGGAGGATTAAAGTTCTCCTAAAGCAGGACTGACAATTCAGAACAACAGGCACGGGTAAAGACCCTGCAAAAGGTCATTTGTTCCCTACAGCAAGGGCTTAGAGAGTTTTCATATGATATAGTACCCTTTCTCATATTAAGGCTGCAACTATAATGAGAGACAGGAGTTAAAATATTGCTGTTAAGCTAGAGAAATACCTAAAAATCCCATCACGGCATGACTGCTTCCTTAAAACCTCTTGAAAAATTATGATTAATGAGACTTTTGCAGACCTGTTGGAAAGTCCTGGTTTACTTTCTTTCCTCTACTCACCATCCTGGGTACAGGCTCCAAGGAGATTGATGATATTTTTGTGCTTCCCAATCATCTTCATCATCTCCATCTCTGACACCAGGTCAGACAGATCTTTTTCTGTGGCATCATCTGTAGAAGAAACAGGTTCAGATCATATTTCCTAGCGTGCCAGCCTGAACTTCATTAAATCTCAACAGCTGGTCTAAAATCTGTGACTCAAAATGCAGAATACACTGTATGTTTTACAAAGTCATGTGTTATGTCTTGAAAAAAAAAAAGCCTCAACCTCTTTGTAATGGACTGACCAACTCTTCAGTGTTTCATGTTATAAGGCAGCACAGCAATATCAGTCATGAAAAGGCTGTCCTTAGCTATCAAGCCTCCAATAACTACGCCTTTCCTGCAAACTAACCTTACAACTAAACCCAAAATAAATAGGCACCGAGCACCTGGACTGAACGGGCTAGGATCTACACATGGATAGCCTCTGACACGAAATAAACTCAAAGCAGAGAGACCCACACGATGCTAATACATCTCCTGGCTCCTAAATAATCAGTGCTCAAGATAAACAGGCTGTCAAGGGCACAGATTTACACCCCACACTGCTGAAGGCTGGGGTCAGCTATGTGCTCTTTGACCCCCCCTGCAACGATGACAGAGTTCAGATGCCACAAAATGAAGCTTTTGTGGGTGAGAACTGCCACATCACCCGTTCTGACCCCCAATCACCCAATTTTCTTACCTTTCAACATCTTCACTGCCACGGTCACTGCTTCTTTTGGCCTGTCTTTGTCAATCCCCACCGCTTCGGCCATGACGACCTGCCCAAAGCAACCTTCTCCCAGAGGCTTGCCCAGCGTCAGCCTAGAGGTGCAAACAGCAGATTAACACACAGCATCTGGTGCAGGGATGCAGCCAGCAAAATTCCAGGCCAAAATATAAAGAGCTTTCAACGACTCTCTGTAGCACGAAGGATTTATCATATGGAACCAATAAGGGTTCCATGCTGGACTGTGTTTTCTCAGGGACGGTGTGGTGAGCACCTCAGCGAGGCACACCAGCCACCAAACCCAGCTTTCAAGCTCTCCCTCTCCTTGAGGCTGTACTTCATGGCTCATGGGGAGACCCAGCATGGAGCACCAGAGCATGGCTGGGATTCAGGAGCAGCCAGCAAGGGGACAGCTTTTCCTGTCACTGTAACGTGGCCAGTCATCTTCATTTTCACATGGACTGTGAGGAGATGAAGGACAAGTTTCTTTGTGTGTGTGGCCCTGTGGCTGTTCTCAGGCAGCTGATGACTGATAATACTGACATGGGTAGAACCATGATGATTTATCAGAGTTACTAGGAACTTCAAGAAGTCTTTGGGTGGCTCTCAGAAAATAACACCCTTTATTATGGACAGTTCTCTTCCAAAGTTCAGAGTTGTAACTTTTGGATAGAAGAGCTGTAATTTTGAACCTTCTGACAACTGTTCTGGAAATTATCTTACTGTTGTAGTTGAAAACGAGGTAAAGGGTGGTATCGAGACCAGGGGGATGTTTAAAATATTAACTCCTGTGGTATAATGGTATAGAGCAAACAGAAAGGAAAATCAAACATGCTGTCAGGCAGCTGTATTTTAGCTCAGAATCCACAGGCTTGCACTTTTTGTTTGGGGATCTTTTGCCTAATGATCTCTTGTGCCAAAAGACAGAGCCAAGTCAGTTGACACCATGTTTGGGAGCAGCTGTGGGTAGCTATCACACCCATTTCTCTTTGGAGTGGCTGATGGGGTGGGCAGACAGAAGACACCAGAAGATCCCTCCTGCCTGCAGCTCCTGGGCTCAGCTCATAGAGGGGAGGCAGAGACTGGGGGAAACAAACTCTGCTCTAACCACAGCACCAACATAAAACCTTTTAAAAGGAGCAGCCATTAAGTGGTCTCTGCAGAGTGCATTTCAGGGGACATTTACCTGGTAGCAAAACCTGCTCAGCTCTAACAGACACACAGACATTGATCTCAACTTCATGAGGAGAAACAGATAAAACAAAACAGAAACTTCGAAGCCTCTGGACAAAATCTTTTTGGTTCCAGCCTAAGTGCTTAAGGGTCAGATTTGGGCTTCTTTACTTGCAGAGAATACCATCTGACATCCAGCAGCAGTGCTGGGGAAGGAATCAGGGAGGGTGCTCAGCGAGTGTGATGCTGCTACCATTATCCAGTGTAGGGGCCAGATTCAGATAAGCATTTCCATAAAGCAGTTCTTAAGGACTTGGCTTTCCATGGTCAAAAGCAGGATTAGCATGTAGGGACTCATTCTTAAAAGCATGGATGTCTGTCTTCCACTGCAAAACACAGGGAGAGGTTGTCATACCATCAGCAGAGGAGTTTTAGGGCAGGGCTAAGTGATTTGAAACCCTCACTTATCTGCTCGGGCACAAGGCAGAAGTGAGAGGTGGCTCCTCCCGAGGGCAGCCAGCACACTCTGTCAAATGTGGGCTTTGACTTGGTGAGAACTCCTCAGGCTGTTTTGGATTGGTTTCTAAAGCAAATGCAAGTTTAAAAAGGTGCAAAGACTGAAGGGCAGCATATGCTATGCTGAGGTCATCCTGCGTTTTCTCCAGAACTAAAATTGAATTTAGGATCTTGGCAGAGAACAAACATTTGCATTGGAAACTAGTTAATTTATGTGCTATTGCCCTGCTAGGACCAAAGTAACAAACCCCTCATTGTGTGCCTCCTGCCCCCCAACCTAATAAACTGCCTCTAAATAGCCTCCTTTCATTGCAAATCTGCTCCACCTACATTTGTGCTGAACGCGGGGTTTAAATGTTTAGCAACTCTACAATTTTCCGCATTTAGTGTATCCCCCCAGGGTATGGGCTGACAGAAGCTCATGCACAGGCCCCCACTGTTGACTAGAACGCTGCAGGTGGCAATTACAGCATTTTACACTCGTTTTCAGCTATATCAATAAAATAATTTCCTGAACAGTTGTCAGAAGGTTCAAAATCACAGCTCTTCTATCCAAAAGTTACAACTCTGAACTCTGGAAGAGAACTGTCCATGATAAGTGTTATTTTCTATGGTGTTATTTTATATGGTGTTATTTTCTGAAAGCCACCCAAAAGACTTCTTGAAGTTCCTACTAACTCTGATAAATAATCATGATTCTACCTGTGTTAGTATTATCTCTCTTTTGCATGTCTTTTTTAGTATTAAGAAATGTGGTTACACTTTTAATTCAATTTTTCAAAAGCTCACTTTGCATGTTAGTCAACAGACTTTGAAGAAAATATTATAAAGCCCCGTGAATTTGAATATATCAAAATTCGGTACACTCTCCTTGAAACCTGATCCTTTTAAGCCACAGAAGTTGTACATACATGCACACAACATGCAAAATGTTGCCCTAAATCCAAAATCATCATCTCCATTAATACAGGTTAATACAAAATCAACACCAAATCCTACCTAGGGTCCTGACAGGAAGAAGAGATTGCCTAATAGCATAACCTATACTTTATCTCCTAGATACTGTATTACCTGTTTTCTAAATATTAACCAATTAAGTAATGTGCTAAGAAACAGAGGTATTGTTTAGGGAAAGCTTGACTGCCCTTCAACAACACTTGTACATGGATATTTTTCCTAGTCTAGGTGATACCTAATGTGAAATAGTCACTCTTTTCCTAACAGAGGACTTAGAATCCATCTGAGTATCTGAAAACCTACAAGAAATCCGAAAATATAATCAGAAGGACAGGCAGAGGAAATTTAGTTTCTATTTAACCAAACTGATGTCAGATAATTGAATTGAATCTTGATCTTCAGAGGAGCTTCAGGTAATTGAGATTTTTTCTTTAAACTAAAGAAACCCTGGGAGACATTAGGGAAGATGCTTCCTCCCATACTGTGCCAGGTTTTTGAGACGTGCAAGGGTAGTGTCAAAGCAAAGAGGCCACATACTTATCTCTTGGAAACTCCCACTTTGGGTCCTCTGGCAATTCATATTCTGAGACTCCTGCCAGCATGGGGGCATCAGCAGTAGAGGAGAGGCGGGTGGTTATCCTCACCAGAGGCGTGTTGGAATTCATGGAGGAGCTCGAGTCGGCCGACACCTGTTGGTGCAATGCAGGATGCACAAAGAGAAAAAAAGAAAGGCAGAGATGTAATCTTGACCCAAAATCTGAACACCAGTGGTACCTGAGACCAAGCCAGCTCAGAACCATGGTATTAGGAAGTGGTTGAACATATTAAGCTTTTTTCTAGTGCACTGCTCTCACATTTAGCCTCCCCTGTAAGCACAATACTGACTCTAATTGCTGCCACGGCTGTAAGTTTGCCCCACTGGTCAAAATCCATGCCAGTTTTAAATATACTCACTCAGAATATATTTTTTTTTATCAAATTAAGATTTTTTTTTTAATCAACTGACAGCATTTACATCACTACCCCCAGATATCTAAGTGGGCAACTTATACCATGAGCAGAGATGACCAGAGAGTTTTCTTCTTCCACTCTCTTCTAGTTGTCCATGTCACCATGTCTTTCCCAAATCAGCACACGGCCATGGGAGGTCAACCTCTTTTCCCAAGACAAAAGCAATGGGACATGATGAAATGTACTCCAGGGGAGGTTTGGATTGGATATCAGGAACAGCTTCATCAATGGAAGGATTGTCAAGCACTGGGACAGGTTGCCCAGGGCAGGGGTGGAGTGACTAGTCATGGAGGGATTTAAAAGACCTGTAGATATGGCAACTGAGCACATGGTTTAGTGGTGGATTTGGCAGGATTTACATTTGGACTTCATGTACTTAGAGGTCTTTTTCAACCTATGTTATTCTATTATTCTATATTTTCCATGTAGTCAATACTGAAAGCACAAAGAAACTACCATAATAATTCAATTAACTATGTTCTTAAAGATTCTGCAGACAAGGTGGAGAAGAGCTCCTAAAAATAATTTAGTATCTGATGTTTTGAAACCTTTGAGTGTGATTTCTCACCAGCCTCAACATTTTCCTTGGAGCAGCAAAGGTACTTAATGATAAATGTATGGAAAAAGGAGGCAGCTGTTCCATCTGTGTAATTTTGGTGTGAATGGTGTGAATCTTCTACAAGGCTCTTTCCTCAAAGCTGCAAGCAGCAGCCTGTCATCTGCTGAGCTGAGTTTCAAGTGAATACTAACACAAAGTAAAAATGCTTGTCTTGCCAGTCTTCTCCTCTTAAGTGTGAGTCCTTCTTCTCTCTTCAGGCCGTGACAGTCTTGCCCAAGCCCAAATCCAGTGGCCAAGCTGGGATGCAGGTTGTTTCACAGTGTCATCACTGGTACCCATCCTCACATCAGGCAGCGGGAGGTTCTACTCTTGGACTCTGCCCGAGCTGGAAGCCCCGAGCACCAGAGCAACTCCCACCCTCAGCCTTCATCCTCATCACCTGGAGTCAACTTTGACACCAGGTTTGCTTATGCAAAATGTCACCAGCCTAAAGGTTTGTTCCACAGATCTCATAATTAGATTTAAAAAAGCAATTATAAGCAAACAGATCCTAATAGCAACAAAGTGCAAATCAGGGAGCCACATTGATATGGACACAAAATCCCCTTGTCTCTATGACATCTGATAAGTCCAGCTTTGTGGTCCCTTAAGTCCAACTAACAATTAGAGTGTCTCAGCCCACAGAATTACTTGAGCTCCTCAGAACAGGACTGAAAGGCTTTTGCAAGTCATGTTGTCACACAGTGTATTTTGACAAGACTGAGGCTCTCAAACAAATTTCTCATCACAGCTCTGACCACCTGCTTTGTTTGAGAGGTCTTTTTGCAGGCAGACACGCTCAAACCCATCTCACCAAATGCATTTGTCTTCATGACACAACTTTCTAAGATCAGAGATTAATAGTGGGAAGGTGTCACAGGGAAGAAAATCTTAAGAATTGCCAGCAGAAATTAATCTTGGTAACCAGACTTGCAGCTGGCAGACTTTTCTTGATATCAGAAGCAGCTCCTGCATGCAAGATGTGGTGTCTATGGAAGGAGAAAGTATAACTGCACAAACAAGGCCACCATTCAAAAAAGAGTGAGTGGGGGACTGCTTTTCCCTCATTCCTCCCACCATCATGAATGTTAACATTGACTTGCAGCAAATGTAAGTACCCAGCACCTTCCTCCAGGAAAATAAATGCAGTGACCACTTGGGATACAAACACAAAGCCACTATTAAGGCAGACTATGGAGCTCCACATAAATCACTGATGAATACTGAAGGGAGTCCTTCCAGAGAGATGCTGCCATGCCCAGTCTGCAGAGGGGAACCCACCTGCTCGACAAGCCAGACTGAGAACCAGGGCTGGAATCAGACTTCTGCTTATTTTTTTGCTCATATTCAGTATTTCATTACAGATAGAAAATGATGCTTCATGAAATGAACCAGCTGAGCACAAAGAAATGTGCTAATCTCCATGAACAAGGTGGCAGCTCCTCTGCCCTGTCCCTGACTTTCCTGAATGCCATCTTCCTGTTATTTCTGGTTTCCATTTTTTCATCTCTCACCACAATCCTATTAATGCTCTATGACCACTTCCTCTGTATTTCCAAAATCTACCTACTGCTCTCCAGCCATTCTACCAAGATCTTTGTTCAAGTCTTGATTCTTATTTCTTTATTAACGCTGCCTTTACTTTTGTGCCTGTCTTTGCCATTATGGCCATTGTTTTCAGGGACATCAGGAAGGCATACAAATGAAGCTACAAAATTTAGATGATATACCTCATGTATGAGAAACAGTCCAAAATTTTCTGGGGTCTTTTATTTTTTCATCAACACAAAATTGTATCAGACACTGGATTTCTTCCAGAGTTTCATCTTTTCCCTCACTCCACACTTCTCACTCAGCAGTCTCAGCATGGTTAAAGCCTATAAATGTGAACTTGTAATAAACTGAAATACTCTGGTGATGTATTTTAAACACAGAGGGTAAATAGCAATAATGTATAGGAAAAAAAAAAACAGATAGAAGACTCTGCCAGTTTCCCTTTTAACACTATTGCACATGTTTACTTCACAGAAGGACGGGATGAAGGGCCAGAGATGCTGCAGGTAACCAAAGTGCATTAACTTGGATAGGAGTGATGAGAAATCCAGAGGAACTACTCAGTGTCTGGGAGAAGAAAAATGGACTGTACTCCCAGGGTATATTCTTCTGATTGATTAACTGGAGCAGTACAAGGAATTACAGGAGCTCAAGGGCTATAAAAATCTGCTCCAGAAAAGATGAAGCCAACCCAGTCTGGGCCTGTGGTTGGAGGAGATTTTCTCTTTCAAAATGGCCTTTCACCTTTCTTGCAATAATAAAGAATTAACCTTTGATCTCATCCCTTAAGCATCTTTTTTCACTGCCTTAGAATACACTATAAAACAGGGAGGAAAATCCTACCTATTCCAAGGTCAGGAGACCTGGTCAACTTTAATCTACATTACACATTCAAGTAACAGCACATAGAAAGCCTTTTCCAGCTTGTCACTTGCAATACTGCCCTCCAACCCCTGGCCATGAAGGTTCACCTGATGCAGGGGAATTAGACACCTTCAAGGTCCACTCAGCATGTTGGTGACACCTGGTTTAAGTGATGACACTACACTATAGAGGAATTTTCAGTGCTTAATTAAAGCAAGGAAAGCAGAAGGCAGCTTGAATTGAGCAGAGCACTGAAAGGCCTATTATGGTAGATTTTAGCCTCAAGAGGAAGGCAGACCTCCACCAGAAAATACTCTTTGTGTGCTTCCTTTCTGCTTTTAGGAGGCCAGAACTAAGAACAGTACCAGCCTCAGAGAGATCTTTAGCTCCATATCTGCACTTGGGATGGAGAAAAGCCCACTGTGTCCAAACCTCATGCATCAATGCATGATTATATTCCCATTTTAACAACATATTTTCCTTTGGCTGTGTTTAATCAGCTCTCACTTAATGCTTTACAAGCATTTCTAAGCAGCAGAGCATTTAAAACAAACAAATCTTTGCTGGAATCTCTAAATGCCATGTGGCAAAATCAGCTGCAGAGCAGTGTGTAATTGTCTGTAATTGATTATGAAGGGTGTTTTCCTCCACTGATAATTCATACCATGTCCTGAAGCCTAGATCTGTCAGTTCTGGCACTCATGCTGGGAGATTTTAGCAGCCATGCAGTGATTTCCTATAACTGTCTGTCTTTGTGAAGGCTCTGCTATAAAAGATAATTTGAAGTCATATGCATAAATGTATAATTAGTAAGTAATGCTGTTAGCTGCTCACAGAAACAGTCCACCTGAGTGACCAGATCTAGGAAAATAAAAGGTTAAATGCACTACACAAAACTGGGTAATCCTAATGTTAAAGTACTGACATTTAAAACACATGCACCACGCCTGCAGGAAAAGCACTCCTTTTGAAACACCTCTACACAGAATAATATCCAATGACTACTACTAGGCAAGACAATGGTTTCCATATAGAGAAACCCAAAGATAAAGAAAAAATAAAATAGTTATTAGGGTAAAATCCTTTCAACACTATCCTACCGACAGCTGTGTATTAATCTTTGTATTTCACAGTCTGCTCCTTAAAATAAATGATACTTTTAGAGCTCAATACCATGAGGAACACTACATGACTCTCCTTTTCCCTGATTACTTTTCTTTTTTTCCAGGTTCCAGCTGCCATTATCATTTTGAATTAGCTATTTTGCTGGGTGAGCTCAAGTCTTACTTCAAACCAAGCAGTCTTTGTTCATCACAAATACGCTCCTTGTATCTTTATGAAGGATTAGACTCAACAATAGACATATATTAATGGGAATGTATTTTAAATACTAAGCATAAAAAAATCATTGCTTCCTATTTAGAGAAACATAGCTGAGGGGGTCCAAATTTGACAAGACTGACTGTGATTGCCCAAAAATACCACTCTAGTGATGACAAAGACTTGTACTTGACTTTGACTAGCCAAGTCACAAGAGATGGGACTGTCTTTTTCTCCGCTTCAATTATACTTTCTTAAAACTAAGCTCTATAAAATAGACCTACTCTTTACCTTTTGGTTCAGTGAACCTGTCACTTAAAGCCTGTACAGCAAATCAGCTTGTGAGGTTCAATCCTACAAAGGCTTCCTCCCATCCCTGCCAAGTTGGTGCCTCCATGCAGGCCATGGCAAACACCACACTGCAACATCCTGCTTTCATGGAAAGAAAAGGAGCTGCTTGCTGGAATTCCCCAGGGTAAAACCTGAGAACCAAGTACCAGGTCCTGGTGAGGCTCAGGATTGTAGGTGGAGGGAATTGATAATTCCTGACTTCATCATGACCCTTTCTATGAATGTGAAAAGGAACACATTTTGGCAGGAAAAAAAACCTCCTGCACGGGGGGAATGATAAAATCCTGTAGTAGCTCAGACTAAATAATGTAGGAGAATCCAGGCCTGCAAACCAAACCATATGTTACCCAGCAAGACTCTTCTCTCCCTTAGACAAGATGGCATCAGAATCGTGCAAATGTCTCCTTGTGAACCAGGATTATTTTCATTTCCAGATCCTCAGGGACCATGACCCAGCAGCAGAGAGCTTTGAAAACAATATCAAGAATTTCTCAGTCTATGGCCTCATTTCTCTGGAATTCCAACAAATCCATCACCCAGCCCTGGATCTCTGCCCCATTCTCACAGTCTACCTGCCACAAGCATCTTCCCTGCTCGCTCTTACCCATCCTCCCAGCTCAGCCACCTTCTCTAGTCCTCCCACACACAGCACAAAGCCAAGGGAGAAAGAGCCTTCTGTGATCAACACATAAATAAGGGTTTAGTGACAAAACCCCACCAGGCTTTAAACACAATCCTCTTGAAATACAAATAAACTGAAACAAAGTGAGCTTGGTGGCACAACAAAGCAGAGTTGAATAATCCAGAAACACACACCCACTAGTAAAACATCTGGATTATTTTTCAATTCTTCACTTGTGACAACAATTCTGAAATCCAAAACCAGCTTTAAAAGATGCAGAAAACCAAACAACTGCTGCAGCCTCAGGTCCAAGGAGATGCTAACTGAAAAATTAAGGAATTTTCCCTCTTGATGAGCAAGTCTTCAGGGACTGCTTGTCTCATCCTGCCTCTGCAAGCTGACCAGTGAAGTCATCAAACCAGAAATACAGATTTCTTGTAATGCTCACAGGAGTTACATTTTCCTCCATGAAATAACAAAAGCAAAGAACCTTCAGTGAGAAACTCCTGTTAACAAAACAGTACTAGGAACAAGTGGAGTTTTTGCTTAGGGGTTGAAACAGCATTTCAACTTTCATTTCAACTTTCAAATACAAACTGTTTTTCAAAAAATATTACTCCCACTTCTAAAAGCAAAATGCCATTTTAGCCAAGAAAACGTAGAAAACCAAAAGAAATTGATAAAACCCAACGTGATAAACATGTTTTAAGATAGTTGGTTTTTTCCCTCATTGAAACAATAGCTTTGGAGAAGGTCCACATTGCATCATTTAATGATAAATAGCTAAACTGAGGGCAGTGGTTGGCACTGCTGTCACATGCCATGAAATAACACTCATCCCCCTGAGGAGCCATTTCCAGCTGACACAACTGAGCTCACACCAAACCTTAGGTATTTTTCATGCCGTCAACTTATCTCTGAGTCACTGTGATGCTTTCATATTCGGGCAGAAATCTAATAAATGTCTTCTATCTGAGCAGCTGATACAGATCTTTCACTCTGGCTAAATATACAACATTTGAAAAGCCTTCTTTGTCCAGAAAGCTACACAGATTTCTAGTCAGACATGTGTGAATTGAGCAGAAGGGTTCTCATCACTTTTTCTGACCCAGAGTCAAAAGTCCCTCTCCATCCCAGTGATATTCAAGCAAATGAGTAAAATCATAAAATTACAAAACCAAACAAACAAAAAAAACCAAACAAAAAAACAACAATAACAAAACCAAAACCAAAACAAACAACACAAAGCAAAACCCCTGAAGCGGCAAAGGATATCAGAGAAATTAAGAATTAACATTTTTGCTCATAAAACAAAGCAAATATAATTCAGAGTAGATAAAGTTCATGTCCAAGATCTGATACAGCATCTCTCCTATTTTAACCTTGTTACAGTCTTTTTTTCTATTTTGGGGTGTTCTCTGGATGCTTAGCTATGAAATTCCCTCCCCTTGGTCTTCACAATTCTTCCTGAAAAATACCTCTCTGTATCTGGCACCTAGTTAGCCACAATAGTAATCACCTTAGAAACATTATAAATACACAATTTAATAGGATTATGTTCCAAAGTCCATTAAGTCAGCAGAATTTTTTCCACTGACTTCAAGGAGCTGTGGGATCGGGCCCCAAAATACTGTAAATATATTTTTTTTCCATCTATAAACTACTAACAGTCCATTTTCTACACGTTTCCCTTAGCAGCCCTGCCAGCTTCTGTCCCACCCCCTACCTCAATTCAGTCCACAATGCTCACTGCATTCCCCTTCCCAAAGCTTCCACCACAAGGAGGTGCTGGCTTGGTTGTTTGGTAAAAGTTCTTTAAACTCTTTATCTACTTTCTGTTACCTGTCTGCGCAGAGGGATTCGCTTGGTCAGCTTGTGCACAGCGGGCTGGCTGCTGAAATCCGGCTTCTTGGTGGTGTTCTTCATGCGGCACAGGATCACTGTCAGCACCATGCAGGCAATGAAGAAGACCCCTATGCAGTAAATTGCTATTTCCAGGTAGTCTGGAGATGTCGGATATTCCTTTTCTTTCTCAGGAGCTGCATTGGAAGGTTTGAGGAGGGAACAATCATGCCACAGAGTTAGCACACGGTACAGGCATGGAGCGAGTCGAAATGGTAAGGTATGATCGGTTCTTGCAGTGACTGTGTGGCACTCAGGACACTGTGAGTGTTTGGTTAGGCCATCTTGCAGTCTGACAGTAATTTCTCTTTCCAGATCACTGCTTGGACCTCTCAGTTTGCCACTGAGTGCGAGCAGTTGTGTCTGTGTATGCATATCTACACATATACATGTGTTTGCCTAGACAGGTACATTGAAATATTGCATGATCAAGCATCATTTTAAGGGGAAGAAAAAAACTCTTCAAACTAGGCTCAGCTTTATTTTGTTACTTCTAAAGCACTATAACTCTTTTGAGCCACACAGAAACACATCTAAAGATAAAATACTGAATTAGGCAGCCTAAAGGAAAAGTGTCTAAGTTTGCAAATAGACATTCGGGCTTGAGTCTGCATTGCTTGGTTACCCAAAATTTTCAGTAGGATCTCCAAATATGGAGGGAAAGGAGGATGAATCAGTCTCTCATCATGTCTGTAAGCTCAGGTTAGGGGTTTCAAAAGGGTTTCAAGCACCTGGCTGTTCAGCTGCTTAACCTGTTGCACTTCATGCTGCGTGCCCAACTCCCTTGAGGTCCTCTGAGGAGCCCAGTGCTGGATTAAAAAGCACAATTCCAGTGAAAAATAAGTCACTAGCAATGTGTTAATTAACGAGTCCTCCTTTGTGAGGACTGCGTACTTCAAGCAACCTCACCAGTGGTTACAGGTCTATGAGATTAGATTTTAGTGGGAGTGGTTTTACATAGCTGTTACTCTGATTGAAACCATTTTGAAATTATCTCCAAGACAGTTATATGTGCAAACACTGTCCCTAATCCCTTATCTGGGATTCAACCCCCGGATAAACAGCATTCCACAGCAATCAGTGGTCACTCCACAAGCAATGCACGTTCAAGCTGAAATTTTCTTGTGCCTTTCTAGGCCTATAAAAATACTTTATTGAAGAAAATCGTTTTTTTTTTTAAAAAATGCAGTTCAAGCACTTGCAAAATGCAAACACTGCTAGCAGAAGCAAGCTCTACACAAGCACTGCTCTGCCTGCTTGGTAACAGACCACACAGGCTCCGTGTTCACTTAAAGAATGAGAAGGAATAAAGCTGCCTTGTTCGATATATTTTAATAAAGGATAAGAAATGATCTGCAGAAAGTGGGAATGTTTATCTCCCACACGATGAACCTCAGCAATACGCACATGCAGGTTTGGTGTCTTTTACTCAGGATTAATTAATAAACAATTAATAAACGTTAAGCACAAGATGACCCAGCGAACCTCAGGTGGTTCATGTTTTTTTCCAAAGGAACCCCTAAGGCAGCTGCCAACAGTTATAAATGAGAAAATTTGACTAGTGTCAAAACCAGCCATGGTTACATCTTCGAACAGCTGATAACAATTTTCAGGCAACAGAGCACATTGATGTTTGTTTCTTTTAAGGACAGAAACATCATCAACGCCAGAACAGCAAGACATGCTTTGTAGTGAAAGCAAATGACTACTTGTTTTCTTAGAGCATGCAATGTTTAAAGATGCACGGAGCCGATTCCCAAGATATGGAAGGCACTGCTTCTGTACATGATCCACTGGCATTGAAATCAGAATTTCCAGATTTGCATGAGAGGTAAAAGTGAATTTAAGTACATTGAATAGTTCAGGTATTTTAATGAACCAGTACATAATTGGGGCCAAATTAGTTCCAAACTTCATAACAAACTGAATTTTCATCCACTTGAAAAAGTTTACAATGATTTATGTGCTGATTTCCAGTTGTCTCACTGAAGTGCTAAGGAAATGGAGTCCCTTAGCATTTCTGATGAATACTTAACAGATGCAAAAAGATTTCAATAAGTGCAATAGCCACACACTCTCCCCGCCCTTCTAAGTTGTTGTTAGGTTTTTGGAGTTGCAAATCCCTGACAAAACAATTAATTGGCTTGAGACAACTGTGTTTAAAACAACCGAAATCATTGTAAAACTCCTTTTTTTTTTGGGGGGGGACAGAAGCCGTGCTAATTTTGCAGCAACCAATGAGGGGGGGGAAAAAAAAACAAAAGAGGAAAAACCACAGAAAGAGAGCAGTGTATACCTGGCAGAACTGTCAACCATGCAGTGTGAAAGGATATCCCAATAGAATTACCCGCCAAGCATGTATACTCCCCAGCATCCTCAAAAGTTACATTCCGTATATAGAGAACCTCAATTTCTTTGTCCGTGGTGTTAACACCGGCAGCCTAAAAAAAACAAGAGGGAAGCAAGAGAAAAAGCTAGACATTGAGAGAATATTTGTGGATAGGGAGATGGAGCCACGGGGCTTTGCACTTTGTAAAGGCAGAGGTGTAGAGATGCAAAGCTCCTTCCCCATCCACAATCCCTCATCCAAAAGGCATTTACCAACAGGTCCCAGCTCACCTCAGAAAGTAATCAACACCCTTCACCAGACCTAAACTCACCACCTAAACATGCATGCAATCAAACGACATGGAAAAATTAACCCACAAAGCTTTTTTTTTGTTTGTTTTAACCTTCTTCTTTTTTAATAAAAGGAAGTTGAAAGAAAAACAAAGAGAAAACAAAGTAGGACAGAATGTGGGATCCTTCACATGTAGATACCTGTTTCAGAGGAAAGAATTTACTGAAAAAACATACTCTGAAATCATAGACATACAAAAAAAAGGTGGAAATTCTGCTCCAAAAGACACAGCTTAGTAGCTGTCTTAAGCATTGTATGACCCTTGCATCAACCAATGCACTACACTTTTGTGTAGCAACTACTACTGTACGCTGTGCAGTGTTGCCAGATCTCATTTTTAACCTCCAGTCTGGTAATACTTGATGGTTTGCTTAGAAGCACAGCACAAGGGATCTCATGTCTTCAAAACAATCAGTTGAGGCTCTCACAGGTGGGAGAAAAAAAACAGACACAAAAAAAAGACTTAAGAAGGAGAAGAGGGAAATGAAATATATTTTTCTAAATCTTGGACTGAAAAAAAAAATCTGGAGGTTTTGGGGTTTTTTTTCTGGGCATCTTTCAGACTTGCTAAATCTCTGTCTTGACAAGTCACTGTGCACCAAGCCAAGTATCAGTGATTATCCAAACTCATATAAATGGAGTCAATCTTAGACCTGGGACTGCTCAGCTGTACCGAGCTGGGCACAGCAAGGCATCAGCATCAAGGTCTCTATGGTGGAGATTCAAAGAAATTAATCTTTGCCACTTTTTGTCTCTGTCCCACTCAAAAATATCACTTTGAAATACACGACGAACGAATAAATACCTTTTTACCAGACCATTTTGAAGTAATTTGGTTGTGAGCTGGTTGCCAGTCTTTATTGTTACTGCTGAGTAACTACCAATTAGTAATGGGTGAGTAACAACTGGAAGGTTGAGGTGGGAATATTCTTCAGTGGGTACTTATGTGAACATTTCACATATACATACACACCTACACATGTATACAAAAATATACACTAATTAGGTTGTAATCACACTATTCAATGAGAAGTCTATATGTGAACTGCAAAGTATGCACAGTCAACAACAAAACTGGACATAAACACACAGACACAAAGACACCAAAGAGAGAATAAAGATCAGCACCAGAGACCAGTGCTTATGGTACACACGGAATATTGTGGGAATTTTTCCATGGCTGCTGGTGTAATACCAGTTGCATCACCAAGGGAGGATTACACATATACCACAAGGCCAGAGAGTATCCTACAAGCTGCCTGCAGTCTCCCAAAGCACCACTTTTTCCAGCTTGCTTTAAAAAACATTGTTACCTTGAACGCTTGGCAGGACAGAGAGCCAGGCAGACTGGTTGGCCTCCCCTATATAATTGGAGACCTTACAAATATATTCTCCAGCGTCCGCCTCTGTCACATTGTACAGTGTCAGCACTTCAGCATTGGAACTATTTATCCCCGAATGCTAGAATAGACCAATAACACAGGAGAACAATGTCACTGCTGCCCAACACCGACACCCATCTGTCTATGGTCCCACCACCAACACGTCACAAGAATAAGGCTTCCACTTCAGACAGCTACCAGCATCAAAGCATTGAAGGTTTGGGGGTTATTGGGATTTATTTTTTTTAATGTTTCGGGTTTTTTCACATCTGAAGCATCACATGAGGAGTTAGGAAACAGCAGCATGGGGGTGAAAAAGCACCTGGGCAGGTACACTGGCTGTGAGGAACAAGAAGGTGTAGAGCTGTCCGTCCTACCTGCCAGCACACTGAGGCTTGGCAATGCCACCCAGCTCAGAAAACTTTGGAGTTTCCTGGGTCAGGATTGCTCCTGCTGGCAGGAATGACACGACTGATACACCGCTACAAAACAGACATCTCTGCAGGCTCAGCATCCAGACAGCCCAATCCTGCCAACAAGCTTTTGGCAGCAGGTACCATGTTACTTTGAAATCAAAACGCTGAAGAAACATGAAAGACATGGAGGAGATTGTCCCAGCTATGTTTTGGATGCTTTCTACCCATACATAAATGTCAATGATGTTCTTTGAGAGGGTTTTCAATTTTTTCTGAGAAGGTCATGCCTGAAACATTTGGAGATGAAACTAAACAATGTCTATAAGCTGCACAATTAGCACTTAGACAACCAAATACATATCTAACTCATTATTTCTTTTGTAGCATAAACACTTTCCTTCTCAAAAGAAGTTCAGAACTCAAAATTCCTTTAAAGAAAGGCATCACCACCACCACCAGCACCTGCAAATCCTCACCTTTAAAACCTGGAGGTACGGCAGCCCATCTGGTCCGTATTTACTGCCATTCTTCTCCACGTGTTTGATCCACTGAATGTGGGGCTGGGCATCGCTGTAGACTTTGCAGACAAACTCGACGTCCCCTCCGACGACGGCAGAGGCGTTTGCAGGGAGCCCAGCCTGGAGGATGGGCCGGTGTGGGGAACGCTCTGCGCGGGCAGCCATGGGGAGGGAGAGAAATAAAGATGCGTAAATAAGTGGAGCTGCCAAGAAAACTGCAAGTGAACTCGAGCCAGAAAGCCCTGTAAGCCTGTTGGCTGACTCCTCCAAAGGAACGCTGCAGCCAAAACTGTGGAACAAAAACTGCAGTTCAAAGGAGAGGATGACTTGAGCACTACACTTGTAATTTAAAGAATAGCCATTTGGGGGGAGGGGAGAAATGGTGCTGAAAAACTTTATGCGTTTTCCACAGTTACAACTCAGCAATAATTAAGTTAAATATATCTCTCTTTTTTTTTTAATGCTATTGTACTAAGTACCCCTGAGTTCTAAAACATTCTGCTTCAACAAAACCTTCGCAAATTAAGAATAAATATTATGGATTAGTTTTAAAAACTGATTAATGTGCTAAAATAAACCAAAGGGAATTTCTCAAAACGAGCAGCTAAAGCCCCAGCACTTGTAAAGGATGCACTTCCCAGGCAGCTCAACTTCCTAAAACACCCTGACCAGTTCCACCAGTTCACTGCTCTCTGCTTTCCCCAGACACACCAGCAGAAACACCAGTTCACTCTTATTCTGAGCAAGACATAGGGTAATACAGACTTCTCCAGGAAACTGCAGAGTGTTCAATGTGAGCCAATACAGCTTTTAATCTATGCACTTGCACAAGCATTTATTTATCACATATTTTCAGTCAGGTTCACATCACTGGATACCCTGGACCATCTGGGTGCCCAGAGAGCCACTGCAGCCAGCATTCCCAGCCCAGTTTTGTGGATGTGGTACAGAGTCTTTGGGGAAAGCACTGATGGGAGCCTGAGAGAACAAAAGGAAATGGTCTCAGGTTGTGCCAGAGGGAAGTTTAGGCTGGATATTAGGGAAAATTTCCTCACCAAAAGGGTTGTCAAGAATTGGAACAGGGTGCCCAGGGAGGGATTTAAAAGTCACGCAGACGTGACACTTGGGGGACTTGGCAGTGCTGGGTTAATGGTTGGACTCTGTGACCTTAGAGGGCTTTTCCAACCTAAAGGATTCCATGAATTAGAAGTGAAATGCTCGCTGCCCATCCCCAGCCTCAGCTCCAGGAATCCTTTGGAAGATAAGTAAAAAATGGCAGACCTAAATATTTATTTTTAGAGGCTATATAATGTAGAAGCTTTGACATGACGAGCCAAATCAGCTGAATTTCAAATCAAGCGTTCCTTCTTAAACATACTCATTTCCAATAAATTGTTTCACAAGCAAACATTGTGAGTATAATAGCAAATAATGATGCCCATTGAACAATGAGATCTTTTATACAGTCCAATATATTTGGCATGCAGCAAACATCTACTGGGAATTTATTCACTGAGGCTATGCTGGCAGCATACTACAAAGCAGCAGTCTTACTAGACTTGTGGCAAAAGTGCATTTGTGTTGCAGTTCCTAAATTATTTCACGGCTATGTGTGTCATTTTCAAAGATCTAGGAACAGTTTCATATTTTTTAATTTGTAAATTACAGTAGAACATATAAATTAGTATTTTACAGTTCTGGAGAGAATTTTTAGTTTCTCACCTTATGCTAAATGAGCTCTAATTCCATCTCTCTCATTCCTTCATTTGGGCACAAAAACAGCAAGCAAAAATCTCTCTCTAATAGAAACCTTACACCATCTTCCAAAACTTATTACAGCTGCCTTCGGTATAAAATGAAACCTTAGAGAATGTTATTTAAAATGTTTTTTAGAAGTCAGTAGGCCTCATGTTTCATTTCTCCACATCAGGGTTTGATTTCCTTTGTGACCTTATTCTCTGCCCTTAAACAAACCAGAGAACGAGGCCTGAAACATCTTGGAAAAGTTCCTACTATGCCAGCATCAACACACGAAACGTGTTTAGTTTATCCCGATAGCCATCAATGATTTAATCCTTTATTGATGACTGTCAAACATTTCCTCTACCACAAAAAAAGAGGAGGCAAAGCAAAGAAGTAAAAGCGGAGTTCTTACATTCTTAGTCCCAAATTCCTTTTAAAAAAATTAAAGTGTGTGCACGTGTATAGGTGTATATGTATGGACGTTCGTGAAATTTCTTCTCTGAGGGTACATGTGTTAAAAATAAACTTTGGTTGCCCTCCAACACATGGAGCAATGGTTAGTTTTCATCAACTCCCCCGTTTCAGCAAAGGGGAATATTCCTGTGCCCACACAGGCAAACAGCACAAGAGAACACAATCATCACCATGTAAATTCAGCAAAGCTTCATGACAAACCTGGACTCAAGGACCACAAGAAATACACTCAGTGTTGGGGGAAATAACTAAATATGAAGAAGCTTCCACTAATTACCAATGACCAAGTTTAATCCTGTAAAGCACTGTATCTTGGAAATTGTAATTTCAGGGTGTTGTTCTGTCTTGCCTACTTCTCTGCAAACCCACTCGTATCTAAGGACTCTGCTAAGCACAGGCAGTGTCAAAGCCATATTCATTAATCTCACATCACTATTTAGCATTTAAAATACAATCTGTACATTTGTAAGCAGATCTCATCACTCAGACAACTAGTTACACTGATATTGGATGGAAACAGTGTGTTCTTTTTTACTAAAGACTAGCAAAGTAAGTTGAAGATGCCTTTAAAAAAATCTTAAAGGCTGGTGAAACTAATTTTATCATTACCTAATAATTACAATCAGGATCATCACTAAAATATCATTATTATACATCTCTAGTTATTTAACTCACACACTATTTTCATCCAAAACCAGTTGGCAACCAATCTCACAGCTCTGTAGCCTTAGTGATTTCAATATTCCCCTTGTTCATTAATATTGAAGAACCACCTCAAGAAATAAATCCTTGCTTCCTGAACACTGAAATTTCAGTGCTCCGGTCTCACTGCTAACACATGTTACAAACCAAGTCAACAGTATATGGTGTAAAATACAGAAAATCACCCCCAACACGCTTAATGCTGGATCCCACCCTAAGAGACAGACACCAGCTTGCTTTCTCCCACTTGCAGCTTAGATACAAAACCAACATCACCATCCCCATTTGAGCAATCAATTATTTACAAAAGTCAGAATGGAAATGACTGCTCACAAGAGGAATATCATATTCAAGGCTACAAGCACCTAAATTTTACACCCCCATAAAAATGCCCAGGGCTTCAGCATTTCTGCTCGCTTATCTAGAGACAAACAGACTTGCTATCTGAAGAGACAACTGGCAAAGAGACCTTGCCCAAAGGTTTAGAGGAAACTGTCATTTAGCCTGTTAATGTTAAAACTTCAGAATACCTTCCTCCAACAGATAAAACTACAAATAATCCAGGAAAGCTGCAAAGTCTCAAGCTTCCGAAAAGCTGGCACAATGTAAGGGTCTGCCCAGGATGCTCCCAGCCCTTCAGGACACCTAGAGATGGTGGGAGCCTGTCCTGCCACAAGTGATGGAGGGAGAAGTGACTGGGAATGACCACTGGAGCCTACACACTTTGCAAGGGGTCTTGAGAACTGGCTGTGGAAGGAATTGAAGTCCCTGAACAGATGATTCCTACAAAAGGCATTCATCTCTCTTCCATCCTTAGCAAATTTGCCTCCTCCAGGATTTTTTGCTGACCAGGCACGGCCAACACAGAGGGGGAAACAGAGGAGAGAAACAGGAAAGTCACGATGCAGCCATATGGGGTGAAGCCACCGGGGTGTGAGGGTGGGTGATAGGGCCAAACCCTGAGTTTCACAGCCAAGACAGACCAGAAGACATGATCCCACCACTCCAGGATGGAACAAGTGCGGGGAGGGAGGCTGCTCGCCAAGCACGCCCCCGGAGGGAAGATGTAGGGCAGGATTTGCTGCTGTCAGAGGCCCAAGGAGAGTGTATTGTGACTGAAAGAGTGGCTCTGCTGCCACTGGAGTGCCTTGGCAGGGAGAGGAGACAATAACCCCGGAAGGGGTGAGCTCCGGGATCCTGGCGAGGCCAAGTCTCCTTAGCAACTTGGCTGTGCCAGGGGCTGGGAAGAGCTCTGGGAATTGTCTACCCAAGCCTCCTTGTCACCCCAGCACAGACAGTTCAGGACCTTTCACGGGAGCTAAAAGCCAGAACCAAAGCCCATTGAAGTCAGGGGGAAAACTCACATGGAATTCAATGGGCTTTGCATAAGGCGTCCAATTCATTTCAAAAAAAATGAAAACTACTCGTATTTTCTCCTTTTGAATGTGCTTGTTTCCTCTCCTTGAAAATGTGTGATTCAAGTGCAGCCTAGGAAAATAAAAAGCTGAATAGCAAATGCAAGACCAAGCATGAGTTCTGGGGACAACAGAGAGATCCTCAATTAAGGGGATGGGAGGGAAGGAGGGAGAAAAGGTTACCTAATTCTTTTCCACAATTTTTAACTAGACACATTTCTCGGAGTCTTTAATAGCAGTTTTGAAATGTTACTGACTTCTAAGGACTCATCTTGATGGCTGCCACTGAGAAGATACAGAGGGATGCCTCAAATGAAGACTCAGAGCAGCAGTAACAGTTCTGGACCAATAGCCCCTGGTAGAGTTCCTGTGTATTCAGTCACCACTGCATGAAAAATGAAGTGGTTCCAGCTGTCTCTCTATTAACTGAGAGCACAGCCCTCTTCTTCACTTGCCCTGGTCAGCAAAGCACCTTAATTGCCTGGAGCTGACAGGAAGGTGAGACCTCTCAGGTGGAGCTCCAGCTTCCCACGGGACCAGTGCACCTCAAAGCTGAAATATCATTCCTTCTCAGAAGTGGCACTAGTGACCATTTTAGTCACAATTTGGGGGAACAGCTCTCTCTATCTGTGCAAGCCACTCTATGCCTGTGCTCCCTTTTTGGCATCCCTGTTTAGGCTGGACATGTATGTACTATTATTGCAGGCTCTGATGATGTTTTTGGTGGTGTGGATACCTACTACTGAGTGAGAGCATTTACTCAAGCCACAGGGCCAGCCATAGGATATCAGTCCCTCATCACTACCTATTTGGGCTAAATATCAACCATTAAAAGATTATAAGGATATCAGTCCCTCACCATTCAGTGAGTGAAGACCTTTGGGTTTCTATCCTGTGCTAGCTGACAGCAAAGAAACCAGTTTGCAAGGAGAAACACAAGGATCCCTACCTACCATGAAAGATCGCACCTACACGAGCTTCAAATCATTTCACAAGCACTCAGAGGCTGAATTAATTATTGCCCTCTGAATTAGAGAGCTTTTCTTGAGGTGAGTTCCAGGAACAACTCCAGCACAAGGAACTGCAACTCAGGTTTCTCTACAAACCCAGCATTATTCAAGTTCACACAAAGGACCCAATTTGAAACTACACTTGCCCTCCATACCCCTAGGTGGAGTGGCATAGGAGGGGTCTAACCAAACAGATGTCAGTCCCCACAGGAATTTCCCCCTTCAAGGTAGCTCTGCAACACAGGCCAAGCTAAACCTTCGCTTCCTCTCCCCAGCACAAAGCAATTGCTTATGGGGGCTTGTGCTCTGTGAAATTCTGGAAGCAAAACACTCCTAACTCCTCTGTTTGCTCTGTTGTGTGGACGAGTGAGGTTGGCTGCTCTTTCAAAAGATCAGACACAACCAAGCAGGTGTAGGCAAAACACCTCTACTAATTAATGTCACACGCTAGATAGACACGAGCCAGGAGCTGAGCAGCTTCTACCAGCTGCATGTCACTTTGGGTTTCTTTCTGCATAACATGAAGCACTGCATGTTGTTTATGGCCAATTCAGAAGTGCTGCTGAACTGTCATGTTCTATTTATAAGTACATACATACACACACACCCCTCATATCATCTCTCCCTAGGTAAGTTATACACGCCAAGGTAGTGCCCACAGCAAGTTAGGGACAATGCTCCCTTCCTAAACTCTGCAAAATCACAAGATGCTTTAAGGCTAGGAGGAATAACATATTGCTGTCATAAAACACTAACAGATAAAGACCGTCCCTGGCAAGAAGACTTGATAAAGAACAGGAGCCTCTCAGGCAGACTGACAGAGTAGCTTATGGATCAGACCAGCATCACCAGTACTGATGATATCACACCTTACAAATTTTGGCATCTTTTACCAGTAGGCATTAGCCAACAAACGTTCATGCTACTCAGTGTTCCAGTACAGCAGGAGTCTCCATGTACAGCATTTCCTCTTGGCCCATTGCTATTTGAAGAAGTCACCTCGGTGGCCAAGAGCTCCAAGGGGTATCACAAGAGCTCCCAGCCCTCACAAGCAAACCTGGCAGACTCCTGCAGGTGGGAGTGAGGGGACAACCTCCACAGCCACCCTCTAAACTCCCTTTGTCCTCTAATTTAGAAGCCTTTTATACAAACTTGAGGCAGTTCTTTCTGCTGCCGTGTCACACCCTCCATCATTGCGAATGGCTGGGCTCCAACACCCAGCCCTGCTCTGGTTTGTGCACAGTACCCAGACTCCATATATTCCCTTATTTCTTATGAAATCTAACATTTGAACACTGATTGTTAGAGAATTTTAAGGCTAAAGATTAAAATTTTGCCACATATGTCAGAAGCAGACCCATTTGCTACCCTACAGCAAAGCCTCTGCCATTCCATCCAACCTCCTTGTGGTACCCAAGCCCTCCTACTCACCAAGGCCAGGCAAGTAAAAGGCAGTGCCTCTTTAAAATCTTCACAGAAATTAATCAGGTATATTCAAACTCTTTGTCCTTGGCTCCACCACCTTCACCTCTGATTTTAAGTAATGGCACTGTTTCTCAAGCAGGCACAGCTCCCACTGATGTTATCCCATCTGTCTCCTTGGATAGCTCCACAGCATAGCTCCAGCTCACTGTCCTAAGTGCATTTTAGCTAAAAATCCATCTTTCCACACCTTTACAGCAGAGGTGCATCTGCACACCTCTTTCCCATATGGCAGCATGCCGGGGAAAAGAAAGCAAGCAAAACTGACTTATTTAGCTTGATACAAAACCCATTTATGTCAGTGAAAACAGTAGGGGGAAGAATAAAAAAAAAAATCACAACCCGAACTAGTTAAAAGCTGTTCTTTCAAACCACCCTTATATCTGAGGGTTAAAAGAGACAGAAACATTCGGCAAGCCTGGGGCTAAGGCAGGCAACATGAATGTTCTTGTTTTAAAACATGAAATTATCAACAGGGTTTTAAGACCAGTTTGTCCTTAAAGCAAAGCCCTATTGTCGGGCTGACACAGCATGGGTTTCATCAGCCCCATGAAGCAGAAAAAGTCATAGCAGCAAGAGTTGTACAACACTAATCTTGAAGCTCCCTTGCAGTATCCCTCGCACAGAGCACGCATAAGCAAAAGCTCCATACATGTCTGAACAAAGGGCAGAGAGGCCTTATTTTAGTGTGAAAAACCATGGGAAACAGAACAATGAGGAGTGAAAATTTTCATTGAAATTCTTTTCAGAGTACCCTAAAAGAAAAAGGCTACAAGAGAATATGAAAAACAGCTTGTGCCTTCTCACAGACAAGTGGTAAAATTTTATTGTTCTGGCTGTTTCCAGAGACTGCATTAATTTTTACACACAGAGATAGCATCCTTTGTACTGTGCACAGCTCCCAGCACTCGGCTGCTGTGTAATAACCAGAGACAATGCTGGGTCCAGCATCACTGGACCGGGCTCTCCACCAGGCTCTGCCAAAGGTTTACTGTATGGCTGGCAAACAGCATCTCTCCCACAGGAATGATGTCCTCTTCCAGCTGCAGTGGGTTTAACTCACCAGTGCACCCAGTGATGCCATAAAACACACAGGGGGAGTTATTATTCCTGTTGTTATTGTGACCCAACTGCATATTTTTCATCCTCCAAATTTCCTTTCCTGAAAACAGCTCTGCCTTTAAAGTAAAATGGAAAAGATTATGTAAAGCTTTAAAAGCCCTCTTATATTTCTACACTTCTCCCCCCCTTTTCTTACACAGTACACTATTGAGCAATGCAGGTGTGAAATTATTGGAAGGGCTGCAGAATTTGCCCTTCCCCAGCTCCCTGCCAGACATGACCAATCAGCAGCTGACTGACCATACCCACTGTGGAGGATCTGGGGGCAGGAGAGAACCTCCAGCACCCAGAATTTCAGTGATCTGATCTGTCCTGGACAATCCTGGCTCAGCCTCAAGACAAGTCTGTGTCAGATCTCACTCAGGCTTTGGGCTTGCCTTCCCTGGTGATGAAGTTTGCTGTCATGTGGTCCCACGCCAGGAAGGGAGACATCCCTCCCTCAGCATCACACTCACTTCTGTAACACACAATCCATAACCTCTTCTGGACACTGGGCCAGATGCTGAAAAAGACTTGGGAAGACCCTGATTATACCCATTTGTCATATTTCCAATAATTTGGGTAAATCCAGGCAAACTTCTCAAAATCCAACAGTGTTCAGAGAAAGCACTTAGGCTGGCCATGATTGGACACCACCTTCATGCTCCAAAACAATAAAGTTTATCTATTAACTTCCTATACTTCTTGACCTCTCTTCTTGTCCTGCTTCTGGCCTGGGCAAAGAAAATTTTCTTCCCAGTAGCTGGTACAGTGCTGTGTTTGGATTTAGGATGAGAATAACACTGAAAATACACTGATGGTTTAGTAGTTGCTGAGCAGGACTTACAGTAAGCCAAGGACTTGTCAGCTCCTCATGCTGCCCTGCCAGTGAGGAGTCTGGGGGGCACAAGGAGCTGAGAGGGGACACAGCCAGGACAGCTGATCCCAAGTGACCAAAGATATATTCCAGGTCATATGTTGCCATACTCAGTGTGTAATTTGGGGAGGGGGGGCAGCTGGCCAGGAACTGCTGCTCAAGAACTGGCCAAGCATCGGTGATTTGGTGGTGAGAAACTGTGTGTCATTCATATCACTTGTATCTCTTGGGTTTTACTTCTCTCTCTGTTTTAATTATTTTCCTTTTCATTATTATCATTATATTTAAATTATTAAGCTGTTCTTATCTTAACTCGTGGGTTATCTCACTTCTACCCTTCTGATTCTCTCCCCCATCCCACAGGCAGGAATAAGCAAGCAGTTGTGTCAGGTTTAGTTGCCAGCTGGGGTTAATCCACAACATTTCTGCAGCCCCATTTTCCTGCCTTTCAGCACACACTCTCAGTGGACTTCTTCCTACAAAGCAGAGAGCTGGGAGCACCAACACCAGCCTCTGGCCAGAGCTGCTTTCTGAGAAAATGTCACTGAGGAGTGGGGGTGAGGAGGGAGGGGGTCATTTGTTGGAAGATTCATTCAAATTTAGTCGTAGGTATGTTCAGGAACATTCTAGGTAGCACATTAGCACAGATACCAAAGGAAACATACATTTGAAACCAACTGCTGCAATGACATTATGTTGCTCAGTAATGCATGTAATCTAATCAAACAGCAGAAAGGATGCTGCAGATATAAACAATTAACCAATGGATATTCGCTTGTAAATGCAGAATACATAAACAACTGATGCTTTGATCACCTAATTTGTGATAGTGATTAAAAATTCCTAAAACTATCTACCATTTTAGACTTTCACAAGCATCTTGTAAAAATGGCAGACTGACTTTATTCCAGCTAATACACTGTCTTCTTGAGTTCTTCCCTCAGCTCACATTCTGGCAGTATCAATGTTTCACAAAGAGCCAAAAAGTTCAACATATTCATGCTACCATTAAAAAAGCAATTTGAAAAAAAAATAGACTCAGTATTTTACATTTCCAGAGCAGTTCAATATGCAAAAGTGCTTAACGAACTATGATTTTTAATGTGCCTTTTTATGTTTAAATGAAGCAACTGCTGCTGAAGCTGCACCACGGGAACGGTAGCAATCCAAAGATGACCTAATGGCTTAAAATCTTCAAAACCCTGTAAATCACAGCCAGCTCTGGATTTCAGGTCACACAGTGGTTTGCAGAGCAGGGAAAGGAGAGGATACCACACAAAGGTTCTGACTGCCACAGAAGTTCACACTGTACTGATTTGCCCATGTATCTCTCACCCTCTTACCTATCTCACTCTGATACCAGCCCCTCATGCTTTTTTCCTCTCCTGGATTGTAAATACCAGCCACATCCCTCCCTGCTACATCTCTTTTAATCCCAGTTTAATCCCCAAAACCACCAGTGTGGTGGTCTCAGGATTTATGTCACTCACCACAGGCAGCTATTCCACTGCTGTCCCACCTCTGCATCTCCTCCCATGCTTGGGACAACAAGAAGGAATGAAGGCAAAAACTCTTCATTCATAAGACAGACATGATTAATAACCTCGTGTTTGCCTTTGACATGGTCCGTTTATCCAACCTGTATCACAGTTCATTTACAACTTTTTTGTATTTTTGATAAGATTTATGCCTTTTGTTTTTAAGAGGACACAGCTTTACCAATTTACTGCCAATTACACAGCCATTTTTTCAATAATAAAATTGTTAGAAAAGCCTGGATCAGGTCAAAAACCCTCTCTTATTAGGCACAGACATTGCTTTTGACACATGCCAATTGCACATTTAACAAGGAACCAGCCTTGTTTGCACCTTCAGACAACTTCTGCAAATTCCTACTTGCATCTCCACTTGTAGGATACTGCACACATTAGAAGGCATGATTAAAAATTATAATAACAGAGCTGAAACAATATCCTGTTCATCACTCATCAAAAGAAAGAGAAATACCTGCCTTGGGGCTGTAATAAGACAGAAAATGGGACAGGGAGACCAGTCCTCCCCAGTAGACTCTGCAGGAAGCATTCCAAACATGACAAATTCACTGTTCACCCAGCAGATGAAGTAATGACACTAGTATTTGTCCATAAAATGTAATTTAGCCAGACTACTCCAATGAAATCAGAAGCTTTAATGCTATAAAACTACAGGGTTAGAATATTTTTACCTTATTAAGAAAGGGGGGTAAAACCCTTTAAGTTTTCATTTTCCCTCAGCTGAACCATCACACTGTGGGCTTTGTTTTCAGGAGCAGCCCACAGAGCCCCCAGCACTGAACAATCTGCACAATTCCTTCCCAGATGCACACACCTTGCCAAAAGCCTAGTGCCAGGTGTAAAGTCCACACTTGGGCTTATCAGTACATGAAATAAAATCATCTTCCCTCTTGGCCTAACCAAATTCCCGAGGGCAAGCACGAGGCTGGATTCCTTCATGCCTTCTTGTGCCTGTCTCATCACGTCCCACGCCGCGAGCACTGGGGCGAAGACATCAAGCCAAAGCTTGTCCATGTAAAGACCCAGTCAACAACTACAAGCACATCTGCCAGAAATGCAAGTTTAGGCTTGGTTGTAATACCTACACTTGGCTCCTGCCAGACATCAGTGATGCAACGTGCAAGGCATGTATTTAGTTGGTGTCAGTTCCTTTCTCGTATGTAACCTGAATCCTAAAAACAATTCGTTGGAAATTAAGGAATGGGCTATACTTAATTCAAGCTAATTTCTAGCTTTATTCCGGCAAAACAAACCTCAGCAAAAAGCAAACAATACATATGTTTTTATGAACCCAGGAATGACAAAATGGAAACATGTATTTTAAAAAAATACATGTGCTCGTGCCATGTTCACAGCTAGAGACTGTGAGAGCACATGAAAACCCAAAAATAAAACTTGACTAGAAACAAAGGCAAAAGTTTTTCCTTCTGCCTAGACTAAGGCAAATAAAAAGTACCAACAGCAAAATGTCAATTCCATTTTAATCAGATTTTTAACAACGTGCTATAAAAAACAAGAATACAAGTCATCCTAGAGCCCTCTAAAACCTCCAAGACTTCAGAATAAAAATGTTTTTCTGCACAGCCATCAGTAAAATCACTCACACATAAGATTTCTAAGGCACAAGCTTTAAACTGAGCACCATTTAAAATGCCATCTGGATGAGAAGTTATTCTCACACTGGTTTTATATGAAAATATGAATTACTGTTAAGGGACAACTGCGTGGTGCTCTGCCACCCCTGGAGCTCACTCCTCAGTAACGAGGGCCAAAGGCATGGCTGTCAGGCAAATGAGAAACTGGTCAAAGCACAGCTAAACTGTCTGCAAAAGGACTTCTTTTGGGGAAAAAAAATATAGTTGTGACACGTTCCTTGTTATAGTAAACAGCAGGGACATCTTATACATTCTTGTCGTGCTGTAGCAGCTGCTTATAAAGCCCATCAAATGAGGTAAAATGTGGCAAACTCCATCTGAAACCAAACCATCTTTTGTCTCCCTGGATGACAACATTAAATAGGACAGAAATGGCTACCTGCACTAGGACTGCTCAAAACCTTCTTTCCTTTGCCGGTAAAATACAAATTCAATTAGTTGCTCCATGCTCAAACAGAACTGCCGCTGCTGAAATTGTACCCCCGCAATAATTGCAATCCAAGAGTGAGCTAATTATATACAAGTCTCAGTGGCTGCATTCCCACGTTGCTCCCTACAACCCGGATTCACTACAATGCAACTCATAAGTGAAAACCACATCGTTTTCGTTCATTCTCCCTTAAGACTGCATGACTTTATATACATTTAATGAGAATGGAGTTAGTCTATTAGTAAGCTTGCCATAAAAATGCGAGTTTCTACCTACTGTTACATACAAAGGAAGAGAAAGGCACTTCAGCTGCGTGTAAAAAACCAGCTGATGGGCTAAACCATACAAGGGAAAGAACATTCCCTTAATTAAGGTACTGGATTAGGATTCAAAGCCCAGCTTTACTTTTTGGCTCTGTCACCAGCTTCCTGTGTGACCCAGGGCAAGAAATTTCATCACTCCACGGCTCGGGTTTTCATCTCTAAAACGGACAGTGACATTTCCTTCTCCCTGCCCTGATGCATTTTGGTTGTAAGCAATTACTGTGTGCTGGCACCTTGCCTTGGACAATAAGTATCCCATATTAATTGAAGCCTCTGGGTAGTGTTCCAATAAAAAACTAAAAATCGACTCTTCTCCCTTTCCCAGCATCCACAGAGTTTTGTATGGCCACCATTTGCCACTGCTGCAATCTAACTCATCTGAGTGCCCAAGCAAAGCCCTGCATACAGCCTGCCTAAATCCCTGCTTGGAAAAGGAGGAGGAAGGAAAAGGCCATTGACTGGAGTGTCCCAAACATTTAAAGAATAACTTTGTCCAACACAGAACATCCTGGCCAACTTGAATGGGCCATTCCCTGCTAACACAGTCACTGTGCACAAGCATCCTGTGCAATAGAGAGGCTGCCAATGACTTGCTGCTTTTTTATTCCATGTTTTCTATTCCCTTTGTAAAAAAAAAGGAAAGAAAAAAAATCAGTGCAAGGGTTTTTGCCAGGTTTGTAAATCTGAACGAGACCATCTGAGCTGACTCTTTTAAGAGTTCTTGCAAGTAATTACAAGGTAAAAATGAGAATACTTCACACCTACATTCTGACTGAAAACTTCTCAGCCCTGCTGGCTCCAGGCTTTAATTGTCAGAAGAGTTCGAGGTTTGGAAAGTTATTGGCATATTCCTAACTAGCATTGTGTCACTATTTGGCACGATTTTTGCTGGGATACCTCCCAACTCTGTGACATAATCAGAGGGTTCTCTACATTACACCATATAGTCAGATGCTCATGTTAGTGTAATATGTTACCATGTTTAATACCATTTGCTATTACACTTAATCAGCTCTGGAACCAGTTAAACCATATAGGAAAAGTAATTTCAGAGGCTTTCAACTGACAGTTTTCTACACAGAACTTGACCTAAAATTACGACCTGAAGTTTGTAAGATGCGATCTACATACGCAATTGCCTCTAACAAACATTCATAACTCTCCACAACCCTGTGGGAACTGAAAATTCATATGAAAACAGAAAAAAAAGAGGCATAAAATTAACTCTGTAGAACTGTCTCAACTAGAAAAACTGTCAGAGTTTCCCCTTCTGGCCAGCCTCAATTTATTGCTTCAGCAATTTTATGCCCCACAATTACTGCAAGCTTTCAGCCACACAGAAATGGCTGAGCATTAGAACATCAATCCCCATTTAGGTTAAAGTCTCAATGTGGTATCTCGAGAGACTCACACTAAACTCAGCCCAGGCACCTTGGGGTGCACTGTCCCACACACAGGTTTTCAAAGTAAGCTAACAGTAACAGCCCTGAACTCAACAAATTAAATGGGAAAAAAAAAAAAGGTAGTAAAATTATTAAACACACAGGACTCCAAAACGCAGGTTGTGACTTCCAAAAGTCACCTTTTTGGACTTTTGGTTTCACGACTCACAGGACCCAACCTCTGGGTGCCACCCAGCACCCCAAATCACGAGTCACTTTTGAAAAACCTCATTATTTACTTTTTCTGCCTCTCTATAGGAAAGGACTAGACATTTAAATAAATGACATAATCCTTACTACCATTCCATTCATTCATGCAGGTCACTATAATTTACTGCAAGGAAAAATAAACTTCGGCAAAATATTCCTCAATGCAAGACATTCAGAAGGCTCAAAGGGGGAGAGGAGGTGAGAGGGTTTCTGACAAATATTTGCTCAAGTGACCGCATCATCCACGAACACATTCGCTAGGGGAAAAAAATGAGTGAAGAAATTTATGTTCAACATGAAACATGCCAGACTGGGACAGGAAAAGGAACAGGGGGCAGAGAAAGGGAATTTTTAACCAGTTTCATTTCAGCAAGGAAAGGCTTTGAGTTGAGCCCACTCTGTGGCAAGCCCGTGGGAGCAGCCCGTGCCCTCGGTGGGGTGGCCAGCAGAGAATCACCTGATGCAGAACACAACTTGCCACCTCCTCCAGCAGCCGTTGCTGCTGCACCCTCCATAAACTTTGTTTAAACAAGTGTTCAAACAAAAATGGCTCTGCCAGCCACTCAGTTCACCTCAACCATACCCATAGCTCACCCTACACCAAGGATGACAAAAACATTGCCAAGGCTGTGAAAATCCCCACTGCTTTCAGTGTTGACTACCTGAAATCAAGTATAGGTGAGCTGGGTGGTTCTCAGCCCAGCTCTGAAGGCTTAAATGTATGAGGGCGTTTTTACTCATGTAAAACCAAGCAAAAACCAGGGAAATGAAAATTTTGTTACTGTTTTAGTCATATAAACCCAAACTCACACTAACATTCTCCACAGAATATTTATGGGATTGGGCTGTCAGTCACCAGCTTAGGATAATCAAATTAGTTTTTGCTTTCAATACTGATTAATCCAAAGTTCTGTTCACAGAGCTTGTGATGCTCAGATCACCTCACAAAGCTGGAGAGAGCAAAGCCCATTCAAGACGTACTTCAGAAAACCATGGCTCAGATGCCCAAAGGTCCTTTTAGAACTGATTACATTTGCACAGCAATGCCTTCAGAGTCAATAAAATTGCTCACACCCATCCAAGCTAATCAACAAGAGCAGAGGCAAACATAAATGGTTCCTGAGATTTCAAGCCCTAATTTAGCTAGGCACTTCAATAAATATCTGCAAACCTTATTAAAGTCAACAGGATTTGGGTATTAATAAGTTAACATTATTAAGCATGTGTTTTAACAGTCCTGCTGAATCACAGCTTTGCTACTCCTTAAGAATTCACACAGCTGTTTAGAATTTGTCCTCAGGTAAAACACTTCTTCAAAATTTTTATCATCTGTGTTTCAGGGACTGCTCAGACCCCACACAACAGGCTACAGCTGGACTTCTGTCAGACTGCTGTGAATGCAGAGCACCTTTTCTGAAGCTCCAGATCTGCTCTAGCCTCAAAAAAGTCAATATCTAGCTTTTCACTGAAAAAAAAAATTAAAGTCATTTCAGCTATAATAACAGCAATCTGAAGGATTGCTTGACGGTTTTCATAACTGCAGTTATTAAAACTTGTGTTGGTACAACTGTAAAAGTAATAATTAAATTGTAACACTAATGATTAAAATTGCATCAGCATTTATTATTTAGTTGTCATGGTAAGCCTGTAGGTGGATGTTACACCTCTGCCAAGGCATGGGGAGATTAGTCCTACAGACACGAGTGAGACGGATGAATACACAAAGTTATGTAGCAATTGGCTGGGTAGTGAAATCTTATCTTTAGAGCACTGTGAAATCACCTCCAAAATTAATGCAAAACGTACCAGCCTAGTTCTAAATGTTCTAATGGAGGAGCTCATTCGTTAGAACCATCATGTTCCACGTGGCAGCCTCACTTACCAACCACGTCGAGGTGGTACGTGTGGTTGATGGAGCCGTACTGGTTTTCCACGATGCACGTGTAGTTCCCTTTGTCCGACGGGACCACGCTCTCCATGATGAGACTCCAGTGCTGGTTGCGGACCTGGGGGATGGAACCACAGAGGTTGGGATCTTCACTAGCACACCTTCACCCTCTCCCCCCTCCAAAGCTTCCTGAATGGTTATCCTTGCACCATCCGCATTTAAAAGCCGCGCTTGTCTGACAGTTCTGGACACTGGAATTATTCACGCCCAGCTGCAGCAGCGAAGGGTTCCATATGCTCTGCTATAAAGGCACCTGGTCCCTGCTCTGAGCACTGCAGACACTGGGGCACACTCAGTCCTGCTGAGGATGGCACCAATTAGCAGCACTTGTCTTATCGGACCTTACCTTTCAATCCACTCTTCACACCCTCACGGTATTTCCCATCCGTCCCCAAACAATCATCTGATAATAATTGCCCACCAGCAACACAGGATGGATATGATCCCTTCACATCTATGTCTCCATCTTTCCCTAACAACTCAATTACACGGCTCGTGTTTTGGAGAAACAAAGTACTGAGGGGCAATGTTTGGGATCCCTTCCCCAGATACACAGAGCAGACAGACCTCTTGCTGCTCTGGGACACCACAAGAAAGAAATGAGGATGCTGCATCACAAGAAATGCCTGAAAAAATCCTCATGGAAACAGGGCATAAGGATATACATTTATCTCATACAATCTTTCTCAGACAGCATGTATTAAAGGTACTGATTCTGTTCCCACTTGAACTCCAAAGGAACGCTGGCATTGGTCTCACAGAAAATAGGATCCAGCCCAGTACTGGAAGGATGTAGAGTCATCCAGTACACATATATTTCCTGCATCGTAAGTTGGCTCCCAAAACGACCTTTTGCTGGCTATCGACTAATCCCTTGTTTTAGCATTACATTTTTGACAGAGCACTCAGAAAGCTTCACATTATGTAGCTGTGAGGTACAGCTTTTCAATTGCAAAGTACATATTTCAGCAAATGGAATAAAACACAATCTGGTACAGTCATTTTAATCAGCCAAATGGAAAGTAGTAATTCAGTGCAGTACACCAGAAAAATTTATGGACCATTCAGTGACACTTCCAGTAACCATACATTCTTAAAACATCATTACACCTATAGCCCTGAAATCCTGCTTCGTGCCTGACTATTGCGTGGGTCCTTGTCCAGCAGGAAAAGGCTGCCCAGGGCTGCATCCCAGTGCCAAGAGCTTAGCCCTCACCCTCACTGGAGGTAAAAATGCCTTTAGATCAAAGCTTGGAAGAAAAGTTCTATCAGGAGCCCCTGGCTTTCCTAGATCCCCCAGCTGGTAATTAGCTCAATAGCTAGATATTACTATTATTGCTCAGTTGTGGGCTAATAATATTAGCTAAATACTGGCCATGTGGGCTTTGAAAAACAAAGAAAGTGCAGACAAGACTCCAGCAGCAGGTGGAGAACAGGGATGTTAACCTAAAGTCAGGGAACTGTGTGGCACGACCTCAAAATCACCAGCCCAAACTTAAGGCTCCTCTCCTCAGCCCCTCCTTTGGATGGCACACATGTAAGCTATATAGTGAATTTTTTTTCATACCATGAAGAGCTAAGGAATAGGTTTATATAGCTAGAGTTTAATCAGTGTTATTTTAATGTCTCATTATTCTGCTAAGCAACCTTGAAAGCCAAAGTTTGAGTCAGGAAGAATCACTGTCATAAACCATTGGCAAATAACAAATACAACAGCTACATATTTGGGATATTTTACTTCTTTATGAGTTATTTTGAAGGAGAAATGGTCAAAGTGACCTGAGCTTTTTGCCATTACAAGCTGAAACACAAGTTCTCGGAATTAGAGCAAGTGTTTTTAACTGATTTGACTGCAAAACAGGAAGAACAGATCATGGTTCCACAAAAGCTAAAACTAAATAATAATTGCTAACAAGCTGCAAGTAATTAATCTGATAGGAAAACACAAGAAATTGTTTAGAATTCAATAAGAAAACATAACTAACTTACAGCCACAAGTGGATATACCGGATGGCAAAATTAAAAAGTATTTGTGCAATTTCCCTTTTTGTAACTCCAATGAGCAGAGATAATATCTTTATAATGAAACAACAGCTTAAGCCACTTCAGATTAAGCTAAACAACTGTTGTAGAGGCCCAAAGCAGTTATGGCACATTGTCACACAACTGGATTTATGTCAAGGATCTGAATTCAGCTTGTTGGCTTAGAGCTTTCTGGATACGAGCGCAGCATTGCAAAGCCCAGACAAACTCCCCTTTGTTGGGGATGGTGGCATCTTCTCCCACTGAAGGCTTCCAAATTCAACCTTCCATCCTGAGATGCCTCCTGCCACATCCCTGCACGCACCCTGAAACAGAGGTTTTGGTAATGTGGCCTTTTTAAGTGAAATGCCATTTTTGTTAGCCCAACAAAGCCTGACTTTGGGCAGCAAAACTGGTGTCATTACTGACAAGAATCATAGATCAATTTTTTTTGGAAGGGACCTTAAACACCACCCAGTTCCAACCCCCTGCCATGGGCAGGGACACTTTCCACTAGACCAGGTTGCTCCAAGCCCCGTCCAACCTGGCCTTGGACACTTCCAGGGATGGGGCATCCCTTCCAAATTGTCGTTGTCTTTTTTTGACATAGGGAAATTGAGGGAACAACCACATTCCAGGTATCCCAAAGCACAGCCTGACCCTTCAGACACCTCATTGTCACAGTTTAATAAGGACTTTTGCCCTCTCTTTTGTTTTCCCTATCACTTTGCAATACCTATTTGCATGTTTTATCTGTGCTTCATACCCAAAATGGTACTTTATCTGCAAAAAGATTGAGATAATAAATATAATCTCAGCATGGGTTTTTTCCTGATTGGTTATGGGCACTTCTAGCAAATTACTGACATGCTTTTTCTGGTGAATCTTCTCCATCAAACTTTTAACCAATTCTTCCAAACAGGCTCTCCAAAAGATTCAATTTTTAAACTAAATTTTCAACACCAAACACATAGACATAGCTTGGAGGTAAGAAACATAAACTGGAATCAAAATGCCAAGAAATATTGGTCAGAAACCTAGGAAAGGGCACGGAATTTTTCACAGAAACATTTTGCTTTTGCAGTATCACATAAAAAATAGTTGGCAGCTCTGTTTAGTCTTAAAGTGTGTCTTCATTGAATAGATGTCACAAAAAGTTTCCACTTAGCTAAAAATAGTAAAAAGGGGTCAATTTTCTGTGAATTTCAACAGAAAGAAGGATTAGAAACCAAAATACAACTCCCCACAAAATCAGCACGGTGCAGATGTGCAGTGGCACTGCTCAGGTAAAGAGAACAGGTACAGAACATCCCTGCAAGAGCCATGGGCTTGTGCAGTTGTTCCTATAGTGAGAACTTCCCTTACTGTGTATTTACCTGGCTCAATTTAAATGTGTATAAGACGACTGCAGTGATGAAGCTTATCAAAATGCATAGGTGAAAACACACACCTGTTAATACTTAAACAGCAACAGCTGATAGAAGTCCATTTGCTTTCTGGGTGGTGTACAGGAAAGTAAAGGCTCCTGTGGTCTCTCAGAGATGATTTAGATTGTTAGCTCAAAGAAAATATACAATGCCTTTAAAGGCACAAGCAAGAGCTATCATCACTTCAGAGAAAGAGAGAGAAAAGGAGATTGAAAAGGCTTTAGACATTCAATAATTGATCCCATTCTCCTTACTGTAAGAGCATTGGGTATATCTTGAAAGATCATAAAAGGATCGATTTTGAAATTCACCACCCAGAATTAGTCACGGTGCAGGAATTTCACTCTGGAAGCTATCTTGGCCAGCACATACACCCTCCTGCTACCCTTCCTGAGTGCAAATTGACTCAAGACATTCCTAGTCAGAGGGACAAAGTGCTACAGGCTGCTATCTGATTCCGATAAAGACAATACAAGAAGAGATTTCTTAGCTCAAGGTGCCAGGAAAGAGGTGGCTGGGGGATTAGTGGAAAGGTTCACATTTTCTTTCCCTTCGCTTT
Organism: Margarornis squamiger; assembly: GCA_035222235.1. Lineage (NCBI taxonomy): Eukaryota > Metazoa > Chordata > Aves > Passeriformes > Furnariidae > Margarornis > Margarornis squamiger. Next base: position 31,203,945 of record JAWWTY010000158.1, read on the forward strand.
GTCCCTTCAGTCTTCAAGGGATGATTGTCTCTTACAAGAGACATCAGATACAGCCAAGTTTGGTTCCAGCTGTTGTAGTCACCCAAAGTATTCTATCTCCAGCAGGAATGCTTTACAGGGAGCAACGCCCAGATTCAAGAGAAACTAGAGTGCAAAGATTGTCATGGGTTGCTGTGATACCTGGCGGAACACAGACCAACACAGATAGACTCAGTCCATCCTGAGGATTCCTTCAGGAGAAGTTTGTTGGGACAGTGGTATCAAGAAAACACAATTCTCCTTTTATTCTGGTATAATTTTGAATAAGCCCACAGTGACTTCATCCAGCCCATCTAGTAAGTTGAGGACACAGGTTCAAGAAGCTCTGGAGGCCTCACTCTTTAACATCCATTCACTGGAAATAAGTTTCCATCTTAAAGGATGATTATTCAAAATGACAGAATACAGAATATACACAGGTTAGGTAGAGTTGACAATCAGAAGCAAATCCTACCAGCTAATTTAAAATGTAATGTACTTCTGAAAACAAGAAAGTCTAAAACCCTCAGCTGTGTCCCCTCTTTTTTTCCTTTAGACTAAAGACAGGTAAGAAGTTATGATTTAGAATTACAGGTATAGACTTCACTAACCCAGCTGGCTCTAAGAAACAGGCATCTGTGGTTTCTTCCCAGAGTACATACATACCTAGGAAATTGTATACATTTAATACACACGAGCTAAAACTTAATTTGTGCCACTTAACGGGCACAAGCCGAAATGATCTCACCCAGTCCCCTAACACAGGATGGCAGTGCCAGCACAGAACCCCACAGGGGCTGATCTACTCTGCCAAGGATCACCCTCCCAAACCAGAGACCAGGTATCTCCATCCTGCCTCTCTGGACACACTTTTCCCTTCATGGTTTTCAAGAGTGATATCGGCATTTCCCCCTCATAAGATGCAAAGTGTTCAAATAACATCTTAGTTAGTACCAGTGCAGTTACTATTATTTTCCAAGACAGGATTAGCTTGGTTGGGTTTGTTTTTTTCTTTAATTGGCTTTTTTCTTGTTTTTAAAAAAGCACTGGGAAAGGCAAAAATCACTGAATTGGAGCCAATTCGTTAACACTCCGCAGCGTTATGAAAGGCAGAAGGTGTTGCCAGGTGTACACTCATAACCAACAGTAATTTATGGTGTAAGCAAACATAGATGGAAAAGTCTACTTAGATAATTAGTGTTCATGTGGGGAAATTTTCTGGGCTCCGCTCTCCACTAACACAAATGTTGGAAAAACTGACACTTTCTACAGTAAATCCAGCAAGAGAGGAAAGGAGACTGAGCCTTGTCCTCCCTCCTCTGCACTGGAAAACACATTTGTTTTTGCACCAAGCAGGATCTGAATCAACAGCACACAAAGCAGTATCGCCCTTGGCTCAATCAAGGCAGCACCCCAAAAACACTGCAATTAGGGGGGCAATGCATGGGGGACAGGGGAGGCCCCTGAGGTCCCCCAGGACTCAGTCTGGAGCTTTGTCTGGCAAGGTCAGCTCACTCCTAATGGCCCTAATGACCATTACAAATTGCTCTGAGCAGCTCAGCAGGAGTTCTAGGCTGGGCCTTACAAGCGTGACACAAGGTGACTACCTCAGAACTTCTCATCTGTGGAGAGAAGTCGCTGAGGTGTCGGGGACGTGAGGAAGCCCCGACAGAAGATCTGCAGAAGAGGTTAAAGAGACTCAGAAATGCAGGGCAGGATGGCGAGCGCTTGGACAGCAATTTGCCATCAAAGTCACGCATTCCCATTCCTTGTGAGGAGAGGGATAAGATGACCCAGTCCTGACTCCTGACCTGACCTAGGCAGATACCAGGAGGCTAAAGGTCCGTGCACTAACACACAGAGCTAGCCGGCCTCCCTAAAACTCTCTCTTAATCAGTAACCACCAATTTAGAGCAAGACATCTAATCTGAAGCTGTTTAAAATTCAAACAAACCCTTCTAAGTAGTTGCTGCTACTTTCCCTCAAATTCTCCTCCCCGTTTCAGTTTCACAGACCATAAACTCTATAGAAAATAATAACTTTTGACTTCCAACCCTTCCTTTTTTTAAGCTGCCTACAAACACCAAAGCGGATGGTCATGTTTTTAACAATGCAGCCGAAAATGAATAAAGCAAAACAGTCTTAATCTGCTTTGAAAAGTCAGTCTTTGGTTTTCCAAGTAACTCCCTATAAATAATCCTTAGCTGCACTGCTATGCTACAAGCTTGAATTTCAGAAAAAAAGAAATATAGTCAGTGCTCAGTAACCACCAAAGAAACCACCCACCCTTCCCCAGAAGAAAATAACTACTTTATTTTTTTGCTTCTACGTTTGATCCGAGGCCATTAAAATATTTTCCGTCGACTTCAGCAAGTTTTTGGTTGTTTCGTTTGGGGTTTGTTTTTGGGTCTTTTTCTTACAGCCTTGGTCAAGCCCAGAAATTACAAAATCACATCATGAGGCCTTACCTTGTAGCCGCCAATACGATGCTCTTGCTTAAACTCCTTCCCATTCTTCAGCCACCGCATGGTCGGGGTTGGGTTTCCCATTGCAGGACAGCGAAACTTGACGGTGTTGGCAGCTGGCACGGCGTGGAGCCTCTTCTCCATTTTGTCTGTGTGTGTCCAATAAGGTGCCCCTGTTTCAAAGAGATACATCCAGAAAGATCAGCACTTGGGAACCGAGCCCCCTCTCCAGCCCCTTCCCCAGGCAGTGTATTCCATTTTAAGCACGGTTTGGAAAGAAGACACGACCAGAAATCATGTTGCAAGTGTCGATCAGAGGTTTGCAAACAGCTCAGTCTGCTGCTATGAGTATTGAAATTATGACAAAATTATTAACCACAGATAACTTTTGGTTTGTGTATGCCAAGTAAGACAGAGGGACCAAGTTTTCACCACACACTTTTGACCCCAAGCTGAGTTACTATGAGTGCTCAGCAAACTCTAAATTCTTGGACCTCAGCTGTGAAGCCAGAGAGAACAAGACAGAAGGCTTGTTGGAGCATCACCCTTCACCTTTCCCCTTGTTAGAAGGGGGATAAACATACCTACCTGTCTGACAGCACATTAAAACTTACAGTGTGTGATGCCAAGGTGAACTGTGCTATAGAAACTGTCATAGAAACCACTGAGATTCATTTACAAATGGAATATAGCACTGAAATCTTAACCAAAGGGGAGGGGGAAAAGAATGAGTAAGTGTGGATCAGCAAAACTCAGAAAGAGCATTTACTGTTTCGCAGGGATTTCTCACTCTAATGAGCCTGTCAAAGCACAAATATTCAGTGACTTCCAAAAACATGTGTCTCTCTCTCAGCCCAGTGAAGTGATCACTTTTCCCAGACTCTCCTGGCTCACATTCCCTCCTTGCCATGCCCTGGTCCAGCCTGTGCCCACACGAACAGAATGAGAAGCACATGGAGAAACCCCTCTCTCACCCAGGTTCTCAACCATTTGTCATGTACCATTACAGGAAACACAGCAGAACGGAACACACAACTACCCATCTGTTTTTATTCTCCAAGAAGCAAATTTGGATAGAGAGATCCATGGGCAAGGTTATCCCATGCTCTGGATCCATGCACCACTTCTGCCACATTTCACCATGTCTTCATGGCATGGTCTCACTAGTCTCACCACAGTAGTTTTTTAAAAAGTTAAATATTCAAGATCTGTTTAATCATAGGAAACATTAATTTCTTTTACAATGGAGCTTTCCTGAAGCAAATCAGATTAGTGTGGAATTTTTAGGACTAGAGGGGTCCAGAAAAATAACTCTATTTCTCTCAGCCTTGTTTCATTTCCTTCATTAGTAGCCTAACACTCCACTATAAATAAACTCTTCCGTTCCTCAAATATTTATAGCAGTTCTTACAATCAGTGCAAACTCAGAAATCCTGCTACCCCCCTCTCTAAATAAAAATACAGCTGGACAGAAAATACAGGAATAAATCCTTTAACAACATCTCTCTCAGTATAAAGAAAACATTCTAAAAGCAAGTCTTATAATGATGCTAGGAACGATAAGTGTTTGAGGTTTCTTTTTTGCCTGAAGTGGCAATTAGTGTTAAAATTAATGAAGTAGAAAAGCAAAGCAAATTTGTTCATGTAATCAAAATAGAAAATCAGGTAACTATTGAAAATTTAACTGCAACACTAAGAAATTGTTACACAGACTAAAGTGAATTAGGGATGCAAGGAAAATCACTGTTAACATTATTTGCTAAAAGCAGGATCACATTAAAACAACAGAAGACTTTAAACAAAGCCAACCAGAGGAATTAACTACTACATGCAAAGGCCAAATTACATTATGAGTATAACAGGCAAAGGCAGAATTGCATGCTGGTGCTGATGGATTAAAAGGCTATTTTCTCTGGACTGCTAAACATCTTCCACAAGGCAATGCAAAGCGACCACTGTTGGGCATTTACCCACAACTCCCACAAAGGCAAAGCAAATTCAGGCAGGTCGAAGACAGTCAACCATCCAAACCAGTTCTATCAGCATCTCAGACAGAGCAGAGTGCCTCCTTTAGGCTCCAGATGGGGAGTGCCAACCCAGCAACTCCACAGCCAGCATGGTCACTTCTCATCACTTCCATCACATGCACCTTCTCACACGTACAGGGCACAAAGAGCTGGGATGCAGCTGCTGGGAAGCACAACCAGGTGCCACAACTCCCCCCTGGCAGGGCATGGGATGGATGGACCAAGCCCTGGGGATGCTCCCACCAGAGTGCAGACACCAGAGTATCCTAGTCAGGACACGGCCACCTGCAATCCCCCAAACTTCATACAGCCAGGTTTCCAGTGCAACTCACCCTCTGGGTTTCCTGGGAATAACTATCCTGTCCGTCAAGCCTCAGCCTTTAAAAATCTGCTCCTGGAAAAGCTCCAGTAAGACCTGTACACAATAAATGCACAGGAAGGAAAAACTATGGAAGAGGTGGGTGCAGAAAGGAGGCCAGGAAGGTGCAGGCAGGAATGAAGAGAAGCAGCTCAGTTTTGTACCACTGAGAGAGGGGGAAAGGAGACAGAAGAGACTAAGAGAAAGGATTCTGCTTGGAAAGCTTCCCCTTGCACAACCCTCAGCATGACCTGCAATGCTCCTGAATTATAGGTCAGCTTGGAGAAAGGCATGCAGACATCACATGTGGAAAGCAGCACCTGAAAATGCTTCAAGATATCTTACATTTTTCACTCAGAAGTAGCAACACAGACTGGCAGCTCCTCAGTATGCGTAAGGGAAAAGAGGAAAAGGCAGCAACATCCACAAACCATCACACTCACCTTTAATTTGTGCTTTCGTGCAGTGAATGATCTGATTAACACACAGCATTTCTCCTTACAGATTAAATCATCATAACCTAAAAGCACCTTTTATTGCTTCTATTTTTCTTGAGAGGAAAAACACCCGGATCCACTAAAACCAGTAATGGACATAGTTAATGAGTAGATACCACCTCTCACAGACCATGTCTATCGCGTCCCATCTTTGCTACCAGGACAGGTGGAAGCAGGATAACACCCCTGCTGAAAGTTCACAGTAACAACAGGGCAGAGTCCAGCACGGAGCAGCAACAAGCAGCAGGGGAACGGGTGGGAATTCCTGATTGCTTTTAGAGTTCTCATTAGTGAAGAAAATATCCTGCTGACCCACACTGCACTCCACTGCAAAGACATTACATCTAATCAGCCAAATCTCCTGCATGTGAAATTGAAATTAGGAAGCCCAGGGGACCACTTCACTTCAGGACTCTTCAATTTTTATTTGGACTTATCTAATACAAAGAAATACAAAAGTAGTCAACTCCAAGCCTGCCTGACAAGCACCTCAAGCAGGCAATAGTGTGCCTGAAGTGACCGCATCAAACCCTCCAAGGTTTTAAGTACTATTGTATTTGACCTTTAATTAAAAAACACTTCTAGGCAACATCCAGTTTTTGCTGCTCCCCTGAGTGGGTTTCCACTCTACAGGATTTGATGAATTTGAACCTTGTTTCATCCTTTCTGAAACTCTTCAAGGCATGAAAAGAACAGCACATGGATTACATTTAGATACTTTTTGTTCTTGGTGCCAATTTACCATTGCTTGGCCCAGAAGAAATTGTTTAAAGGGCGATAAGAAGAAAGAAAAAAATAAATAGTCATAAAGCTTCCAGTTGCCTGACTAGAATGCAAGGCAGAACAGCAGCATCTTCAGGGCTACCCCGGGGTCTACAGAATAAATTAGGTGGTGGACTTCATTGCAACCATCACAGCAGCTGCTGCCTTCCAGCATCAAGTCAGGATTACAGAAATCCCTTAAATTAGGGCAATCTCTCAAAACCGTGATGAGGACAGGGCAACAAGTACTAGCAGTGTCTTTTCCACTGCTGCCAGAATGAACTGATGATGATCAGCCCTTAGCTTTGTAAAAGCAAGTCCCAGGTCAACATCCTTGGAGATGACCCTCCAGAACCAAGCTAAGGCACCTTTTTAGGGTAATAAAGGGGAAAACTTGAGTTGCCAACAAAACTGTTTTGTGGAGAGAGAGGACTGTTTTGCAGTGAAACCAATCCTGCACCTTCCCCACCAGCACTAATCCCTTCAACAAAAGCTGGAAGTAATAAAAAGCTATTCAGGATGCAGTCTGGAACAAATCTACCACAGTGTTTTTTCAGACAGTTAAAATATCTGTCAAGCTAAAAGGACACCAAACACAGAGCGAAATCTGCTATGCATGCCTTTAAAAATACACACAGGGCAAATGGTCAAATGCACATGTGTACACACGAGTGCCCTCCTCTCCTGAGGATGAGCTGCTCCCCACAGCTACCGAGTCACTCACAGCCCCCCCTGACTTCAAGAGCTGTTGTATTTTCTGGACAGCCTTGAAAATTACACTAGATTTCCTCAACAGCCTCTCTGCCTGCATTCTAAAACCTTGGCCTCTGAAATTTATGTTTGTAGCAGAGGCAAAGAAAACAAAACGGCTTAAAAGAATACTTAGCAGCATAAATAAAACAGCTCTAAAAGGTTTGTTTTAAATATGCAGGAATGAGAATGCCAAGGTTCAGCTTCCTGTGGAAGGCACTACAGCCATTTCCTGCTTCATCTCATCATAATTAACATGCCAGGACAGCTGGACTTTATCAGAATTGTTTCATCAAAAAGCAACAACCTTTGAAGACTATGGCCTTTTGTTTCCATCAGTAAAAGCATAACCAGGCCAATTTCCATTGCTTATCCTTAATGATCACGGCTGTAATTTGTATGTAAATTATCAGTTAAATCGTTTTGAGATCTGCAAAGCTCAAACCATGATTCAGGAAACACTTAAAGACTTCTCTTAAAGAGCAGCAACCAGGGACCCTTGTGAGGTCTTGGACTTCCCCGGGCACTACCTCTCCCACAGGGCAGGAGAAAGAGGTAAAGGGCATTTGGCCTTTGGATACCACTGCCTGCCTCCCAGCAGGCTCAGGGAACGCTTGGAACAACCCCAAAGCTCCTCATTCACTGTACAATCTGCCCTGTACCTTAAATTAGACGTGGCCTTTTGGACGTGATATAAAATGCAGGAGAGGAACAGAAGGCTTAGAAGACACCAGACACACAAGCACCACACCAAGTCCCACCCCTCCCTCTCATACTGCTCTGATTTTGCCAAATCACAGCCCTCTTTCAGCAACCTTGTATTAATCCAACAGAGTTATACTACGATGGAACTCTTCATTGAAACCAGACTCCTTGGAGGGACGCAGTGCCACGCTCATCCTCCTGGTTCCAGCTCCCACCCCGGGAGGAAGGCTGGGCTGTTCCCTGCATCCATCTGTGGCTTGCAAGAAGCCCGGGCAGATTGTGGGTGCCTTGTAAAGAGCATCCCAATGAAGACTTGTTTGTGCATGGCTCTGCTCAGGAAGGAGCAATCTGTCTTGCTGCAGCTTCCTCCCTTCTGCTCTGCAGGTCTGCGCTCTCCCGGCCGCCCGAGATGTTTAAATGTTCACGCTCCAGAGGCATCTTTCACTTGGAGAGGGAAAGTGTGACTGACCCCTGCTGCAGCACACACCCCCACCCCAGCAGACAGACACTGTCGCTGGCCTTTCACCAGATCCTGAACCAAGATTGATTAACAGCAGCTTGAAATGATAGCTTGTCTTACAAGAGCATCACCAGCGTTAGTTCTCCCTGGTGTGTGGAAGGGCAGGAGTTGTTACACCACCATCACAGAGCAGAGTTGCCTTGAGACTATGCCCTTTACTTCTTCCCCCTCGCTACATGTACTTCCAGAAGCCATCTGTGCTTGTGATGAATCACCAAAGCCATCACAGGGATCAGAAGCACAACTGCCACTGAAAATACTGCAAGCCCTTTTTCTGACCAACACCAACAAAGCTTTAAGTAATAGCAGGCAGTGTTCCTAAAAGGAATTTCTACCCCTCATTCCACTTCAGGGGAGGGCTAGCATTGCCTGGATTGGTGAGTTTTACCTAGACAACTTGTTTGAAAAGCAGTGTCCCTTTTCCAAACTCTCCAATTATCTGTGCCACCGCATTCCTTTGTGGGAGCAGCCTCCAGCTGCCTGATCTCAGCCCCTTCCAGCAGCACCTGCAAAGCAGCCCTGGGTTAATCACACCAACAGATGGCAGGGGCCAAACAGGCAGCTAAAAACTTATATCATTTTAAATAGCATCTAATGTTTCACAGCTTCAGACCAGGGGCAGCGGTTCACCAAAGGAACAAACCGGGGGGAGCTGAAATCGGGCTTGTACTTTATCACCTGGAGGAGCGTTCCAAGGTGCAGCACAGCTGCCAATTACTGAGCAGGCTGAGGAGCAAACACACAGCCTGGCTACTGCAGGCAGCGACTCCCTGCCACCTCCTCGGAAGGATTTTGGTGTTCTGTGTGTTATTGACTCCACAGAGCCCGAGCGATCACAAACCACCAGTCACCAAAGGGATTTTGCAACAGCGCGGAGCGGCATAAGGAACCAATATGAATTTTACATACTTTTTTTTTTTTTCCTTAAAGACTGCTCTATTTAGAGCCTATTAATAGCTTTTTGAATTCTCTAAAGGGGCTGAAGTTTAACATTCAGATAGGTTTAAGACTCTTTTAGCCCATTTTCATCATGCGTAAGTAACACAAAATGTGGGTTTAGCGCTGAATTGCTTTCTTTGCAACAAACCTTGAGGTCCCTCGCAGACAAAAGAACCTCATTGTCTCCAAATTCATTCTCCCCGGGGAGATCTCTGCTGAGATTAAGGATTGAAGGATTTACCTCATTACAACTTATTTTTAAAGTTTCCATACCACCTTTTAACAACATGAGCTGGATCTTTGTTTCTCCTGTTAAATTTCAGCTCAGGTTCAGGCAAAGTTAGTTCATCTGTGAGAGTCGAAACCAGACAAAGACTGAACTTCAATTCAGGAAGAAAGGAAACTGCAGAAAAGCCAGGAAGAAGAGAGAAAGAAAGCACAGACCAGAAAAGCACGTTCAAAAGAATATTAGTTTATTTGACTTTTTTTTTTCCAAGTTACGAACTACGTGAAACAGAAACTGAAGAAGGACAAAGACACCACGATGTGACAGGACATGCAGTTAACAAACAAGGAGCTCTGAAGACAGGAGTGCAAAAGATGGGACAGTATTTTCCACGTGGATCTTGCTAGTGACTTCTGGCAGATCGCTGTTACTTACTCATCTGGTTGCTGTCATTCACAAAGTCCTCGGACCCATCATTGTCGTCTTCATCATCCCCAGAGGAAAGAGCATCTGCACATCAAAAATAACCAAGTCTTTAAACCAGCCTAGTTTTTACAGACAAATAAACCAAATAGCTACATCTTAGACTGTACATCAAGGAGAACAAATCTTATGTTAGTCGTGCAGAAGCTAGAGGAAAAAGAAAATGCAGCCACAAAACGTGCCATTTGGTATAAAATTGTAACAAAACTACCTAATAATCCTGAAATGCTACTAGGTTTCCCAAGGGAGCTTGCTAACTCCAAAAATTTTCTTTCCATCTTTACACTTTTAACTTTTGTTAAAGACATCCAGTTTGAGTATCTCCAGAACAATTTATCTCTAAATTTAAAAGGTTGTAGGACACCCCTTCTCCTCTTCTGATGCAGGGAGGAAAAACTTGTACTCATTCTACTGTCTTTATCATCAGCACAGCAACTCTGTCTAATTTAATCCTGTCACAGTGGCATAAAACAGAGAGCTCTTCAGCAGCTCTTAATCACCAGCGAGCCCATGAAGCAAAAGCAGTATATACAAACTGAGTCCATTTCAGGGTCAGGACAAGGAGAAAAACCCCCATGACAACCACAGAACTCAGCTTAACTTGCTGTGCCCACGAGCACTGTTTCATGTTAGATCATAACGTGTCTTTATATGACATTTTACAGCTTCTACATGCAAAAAACCTGTGTTTAACTCACTCACCTGTAACATTTACAATGAAGTACAGAGTATCACTGTCTAGGGTCCTAACAGCAGTGCAAGCATAGAGGCCCGAATCTCTGGCTGTAGCATCCTTAATTTGTAAGTACTCCCCAATAATCACTGTCCTATTGTCGGGCCCCAAAGGGACCCCATCCTTAGTCCAACTGATCATGACGGCGTCTCTCAATTGACAGCGCAACTCAAGCGGCTCTCCTGGAAGTGCTGAGTAAACATCTGGCTGAGAGATTTGGTATTTGGTTGGTGGCTCTGCGAAGGTGGAAGGAAAGGAGGAAAAAAAGAAGAAAGAGAAGGGAAAGGAGAGAATTTCCAACAAAAGTCAGTGAAGGCCCTTTTCATCCACACAGAAATCAAGTTATGCTAAATAAAAAAAGTTTCATCCAGATTAGCCCAGCAACTTATCTTGTTACACCGAACCACATGCAGGCGTGGGATAGGCTTTATTTTTCAAGAAGTTAACCACAAACAAAGCTCATTCAGTTTTGACTGGTGTCTTGCATGTGCCTTGTCCCCAGTGCCACACAAAGGCACGACTGATGAGGAGGATGAGCACTGCTGAACCTGGGGGCTTCAAAGAACTTGGAGGAACAGGAGGATTTTTTCAAAGAGCGAATTCAGATTTACATCTTAATGTTTGGACCCACAATTCAAATGAATAATTATCTTTCCCCATCTGATTTTATTTCAAATTGCTTTTTAAGTCTGAGAAGTGCTGTTTTGAAAGAAAAGGATGGACAAAAAACCTCTCACTAACTAATAAACATGAATTCCTATACACAGCATGTATGATGTCCTGCATTTCCCACCCTGCATCCATCCCAAAGTCTCTACATTTGCCTTCTACACTGCCAGTTCTTTTCTCCATGACAGTAACTTTTTCCTTTAATTTCTTTTTTTGCTTCATTACTTATTTCACAACCTCTCCCAAGTGGAATACAGCAGAAACCCAGGAACACAAGCGAAGCTTTCAAAGTCGAAGTACATACAGAAGTTCAAAATGAAATGGCTCATCCATCAGCTCCCTCTTGTAACCAAATAATGAGAAGAATGTCAAACCACAGTCTTTTTTCCAAAAAAACATCCTTGGAAAACTACATCTGCCTATAGTTACTAGAACTCCATCACCCCCTCCCAAGGCTGGCTCCCAGCAGGGGGAACAGAACTGCAGCCCCGGGCACTCCAGACTGTCTCCACAGTGCATTGGGAAGGCTCAGCACACCTATGATGAACTCAGGCTGTCTCAGATACAGGCACTGCCTCTGGGGCTGGTTTCTCCCTACAACCACAGTATCTCCCTCCCACGAGCCTCTTGGCCTCTCCAAGGGCGGCAGGAATGGTAAATAAAGGAAAGAAGCACACAGGCATCTTCTGTTTGCTCATGGGGAGGGTCCCAGCACAGACAGCTGCTGCCCGCGCTCATCCCTCCCTGCACAGGCGCCAGCTGTGCCCCACTGTGTGCACACAGAAACCAAACACACCTCCTGTCTGTTGGGGAGTCTCAGGGAGCACTAAAAGAGGTGACTCTGATGTCCACCCTTTCTTCTAAGGACACAAAACCCTGACCAGCGCTCCTCATCCTTGGGGCACGGCGTTGTCATTGCTTGTGTCACGCTTTGAAAGTCTGAAACAAACACCACATCTGAGCAAGCCCCTGAAGACACTGAAGCTCTGTCAGTAGTTGAGTTTTGTGTATCCCTGCAAGGAGCAGGGAGTTGGACTCAATGATCCCCATGGGTGCCTTCCAACTCGAAACAGTCTATGATTCTATGAGCAGCAGAAGTGACCACCACAGTGGGACATTCATGCATTTAAATGTCACATTATACTGATGGCCTTGAAAATAACATGGCCTGTTTCTCTTCCCCACTCATCCCGGAATCACATCATTTCAGGATGTGCCCTCTCAAAGCTTCTCCTGCCTTTTTTCCTTAGCACAAACAACAGATTTGACACCTGCATCACACCAAGACGGCACATAAAACCATTCAACCACAACCAGTGATGCAGACTGTAAAGATTCTTGGATTTAGAGCTTATAACAAAGTCTCTAAACTTTCCAGAGTGCAGACTTACATCTCAAAGTCTAGGACAAGCTCCAAAACAGCTTTATATCCCTTATAAACTAATTCAGTCTTGCTGATAGAGTCACGAATCCACAGATCTGCAATGCAGGTGTTTCACTGCTCTTAGAAATCTACTTTCCAGAAGGAGCATGGGCTCCTTTCTACATATATTTTGTAACAGTAATGAGTATATTTGAGTCTGCTTGAGATTTCTTTTAATTAGATTTCACTGTCAAATAAAAAAAAGGTACCTGAAGCCAGCTACCTAATTTACTTTGAAGTTAATAAGACTCCTTTGTAACACTCTACCTGCAAAGAAAATTTCTTTTGCAGAGTTTACACTGTGCCAACAATGTACCAGAGTCTAAAAACGTCTTTGTCTCAACTCCTCAAAAGCCACCTTGGGTGACAATAACTCAACCCTCCTTTAAGGCATTAGAGGCTTTTGCTGAACAGCGTCAGGAAATTCACAGGATGATTCCACAGGCTGCAGCACCCTTCTGGGAAGAGCAGTTGTTTACACACAATTAAAAGGAAAATATTTTTTTACCCTTACATCTTTGATTTCATCTCTTTCTGAACTGCTATCCTCAAATACACACAGAGTCTTTCAACACAAATCCAAACTCAGGAACACTAATTTATTTCACAATTACAAAAAAAAAAAAATCCTTTTACAAAGAACATTACTAGTGTACTACAGAAAACCAAGTTTTAAATAGGTATTAGCATTTGGAAATATCATCATCCTCCATTTGTTTCTCTCCAGAGTATGAGTGAAGATGCAGCAAAGTGTTGTCATGAAATAATGAAGTCATGTTTGGAAATTGTGAGTTATTTCAGGTAAGCCTTTGTGTTGCCAAACTAGAATGTAGCAGCACTTAGACTGTCACTTTTTATAATGTTTGCCTATAAACTTTTTCCAGTGTGGGTTTGAAATGCTGCCCAAAAGCAAACAGAGAACAGGTGGGATTCTGAGGCATGAATCCACCCAACAGCTTCACTGCAAAAACCAACCCATTCAAACTGTTCAAAAATTCCCAGCAGCACATAAACAACCTGTGCTGCAAAGTTAACTCTGCCCAGGACTGCACAAGGATTTTTACACTGCTTGGAAATTTAGGGACAGATTTTGAACTCATGTCCACGCTGTACCATCAAATCAATGTCTCCCTTGAGGCTGGATAACAGGATTCTTTCCCTGTTTCCACATCTTTTGAACATACTAGAGACATAAGGCTGCAAGTTTACTCAGCCCTCACTTGTACACATCCTGCAGTGCTTTCAGCAGCATCCTGAACTTTCCCTCAGTGAAAACAGCTCGGTGGGAGCAGGAAGGATAGCCCTGCAGAGCCTGCATCACCAGCCAAGCCTTGATGACCTGCTATCACATCCATGCTCCTCCAGCCCTCTTAGGAGCTCTGCCTTGGAACTGGATCCTCAGCCATCACCAGAAGCCTCTGAATCAGCCCTTTGCTGGGTTTGTTAGATTAGATACAAGGAAGAGGTTTTTTTTACAGTGAGGGTGGTAAAACACTGGCACAGGTTGCCCAGAGAGGTGGTGGCTGCCCCATCCCTGGAGACATTCAAGGCCAGGCTGGACAGGACCCTGAGCAACCTGGTCTTGCTGAAGATATCCCTGTTCATTGCAGGGAGGTTGGACCAAATGGCCCTTAGAAGGACCAGAAGGCTCCTTCCAACCCAAACCACTCCATGATTCTAAGACAGCACAGTATTCCCTTCCAAGCAAGTTCTCCTGCAAATCCTGTAATGATGTCATTAGCTCCTACAGCAAACATGCACCGCCTGATGTGAACAACACCTGCCTTAAAAAAACCAAACAAGCAACAAATTCACACACAAAATTTCTGGGGGGGTGTGTTCTTAAACACAGGGGGACACAGGAGGGCACCTTGCTTCTGCCATTGTCTGCTCTCAGCTACATCCTTATTTGTCATAGTGGTGCACACAATGTATTTAAACTTTATAGGTGGAGCTGTCGAACAATACCGCCACGGAAAACCAAGCTGCTGTTAAATAAACAGCTGGGAACTTTCTCTCTGCCTGCTCATACAGCCTCACAGCATGGTTTATGCCATCCAGGCATCAAGCAGAGTAAAGACTGTTTGTGTAAAAGCCATGACTACAATAGAGGGCTGGGGACACTCTGACTGCTCTATTACAGATTATTATGATACACAATTGTATTCCAAATCATGTTTCTGTTCAAGACTTGGTCACTGAGAGATTTATACTTCCTTGGGTTTCAAATTATTATTATTGTCTCCATTTAATAAAACGTTAACAAAGAGCTGCTTATCTTAAGTCTCAAGTCATTTAGTTACTTAGTTACAGAGCCAAATAATTAAACGATCAGCTAATAGCTAACCCCAGCAAAGATTCTCACACAACTCTCCACAACACAAAAGCCTCAGACCCCATCAAGCCACTTTCTCCTCAAAAGGCTTTGGTAAATAACTAAACACTCTCCACAGTGTGCCCAGAAGGGTCAGCAGACCTGACCTGTGAGGAATCCAGGAGGTTCATTGCAAAACTGAATGTCCCCACAGGGAACAACACCAGGCTGCCAACCACCACCACTCCTCCTGCTTCTTCCACCCCCTCCCCATGGTCTTCCTATCATTGAGGAAAGTCCAGCCAGACCACACTGGATGAACAACATGGATTTCAAATGGGTCCCAAGCCAAACCTCTCCAGGAGGCAGCCCAGGTATCAGCAGGTCTGCAGCCTTCCCTCCCACCTCCTCCCAGGTACCAGCTCATGGGCTCCTCCCTTCACTGAAGTTGGCAGGCCAATATTAAGAGTAGCTCCACGTTCTCTTCCGACAATGGATGACAAACTCAGTCTGCAAAAGACACAGCCACCAGTTTAAGAATGCAGAGAGTCATTCCTGGCCATGGTGACCATCTTCCACTAGCCAGCAGCAAAACAAAGCCACATAGGCTAGGCACGTCTCCTTACACAAGGGGGGACAAAACAGTGTTTGCAATTCATCCATCTGCTGTTCCAAAGTCACTGGGTTCCTGCTGTCTCATTTGTACTGTGTTTCCGTCACTAGCTGCCAGCTCTGCCCAGCTCTGCCTCCGCCAGGCATTGTCAGGAACTCTCTGTTCTGATAAAATACAAATTGCTACAGTTCCTCCTATAATGCAAAAAAACTAAAATACTATGTTTTAAAAAATCCCTTGTCCCTGAATAAGACCATGAAGAGCAGGAATCACTCCCCCCACTCCAGTGTATAAAAACATTAGCTGTTCAAATCTGACAAAAGAAGATCTGGGCCTTGAAGAAAAGCTTCAAACACAAAGCATCAAAAAGCTATGCATGATAGTTGCAAACATCAATATGTGGCAGATTCTAAGCCTTCACTTGTTCCTGGGCTGCTCTATTTGAAAGCAGCGTCTCCCATAAAACAAAGTGCCAAATTCTCCAAAATAAATTTTTCCTGGCATTGTCTTCAATGCTCTTATCCTTACAGAATAAGGACCTAGTCATCTGATGGGTAAAGAGATGAAATCAGACCAAAAAAAAACACCTATGTAAGGAACAGGAATAATCGTCTTGCCCTGGAAGTGCACATTTGCAAAAACAAAGCTGCCACATCATACATGCCTGGTGCTCCAGCAAGTGCAGAGCTTCCAGTTCCAGCCACGCTGACCCGCTAGAGCTTGGACCTCCAGCATCATGTCAACTCCTATTGAGTGCTACATATACCAAGACCATAAAAAAAAGTGAATCTCCTCCAATTGCAATGACTTGCCAATGTCATCATGGGTAGGGGAAAATATTACACTGCACTGTAACTTGTTTTCCTAAGCTTTGAAGACTTAGAAAAATAAAAAATTCTGGTGAGCAGCAAAGCACTTTGCCACTTGCAGGATCCCCTGGCCAAGAAAAAAAACCCTCTGCATACGCACCCAAAAATTATCCCCACGTGATTACATCCATCTGCCTTGTGTCATCTCCTTGGCAGATGAGCAGCTCCAGAACTGCTGCTCCTGGAAGTAATGTGTGGCTACAGCCACACATGCCCCATCACACCCAGCACAAGAGAGTGGTGGGAGCAAACCTCATAAGGTCCCTTCTATGCTGGTGTGTTGGTTGACATGGGGTGAGGCACACGAGCTGTTTCAGCTGGGCTTTGGTGGCTGCCAAGCAGTTGGGTTGATGTGTCTCACTCACCCTGTGGTTAAAGGAAGAAGACTCCTTCTCAGAAAGGAATTGTGCTTGTTGAGGCTTCGTGCAGATTAAAAACTCCTACAGCTCGGAGCCTGCTTGCTCCTACCTGTCCTTAGAGATGGGATCGTTGAGTTACGGCTGCACAACGTGCGTCAAAAATGCCAAGTATCACATGCTCGTGGGCTTGGCTGTGTGCTTTATGCTTCTGGAAGCCAAGCCAGGGAAGACTCAGAGCATGCCAAGTTCAAAGCAAACAGCAGAGAGACCAGTGAGGCCACCTCCTGCTGCTGGGAACTGCCCTGCAACTTCTTCCTGTTTGTCCCCATTCTCCACGGTCTGCTCCTTGCAGGATGAAGACTTCTTTATACAGCAGTCACCATAGGGTTTATCTCTCCAGATATGGGACAGAGCATGAAATGGGAAAGCACCAGTGTGACTTCTACACAAAGACTTGGTAACTGGAAGGAAAGAACACCCCCCCACCTTGAAGCCACACCAAAGCCTCCAATATTATTGAGCTGCCTTTTATCATCTCCTCGGTATGATGAGAAAATACAGGCCATCTTCAGGATGTGAATGTTTGGTTCCAGGTACCAAATCTGGACCGTTTCTGCTTTTCCACCATCTGCCTAAAATAACAGAGTGAGCCTCTCTGAATTAAAGAGAACTGGGGCGTACAATATAAACTTATCACGCATGTAACACAATCTCAAAAATAATTAACTACTCTTCAAACTCATTACAGAAGAGTCTTCTCATGTAATCTATTATACAATGCAAAGGGGAAATGCATCACCTTTTGCCAGAACCTCAAATGAAAAGCTGAAAACAAAATAATTTAATCTTCTCTCTCTAAAAAGCAGAATTCAATACCAGGTCCATTTTCTCATTGTTTCTTTCAGCAACAGCAGAACTTCAAACCTCCCTGACTGTATTCTGCACATGACCAACCAGCAGAGCAATTTAACCACCTCCCATTGTTCAACCCAGCCTTAAAGTCTGCTTGGGAAACGCTCCACACTAAGATATACGGCCTTGGGAAAATGTATGAGCACGTATATTTGGTCGCAAAGGTTTTTTTCTTGGTTTTAATACTTTCTTGCATCTACTCCAATCTATAGCTTTTTTTCTTGAGGTTCTTTATTTGCATTTCAAGAGCAACATAAAACCATAACAGAACATAGCATAAATCCAAACATAAAAACACAACCTTTTTCTTCCAGGTTTGCCAAAGGCCATACTCAGGACTATTACTGCTCAACGGGCAGAAGAAATAAATTACAACTGTGAGGTTAAAAATTGCACAATTCAATGTTGCAGTGTTAGTTCTGGATGCAGAGAACATCTATTCAGATTCCCTACAAGCAAGTCAGCAGTTGTTTCTTTTGTACACAGTCCCATTTTTACTTGACTATACAAATCCTCTTAATTTTAGCAGCTCGTCTGGAAGTCTCATCTTGCCTGTTCCCCTGAAATTCATCTCCCCCCACTTCCTAAAGCAGGATTTGAAAAAAGTCACTGGAAACAATATCCCCAAAAACATCCCCTCAGCACTTTTGAAAGTACTATCCACAACACATATAAACCATGGGATATTCTCCAAATACCTCAAAGCTTCAAGGCATACCGGGCTCCCTTTAAACCAAGAGCAATATTTAGGCAAAAGGCATCATGGCTTGTTTAATTCCAGCTCCACACAGAGGATAGTCTGCAGTGGGGATAAAGAAAGAGCAGCACATCAAGCCCTGAAGTGACAAGCCAGGCTGGCTATCTGCCCTTCCAGGTGGCACACAACCATTTATACAACGCTTAATTTTAACTTGCAGACACCTCTGTCACTCCTGACGGTAGCAGTGGCTCCTGGGCACTCTGCCACACTAATGGAAGATGGTTCAAATGCTTCTGAATCGTTGGGAGAAGGGTTATTAGCGAGCAGTGCTTCTCTGCAGATAATTAGAGAGTCTCCATGTTAATCCTGCAGTCTGAAATACCTGTGCTAAGCTGTTGAGCAAACAACATCAGAGAAATCAGGGCACTTCAACACTGCAGTATCCAAACAGGATTATTTCTCATGATTAAACAACGTTTAACAGAACCAAGCTCAAGAACCACTCAAAATCTGAACATGGGCTTTAAAATGATTTTTAAGAACTGCTGGGTGGCACTCAGAATTAGAAGCCATTATTACTTTCCTTGAAACGAATTAAGTATTGCAACACCGAGACACTGAGCAGAAACCTGCAAAGCCAGTCTCAGGAAAGCAGGCTCTCCTTGCTGCCCAGCAGCAGGTCCTGCCAGCAGCTCACCCATCCATACAGCCCATCCTAAAGGAAACCTACCATGAACCCTGCAGAGCATTTCTCCCCCACAACTTTTTTATTACGTTTTAAAACTAAGCCGTCCCGAGGTGCCCTGACCAAGTTCTGTCCATCTAACCAGAAATGAACCTCTTGCAGCCCACCAAGGCATCCCCAGCAACAGCATCCCACTCCAACCCCACTCAGAAGCAGACACAGATTCCATGGGGGAAAGCCTGAGGCGTCTCTTTCAAAGGAGAAACTCACCAAAAGCTAGGAGAAAAATAAAATAAAATAAAGTACAACCAAAAATATGATTTTCTCCTCCCCAGCCAGCTTCTCATCCTCTTTTTCCTCCCTTGCAGTCCCCCAGCACACTGCCCTTTCCAGTAAACCCTCACAACTGCAAGCTGTTTCCTTGGAACAAAGGAATTTTCCCTCCTTCCCAGTTCTTGTGGCTTTGCTACCGTAAGGCACTTTGCTCGACGCCGGGTAACGTCCCAAACTGATGAGCCAGTTCTTTTGCGGGGGAGGAAAAGCAATAATTACACACAACTTGCATGTGAGGAGGGGAATGAAAGTAGGTCAGATCCCCACTCCTGAGCTTCGCTGAGGTTCACCAAATGCTTTCACTTACAGTCACTTCGAAAATACAATTAAAATAATAATAGCATGGCAAGCAGATGAAGAGGCACCGTAGAATTCAGCTTTCTGTCCCTTTCCTCAGTACGGATAATGGCATTTTGTGTGGTGACAAGCAGCAGAAAAACCTGAACCAGCAGAAAACGAAGCCTATGTGTCCCTATACCAGGTGCTCACTACTCTGATACTCAGAAATCCAGGAAAACCAAAGCACTAAAAAAAGGGTTCTTTGGAAACAAAACAAAGCAACCAACCAACCAAAACAGAGCAAGAAAACCAGCAGTGATAATTAAGAGATGGGAAAGGACAACCTGGAGACATACTTAATTGCTTTATGAATTATGAGCTGGACTTAAAAGTTTGGGGTTTTTTTTAAAAAAAAGAAAGAAATCCCCATAAAAAAAATCCACCCCTCTTACAGAATATCTTGTTTTGCAACTCTCCTTGTTGGGAAGAGCAGTCCCCAAGGAGCAAATGCCAAGGCAGATTTGCTGACGCTCTCGACTCCGACTGAAACCCGAAGGGCCAAACTTCCAGAACAGCTCAGCGCTCCCAGCGCACGTTTCGTAATTATAACAGGAGCTCTTGGCTGCTGCTCCCTTGCAAATCTGGTCTTTATTTAAGATCCGGCTCTTACAAAGTCGCTCCAAAGTTGCTCAGTTGCTCCAACTTCTCTTTCAATCAGCTTAGAAGTCAGTTTAGTCCCCGGTACTACGAGACGGCATCTCTGATTTTGGGCAGCACGCTGTGCCAAAAACTCCCCAAACCCACTACAGACACACACTGCAATGCGCTGAACCAAAACTCAAGAGGTCTGGGTTTCCATTCAGTCCCCAGGCTGCTGTGAGGATGATTTTACACTGGCAGGCCCCACGCCAAAGCAAGTATTGCCCTGTTTCTCACCACCACCAGTAACACAACCAGCATGTCCTGAGGACTCTGCAGAAGATGCTCCCACTTGTCCAGCTGGGATGGAGGAGCACAGCATGTCCCACTGGAGAACCAAACTTGGCCACACTGCTACAAAACTTCAGGTCTTTCATCATTTCACGTTCTGAGTTCACAGAGTCTTTTCAAGCCTGAATTTTGCACTTCTTTAACTGCACTGAAATAAATTTCTGTTCTAGTCAAACCAGGTGTGCTGTTACAAGCAGACAAGATGTGGCTTGCCTAAGTGGATAATGGTTCTTTTGAAAACATGGATTCATGCTACTCAGGAGCACTGCTTCGAAGAAAGTCTCTGTTTCATTGCAAAGCTCCAACCTTGAGAACTCTCACAATGTTTAGCACTTAAAAATCTGTCACTTCCAACAGAAAAAGGGGTAGTTAAGTATTTTTCTTGCATTTCTGTCTGATCCTAAACTAAATATTCATTCTAAGAAAACACTAATATTCAAATGTTTTTGTTTAAAACCAAGTGATCATTTGTACTGAAGCTGGATATAGAAATATGCTCATTAAGAGCTACACTATGGTTATTATTAAAACATCACAGTAGTCCATCATCTCATGCAGACACAACCTTGCATGCCTGGAGATGTTCAGCACTTTCACTGTAAATTCTGCTTTCAAAAGTTTGTAACTTGCCTGCAAAAAAAGTTACTAGGGCCTGAAATTGACTGCAAGTTCTCTGCCAAGGAAGAACTATTTTAAAATTAGGAAACTATGCATTCATTGGAGTCAGCCACTGGTTTGGGGTTTTATCTGTACGAGTGGTTTTAAAAAAAAAAAAAATAAAGGCATAAAAAAAGCTCACAACTCAGCATCTTTGAAAATCTCCTGGCTCAAAAAAAAAGAAAAAAGACTAAAGGAATCAAATTCCTAAAAGTTAAATAAAAAGCTGCAAGCGTATGGCAGATAAGCTGAAAACATGCAATTATTTCGGCTACTTCGCAAAATAGTAGCCACGCTGACAAACTACCAACTCCCAGTGTCTCATCAACTGGGACTGTAAATAACAACCCTACCCATGCCCAATTAGTCTGCAGCTCAGGACCGTGCCCCTGCTAAAGCACTGCAGGTTTTAAACACAGAATGGACACATTAAGACTGATTTAATCTGGCTGCTTGTACAATTCCCCAGAACCTCAGCTAGCAAATCCTGCACTGGGCCAAATAACTTACTGAACTGGATCCCTGAAAAGGCATCCAGCCCTCACCCAGAAGCTGTGGGGATGTCACATTCCTCCGTAATGGGCTTTGATAATTGCCCTTCCTTAAAATGAAATTAAGCGTAAAATAAATTAAAAAGATAAAGCCAACTCTGATTTAGCTAATCGGTTTTAATTATTAATTTAACTTGCAGATATCAAAGCCACCTTCCTTGCTAAAGAAAAACAAAAAACCCCAAAGAAGCCAAAAGAAGGCAGTACCAAGGGAACTCTGGGTGAACTATTTGCTTTATTTTTCCTCCCAAATGGGAAGCAGCATCCTGGTGCTCCTACACTGCCTCTGTCCAGGGAAGATGATGGCTGTGCAGGGTCACCTGTCAGAAGGAGAGGGCCATGGGGACACCCCAGGATGGGGAGCATCCTGCTCCTGGTGGGGCACGGGACATCCCACCACCACAGCATCCCTCCTGCACACCTCACAAAATCCACATCCCACTCCAGGCAGGTCACAGTGGCCAAAGAGGTTCTCCAAGTGGACTGTGCAGCAGCCACAGGTGGTGTTAATCCTGAAGCACTGCCAGGATTTTTACAAAAATTAAGGTGTTTTGCTCATTATTCAACATTTTTGAAAAACGAAGCTACTGCACTGAATGTGCTTATATTTGTATGTTGTTTAAACCCAGCAAATGGCTGTGACTGAGCTAAAACCCAAATAACAACTTGCTGCTCAAGTCACATCCCACCAGGAGCACACACATTAAAGGAGGTCTCCCTCCTTCCCTCCTGCTCCTAGGAACCTCCCAAATACACATTCAAGGCTATTTTGAACCACTCTGTCTTTCACAAGACACAGAAATAGGCTGTGCCTTGTGGAAAGCTTAAATTAATCCTTTGAAACATGACCTAAATTAAAAGAACTAAAACACAATGTCACTTCACCAAGTGGGTGCTCCAAGGACAGTGTCAAGGCATTGCACATGGGGGGGAAGAGACCAAATTAGCTCCACAGCAGAACGATAACACACAGCCTGGGCAAGGGAAGGTCAAGGGAGAGCTCACTATTTATCAAATATATGTCTAAACTAATTATTCAGTTCACAAAGTAACCCTTCAACCCATGTGTGCGGTCAGAGCCCTTGTGAAATGTTGGTTATCATCAAAGCCCTTCGGAGCCTGGGTCACACAGAGACACAGAATGGCTCCTTTGTGCACACTGAGGTGGACTTGTTTCTAAATATTTAAAAGCAGAAAGTCTTTATGCTCCCTAGGACAAAAAAAACCCCAACATATATGTAAACACGTGATGCAAGACACAACTGGATAGCTGACAGTCCCCACACTAACTCCTCCAGGTCCTGTTTCTGCTCACACCACAGAACAATCTCAGCATTTACCATCTCTGCTTAAGGAAATAAAGCACCACAGCTGGGACCCACCACACCCAGGAGCCAGCCCTGGTATCACCACCAACATTATCAGTGTAAATACATTCACATGGACCAGAGTCATACCCAACGGTCACAGACAGATATTCATTTATTCAGGATTGACTGAATTTAACCAAAAGTACCTTGATGCATGACATCTTCCACATATTCTTGCAGCAGATTACCTTCTTATATAAATAACACTTGCACTAAAGTACATACTTAACCAGTTACTCTGAAGAAAATGATTGCAAATATCCCAAAAGCTGTATTTAGCTGAGAAAAAGTAATTCTCTGTTACAACCAAAGCAACAAAAAGCCACCATCTCAATTCCCAATTAATGCTGCAAACAGCTTTTCCAATACTCTGAGTCACTAACACAATAAACAATAAGAGCACCGAACACACTGAATTGACAAAAAAAAAAAGGAAGACTCAGAACAGATCAACACGTGTCACCAAAGGTCATGGCCCTGGTGACCTTCTCAGCTGGTATGAAATGTCATAGCTCTAATGACTGCACAGTCAGCAGCCCCGCTGACAATTTCCATTATTAGAGCACCTGACCCCCCAAATCAGCTGTGGTCAAAATGTTTTGGCATTTATTGAATTAAAAAAAAAGAAGTCTGCTTTGTCTTTGAAGAGATTATCTGAAGGGGTTTTTTTCTCGTTTTGGCTTGGAGAGCTTGTGGGTGGCAGTGATAGAACCCAGAGAAGGTGATTGTGTAAAATCTTGGGTTTGTTTTGATTTTTTTAAAGGGGTTTAACAAAGTACATAAA
This sequence comes from Margarornis squamiger, assembly GCA_035222235.1. NCBI lineage: Eukaryota > Metazoa > Chordata > Aves > Passeriformes > Furnariidae > Margarornis > Margarornis squamiger. Next base: position 31,227,936 of record JAWWTY010000158.1, read on the forward strand.
GGAGGTTTTATTTCCCAAATCTGAGATATAAATCCCACACAATTCCCTGTATTCTGCAGCATAAAAGCTCGTATTATGCCATTAACTTAGAAGCGCTTTCTGATACTTTTTTTCTTGTTTCTGGTAACGATTTGGGTTCTCACGTCTAAAATTGTTTCATGTCAGTAACATTCCTGCTCAGAGAAGTTTTAAATCCCTTTTACCAATTTACGCTTTGATAAAACCCAGATTTCACCCCCTTCATCTGTATTCACTGTGGAAGAAACATATATTTTTAAACTGCGCTTTTTCAAACAATAAAAGCTATTCTTTCCCTGAAAAGTTGAAAAATTATCAGGCATCATTCAAAAAATATTACTCTTCTTCCCGTAAAATGCTCCACCAATCCTGCAACCACATTCTTTCTGACTTAACCCTAAAAGTAGGGGACCTCACTACAAAGCCAGTCTGAAACCAGAATTATTCATGATTTTGTCATTCCCTTGAAAAGCCAAAAAGGCACCAGATGTTCTATTAACAAATCATACAGTAAGCGGTGACGAGTTGGTTTTTTCTTTTTTAAGTCTCAAGTTACCTTCAAAAGACAAGAAATCCAAAGCCTTTGCTATCAACATTTCTATTGCTGACAATATTGCTACACTTTGTGATTTTTTTTCAGGAATAGCTTGCTAGGGAAGAGGGCTCATCATCTCTAAACAGTTCATCCCCTGCCATCAATAAAAATGTACTTGGAACAGACTCTAAAAATGTGTTAACTGGTGATGCCTATTTTTAGAGGCAGTGGATAGAAACAAATAAGTTTTGAGTGAAAATATATTAAATAAAAACAAAGCTGTATCCGTGGACATGACCAGTAGAATGTATAAAGGCCAAATTCTCTCCAGCAAGCTTGCCAGATCAGAAATGCTCTATGGACTATTCTATCAGCTTGAGAGTTGAGTTATTAGAACTGTAATCACTCCTCCAAAGCCAGATATAACCTTATGAAAGAAGCCTCACTTGATTCCCCCCACAAGATGCTCAGAGAGCAGGAAAGATCCAGCACAACACAATAAAATCATTCTTAAACACAATCAGCTCATGACAGTGAAAAGGCAGCCCGCCCTTAGCTCTTCAGAGAAGAAAACCACTTTGCAAAAACTTGAGGAACAGATAAACCTAGAAGAACATACCAACAGGTGCAGGCTCAAAACAGGAGATTTTCTCAAAACACCTCTTCCAAGGTGAAGGTCTCGATTAGCCTTTGCTTTCACAGTAATCAATTACAGCCCTTGCTATTCAGTTCTCAACATTTACACCTCCAGAAATTGCAGTCCAGACATTGTACCGATTGTGCTTGGCTATTAACAGCAATAGAGAAATTTCTTCTAAGTACAAACACCAACCAAGCTGCAACAGCATTTTTGCAGAGTGCCTGGCAAAACTAAACACTCAGACCACATGATCAAAACCTGTTGAGATTCATTTTACTCTGAACTTCTCAGGTTAAGGCAATCTCAAAGACACGCAGCCACTCATCAGCTTTGTTCCTTGGGACAGCAACACGTAACACGTATGTAAGTGCAACAGCCTGGTTTCCTTAAAGACCCATTCCTGAAAACTTTCAGCCATACCCTTTGATTACACAACGTGATGACAGTCCCAAGTGAAATCACTGACACCACTTGCTTGCATAAGAATAAACAAACGCGTGCTTGTACAAACACAGCCCATGTGAGAGCAGGGAGAGTCAAAAAACGGGACTCTCGAGGGCTAATCTGTTACTTGCCTTACATTAACCAAAGCACAGATGATGTTGACTTCTATTGCGGACTTTCAAGCATTTAAAATCAACTTCTTTTAAAGACTTAAGGGTTCTAGAGCGATTTACCTTCGGGTTCCACCGTGGTGTCTTCGACAACTAAATTAAATGAAGGTCGAGCCAGGCAAAGTCCAGCCATGGTGACCACCACCAGGCAGATAAGGCAACCCGAATCCCAGCTGACCATCTTTTTAGAGTAAATTCCTGGTCCATTTCCATATCTCCATGTGGACTTTAATCCCATCTGAACTCCTCTAGAGAAGCATGGAGGGAAAGCCGTGCCTTCGGCCAGGGTAATGCCTCCTCCCTCGGAACGACGGCGGCTGCTGCGGGGAGGAGAGAGATTTAACACTGTCAGCAAAAACATCTCGAAACACAAACCAAAAAACTTCATAAAGCCTCGAACAGAGCTGAGGTGAGAGGCAGGGGAGGAGGAGGATGGGAAAAACAGTTTTCCAGCTTCAAGAATATGTGAAAAGTGAGTGACTTTTCATCTTCTGTTAGCAGTTTCCATCATCACCTGAGGCGTAACCAAGTCCTCCTTGTTTTCACAAAATCACTTCTCAGCACGTATTTAGAGAGCTATTTTACTGACAGAAGAACATACAGGTTCTAAAAAACGAGAGGCACACACATGTGCAGGCACATAACCTGTAATGCTACAAAATTACCACAATTATACGAATTATATTCTTGTTATTGTTTGAAGGTTTATGTAAGTTTGCCTTGTTTTTCATTCCTTCACCTAGGCAAGCTCAGCAGCCAGCTGAATTTACAAGAATTCAGTAATTTTCCACAATGAAAACAGTTGAAAAATATACTCCTTAGACTTGGAAAAATCTGTAAAACTCTATTTCACCTCTGGACTTCCAGCTCCTCTGTGGATGCACCTTCTCCTGACTCAGTTCAGTGCCCTTCTAAAGCCCAAGAGCCCTGTACAGGTGAAAGGCTCCAGTCTTTTCAGTGGCACTGGTTCACTACCCCACATTACAGGCAATTAAAATCTGTATGAAGTGTGGTGCAGATTGCAATTTCACAGCAGCATTTTCCATCCCTATATGCCAAGATGTGAGCACAAGCATTTCTCTTCTCACTCTCTCAATGATGCTTATTGATACATATTTTTCAGACGGGGGAAAGAAAAGGTCTATTTTATTCACAGCAAAACTAATTTCAATGCACTGAGTTAACTGGTAATCCAGGCATGGGCGGATGGGAGAGAGAAGTGACAGCCAAGTAAATGGCACTCCCTTCAGGGGACCCTGTTGCCACCAGACTATGAAGCCAGGTGAGGGTCAGAAGAGCATCCTCCTCACAGGGTGATTTAACAGCTCAACCAGAAAATTAGACCTGATTTTCCGCTTCAAAAATAAAAGATGGTAAACCTCAGTAGACGGATAAAACAAGTAACTGCAGCAATTGTTCTCATCTGGTCAATGATTCATCTTAGATGTGATGAAACCCAACTGAAACTTAGAGAGCACTTGGCTTGAAATGAAAAATAACAGAAAATCTCTTTTTTCTCTCCCGCTCTCTCACCCTTAAAAATTTAAAAAGGCAGGGAATGTAGAGATAAAGTCAAACTCCTCCAAACTCCCTGGCATTTAGATCTGGTGTGGTACCTCAGCGTAGAGAATCAGGGACAAATATTCTCCCCTTATAAAGCCCACCATTAAAAAGTTGATTCAATTTTTTTTTACTACCTGCTACATACAAAGTTCACGGTGCTAAGGACAGAAATGCTGCTGAGGCATCTTTGATCTTGGATACTATATAGAGTAACTTCTGGAGTCAGTAGGAACAGATTTTAGATGACATAAATAAGGCACTTGGGGAAAATAATTAACACACAGTATTCCAGGTGAATCCCTGATACTTCAGGGCAAGCTTTTTTTTTGCTATCACCTCAAAGCTCTCTCCCTGCTTTAGAGATTTAAGCACAGCTCGAGCATCCCAGACCACAAGCTAGCAACTACTATTAAATCTCCAGTGAAAACACCACCAGACCACTGCATAAACATTTGCCAAGAGCTTGCCGAGCCCTTCTCTAAATAAGCAGAGAGCAGGTGTAGAGCTGAAGAGAGCTCTGTCCCTGGGACCAGGCTGTGGCTGGGGAAGGACCGGAGCAGCCCCCCTGGATGCTGCCACCCAGGTCAGCCTCCCACCCCACTGTCTGGCAGCCACAGCTCTGCAGCTCAGTTTATCCAGCTGTAAAGTGGGTAGAAACCCCTAATTAACAGGCTGGATGTAATGCTGATTTAATTTCCATAAATCATCCTGTAAACCCTGCTCGAAGACTATGTCTATAAACACAAAATTCAATCATAGCTTTGCAAAAAGAAAACATACCAGAATGCTAGCATGTACTCCAGATTCCAGCAGCTTTAGTTCCACTGAGGTTTCTGCTGTTTCAGATTTTCAGACTGCACAGAATGCCACCGAAAGCATGTTTATGGTTGCTATACTCATCCTAAACCCTGAAGTGCAGCAAAGCCTAGCTGGCCACGCTGTCTCACCTGAAGATCTTTGCTGGCTTCTGCACCTGAACATCTGCCGGCAGAAAGAAGGGACTCTTCATCCACAGGGCAGCAGAAAACTCAAAACCGTGGCTTGCAAAGGTGCAGCAAAGCAGAAATCAGAGCTCTGGACACATCCATGGAGCCAAGCCACTTTTTACCACCACAGCAGTGACCAGGGTTTGAGGACTGCCCTTCCCCAAACGTCTGAAGTCCAAGGAAGATGAAAAACCAAATTCTTTTCATAGTTTAATTGCCACAGTTGCTGGGGGACGAGTCCCTGGAAAAGACCTCCTGTGCCGGATAATTATGTACCTCTATCTCAATGTTTGGAACACAGCCCCAGCATGCTTTTTGGCCTCCACAATTCTGGCTTCCTGACTACAATACCATAATCCCTCCTGGAGTCTCAGACTCAGTGAAAGCCACACGTAGTGTTTATTTTTCCCCTTGAAAGGGAACTCTGTCTCTCTTCTCAGCCTACACTTTGGGGAGGAGTTGTCAGCCCCCAATGATTGATGGCTCTCCTTGCCACTCGCTCATCAAGTCAATTTTCACCTCGTCACATACCTGCCCAAATTTTCTTTGCCAAACTGACAAGCATGGGAAAGCAGACTGGTTTGGGAGCCCAACCAAATTCCTCCAAGCTGTACTTCAGTTTAAACATACACACACACACAAACAAGTAGTACTTGTTCAGCAGTGGCATTAATTAAATTCAATGCTCAGTGTTCTTTTTAATCTACTTCCATTGTTGTTTATAAGATGTTTATCACTCCCCAGGGAGAGTACAATTTGTAGAGTATGTTAACCAGATCAATACATTGCTCTTTGTAAAACTTTTCAGCGTCTTTCTCTATTAGGTAGGGAACAGCAAAATCTGAATGAAATACGGATCTTCCCTCCACAAAGAAACCCCAAGCGCCCAAAAAGCCCAGTAGCTTCACCAGAAAAATCCAGGTAGATGAAACTTGAAAGCTTCACACATACACCCTATACACAATTCCACCGACAGAGGAATCGTGTGTTGACAGAAATGCCTAGAAATATACGAATCTATAAATATCTATACACACACATATACATCTTACAAGACTCTTCATCATCGTTCAATCTCCGAGCAAATTTGAGCATCACAGCTATTAAACATTAATTCTGGAGGACTAATGGGAACCGGCTGGCAGCTTCAGTACTTTTTCATTGTTTGAACTTCTTTCATTTGCTTTCCAGGACTATCTTGTTTTTCTCAAGTCTTTTGCCACCAAGAGATCGGGTGGGGAGGGGGGGAAATCTGCATTTTAATTGACATTCCAGAGAGAGAGAGAAGTCCAGAGGCTGCTGATTGCTGTCTATTCAGCCCAAACAGGCTTTTCAGATGAAAATGAGAAAAGGCTAGTGGAAGATTTACAGGGATTTGGTACAAAGGAGACAATGAAGTTTTAAATGTTGATAGCGTTTCACACCAAACGCATAATGGGTCCCAGTTTGAAGGGGCCGTTTTGCATTTAAATATATATTTCATTGAAGATTTCTCTCCTTATCTCAGACGGGGCGGGTCTCCCCGCAGCCAGGACCGCGGCACCGGCCGGGGATGCTCCCCGGGGGCCGAGCCCCTCTTTCTCACCCCTTACTGCCCACCCTGCTGTCACCGCTGGAACCAGCCCCAAAAACACCGGCGCACCCTGCGGGAACGGGGCGGGGGAAGGCGGCGAAGGCTCGGGCTTCCCCGGGCAAGCCACGGGCAAAGCGACCCGGGGAGCGGAGCCCGCAGCGCGACTGCCCGCACGGGGACACCGGGACCCCCGAGCCAGGACCCCCGAGCCCCACACCGGGACTGCTCGCCCTGGCACATCCCCGAGCCCGCACCGGGACAGCCCCGTCCGGGGCACCCCCGAACCCCGCACCGGGACTGCCCGCACGGGGCACACCGCGACCCGCACCGGGAGCCCCGAACCCGCACCGGGACTGCCCTCCCTGGCACATCCCCGAGCCCCGGGTCCGGCGGGCACCAGGTGGGCGGGAGCGCTGCTGCGGGCACAGGGCTGCGAGAGCGCGGCGGGACCCGCAGCCCTCCTCCTCATCCTCCTCCTCCTCCTTCCTCCCTGCACCCCCGGGGGCTGCCCGTCCCACCCCGGGATGCACCGTGTCCCCCCGGGACAGCACGGTGTCCCCCTCACAAGGACAACACAGTGTCCCCCCGAGATACACCGTGTCCCCACCGGGATACACCGTGTCCCCCCGAGATACACCGTGTCCCCCCCGGGATACACCGTGTCCCCCCCGGGATACACCGTGTCCTCTCCCAGGACATCACGGTCCCCCCACCCGGGACAGCACGGTCCCACCCCGGGACAGCACGGTGTGTCCTCCCCCGGGACAGCACGGTGTCCCCCCACCCAGGACAGCACGGTGTCCCCCACCCCGGCCCCGCCGTGCCCCCTCACCTGCGCTGCGCTCCGCGGGTGGCGGTGCCGAGCTGCGGCCGCCGGGACAGGGGAAGCTCCGCGGTCACTGCCCCGGCTGGCGCATCCCCCGCGGGATGGAGGGACGGAGGGAGGCAGGGACGGAGGGATGGGGGGCGGCAGGGATGGAGGCAGGCGAGGCAGGAGCCGGCCCGGCGCCCCGTGCCGTGCCCTGGCTCGGCCGCAGCAGCTACCGCCTCCGAGGGGCGAGCCCGGCGTGCCCGGCGCCCGCAGCCTGCTCCTGCTGCTCCTGCTGCTGCTGCTCCTGGTGTTCCCGGTGTTCCTGGTGCCGCTCCCGGAGCCGGTCCTGCCCCGCGCGGGCAGCGCCGCGGGTCCCGCTCCGCTCCATCCAGCCGCCCGCCCCGAGCCCGCAGCTTTGTCACGCCGACAGCCCCCTCGGGTGGGAGGTGGGTTTGCTCGCTCTGCCCCCCTCCTCTCTCCCCCCCTTCTCGGCGCACTCCTCCGGATCCTGCCTCCTCCCCCGGTCACTCCCCCGCTGCAACCCGAGCCGTTTCCTGGACGGCGCTGCCGGCTCTGCCAATGGCGCACAGCCCGCTCCTGCCCCGCATCCCGCCCCGCATCCCGCCCCGAGCTGCGGGGCCGGCGGCCGGCACAGCCCGCACCCCGCACGGGGTCGCGGATACCCCCCTGGGCGGGACCCGGCGGGCTCAGCAGGGCCGAAGAGGGGCAGGAGGGGATGGAGGAGGGATCCCCCCGCTCCGGGCGCTGCCTCCCCCGGGCAGCGGGGCAGCGCATCCCGCAGATGCTGGAGGGGAGAACCCCGCAGGGTTGCGCCGCTAAAAGTTTTCCAGTGGGTTGGAAAGAGAAGGTGGGGAGCGCGGAAAGTGCCGGCGGAGAAGCTGAGCCTGGGCTGTGGCACCGCCAGTGCGGCGCTGGGCAGCATCTGCATCCTCACCCAAAAATGGTACCAGCTCGACAGCCTTCCTCGAAACCTCTCCTGGAGTGTTTCTGGCTCAGAAGCCGTGACTTGGCCCGTGGCCGGTTCCAGCTAAAGAGGATGGGTGGGTAACACCCGTTCCAAAATTCAGGAGCCTCTCAGTCCAAAGCCCGATTCCAGCTGCCCTGTGAATTTGTCTGACAGTGCACCTTTAACACCTATCTGTGTGGTGCCCAAACGGGAAAAGTTGTCAAAAACGTAGGCGAACATCATTTGCCTGGACACACAGATGTAAAACTGCATAATACGGGTATTCAAAATTCAATATAGCTTAGCCTGATCCTTGCTTTAATAAAGCATTTGCTTTAGATACCATCAACTGAAAGGCTTTGAATGTGGAGTCTGTGTAATGCTTGCTGTGTACAATCAGCTTGACAACAAAATCAATAAGTGGTGGTTGCCTCAAATTAAATCAGTGTTGATCAATTTAATGTTACTTTCTTTAAGCATAGCTCCACTGTACATTTTAGATATTGTGTGCAATACTGATCAAGGGGATTTTCAAGGACTGTGGCCACACAGCACAATGTAATTCTATTTACACACTCCCAGACACCAAAAACTTGGAAACAAGTTTTCTGTAGAATATGTACTTACCTCTCAGAAAGTATTTTCCCACCAAGCTTTATGAGGGACAGCAGACAAATTTGTTATTGATTGGAAACACAGGTTTAATTTTAATTTTTTTTTTTTAGTTCCTAAAGCAACAGACCTCTGAATGTTCTAATTGAGAAGCTGAGATGTCACAGTCAAGATCCAATTTTCCCAGCTCGGGGCATGTCCATCGCCCATTGAAAACATTGTTAACACATTCTCACATAAATTATTGTCCGGCACAGGAAGCTGCAATACCTTTTCCCATTCATCGATATCTTTGCATACTCTGAAAGAAAAGGAAGCATTCCGCTAAAAAAATGACAAATCAGAACACCTATTTCCAAGGTCTGGGAGCACTTGTCAGAATTTATTCTTTTTGGGGATGAAAAGATAGCAGTCTGTCAATAGCAGTCTTTTCTCTTAAATGAGCCACATTCTCCTAAAGTGGCCACAACAGCCCAGCTCCTCAATCTGAGAAAAGCAGAAGCATGTTTGGAATTAAAGGGGAGGGGGGGGGATCAATTCTGTCATCATATTTAGGCTTCAAGAGATCTCAGTGGGCCCAGGGAGCCTTTCATAGCAGTTAGGCTGCTGAATGAGAGCATAATCTCTTTACAGTTTTTTCCTCCTCCTCTCAAAGTGGCTGGGATCTTTTCTGTGAGCCCTCCTGCACGTGAATGGTGTGGCTAATAAGCCTATTAATGAGGTTCCACAGCAGAGTGTGAATAGGTAAATAAGCCCCAATCTGTTGAGGTTCAGGAGCAAGGGCAGTAAAGCCATCATGAACTAAAGGTGACAGTTTGAACTGAAATAGGAACAACAGCTCCAGGTTTCAAGCGAAAGAATGGACAGACAAGGCACACATTCAGGCTCCTTCTACCCCCTACCGAGTCCTATTTTCTTCCCCATTCTTCCTCCTTTATAAAATGTCTTGAGTAGTCACCCATTTTTTCAAAAGCTCTTGAGACGTCCTTTTTCATCCTGGCAATGATACATCAATAGGGAGGAAGGAAAATGAGGACACCAATGCTCCTTTGCCCCGCACGTTTCAAAAGCAAGGAACAGTGCTGCGTCCCCTCGCATATGGAAGCGGGGGAGGAGAAAGAAAGTTAAATTGAATCTTTCAGCCCTGCCAGCTCTTTGTCGCTGCTGTCAGCTGAACCCTGGTCCTCCCTCGGCACGCAGGCAGGGATACAGTTAATGTTCAACAGGGGCAGGGGACAAGCCAGGGGCTCCAGCTGCAGGGAAGGCACAGCTGGGCTCGCCCAAATCCTCAGCGAGGAGCAGGCAGAGGTGAGGACATGAATTAACTTCCACCCAACATCTCTTTCACCTGGCAGGGTAAGGTGAAGGTGTGCCTGACTTCAGGCTGCTCCTGGGCTGCACCCACACGAGCCCAACTCATCCATAAGAACCCTACTCATCCTTAAAAGCCCAACTTTTAGGGATGAAGGCAGAAGGTTAAGCAGATGACAAAGAACTTGCGTCTGCAGGGAGATGAGGTAAAATGGGCAACCAATGCCTCTGAGTTATGTGAGAAAAGTCATCTCAAAACAAAAAAACATAACACAGAACTTCTGAGCGCTCCTCAGTTCTAATCCTTACAGAGCCTCTGACATTTCTTTCAAGTGCTGGAGATGTTAGTGTAGCCAGGGCTCCACGGGAACTGGCTCCTCCATGGAAGCCCACTGAGGAACAGGCTGCAGCTCCTGCCACATTGCAGGCAGATGGCAAGGGAGGCCACGGGTACCACAGGAAAGCAAGTTCTGCAGCACCATCTCTATTCTCCAGGTGCAGGACCTGCTAACATGTCACAGTTCTATCTGATGAAAATAGGAATATAAAACTGAATGTTAAATTAGGGAAAAAATTATGAAAACCCACGCATTCAAGTTTTAGAGATCTATGGGGAGAAACTCTCTAGATCCTAATTCAGCCACCCACGTCACTGAGGGTTTACTTTCTCCATGGAAGACAGTGGGAAGCAGCAATTCTTCCCTGTTACTCAAACTGTCCCATCTAAAAATTTCTCTTGACCATGCTGGATAAATTAAATGCTTGTCCCAGATATTTTTATTTTTTTTGAAAGTTCTTCTAAAACTAAATATCTAAACCCAAACTCTGCCAGCTAAAATACTTACCTGGTGTCCAAAGTGCTTATGCCTCCCTTTCCTGGCAGCTTTGAAATTTTTTTTAGGGTACCAAAGAAGCAAATTGTAGGAACCCACTTCTGAAAATCATTTTCTTTTCAAAGATAGGCAAAGTTGCTCTATATATTTTTCAATGTCTTAGGGAAAAGTCATTTCATATAACTACAAAGCCTTTCGAACATAAAAAACTACTAGTGAGAGACTTCCATCACTAGTCCTCACCATGTATTACTTCAAGATGCTGCTAAACTGAAAAACTGAGATATGAATTTTGATTTTAATGCCAAGAGATCCAATAATGATCCATCAAAGTGTGAAGCAGATGGGCTATCGAGTTCTTTTGCAGCAAAAAGTATATGGGAAGGGGGGCTGCAGCTCCTGGCTGTAAAGGGATAGTTTTACCCAGTGTTTGTCAACACAAACCCCTTCATTGTGGGGAAGCTAAAGAAAGTGGCAAACTAATTACTTTCTTCTATCAATTTCTGATTTTCCTCTGCAGTCTGCACAGCAGAATCTTCTAAGACACATTTCTTCAGGCAGTAGGGCCAAGCAGTTGGGAGAAAAAGATTATTTTCACTACTGTTGCGTCAACGTCTTGCAATGGCATTTGAGTATCAACACTCCCTTCGGATTGTTATGCCTTGTAGCCATGTAACCTTTCTGCTGCTCCTCTCAATTTTCTGTGTCTTGAGGAAAATATTCCAAAAAATATTTGTTGTTTTTATTACACTGTTGCAAGACATATTTAAACAGGAAATGTGGTGTGTTATGAGCAGGGTATTACACTGGGATCCTGGACATTGGATGCTTTCTGCCCTTCTACATTGGCTCTCCTATAGAGTCCTGGGAAAGGCACTTAATTTGTCTGTGTCCAAGATCTCCAGCTATGAAATGAGAATAATAGATGCTTCCTGTCTCCCACCCTTTATCCAGTTCATCTATTTAGATGGTAAGCTCTTCATCTCTGACCGTGTTTTTATGCATGGCTTAGAACAATAGGACACTGATCTCAGCTGGAACCTCCAGGCACTTCCATAATGCAAATATTGAATATTAAATAACCAAAATAAAAGAAAATCCTCAATTTATTATGTATTCTCTCATAAAGAATTTGTCACACGCTGTCCTGGTAGAGCACCTCTGACTCTCGAGGATTGGTATCTTTTCTAAAAGAGTGGAAAGCAGCATGCATTGGAGAAGATCTTTTAACAGCGATCTCAGAGAAACCATATGAATAAACTCCTTCTCCGTGCCAAGCAGGGCACAGCAAGACAGAGCCAGACTTATAAAATTGAGAAGACAAAGGCTGTGAAGACAATTTGTCCCTCTGTTACAGATCTTGGGTATATTTTGCTTGTTAGCCCATGCACTTGTGTTTGCAGTTGATCAATACACGCTGGTTTGTTTTACTGGAGCTCTGTTGTCTAACTAGACCAACTGGTGGCTGTGGCAGCTTCCCCTGCAAGGTTACATCAGATCAGATTCCTCTCTGGTGACACCGCAGGGTTCAGCGAGGGTGCTCTTACTTTCAGGCACAAGCACAGAGCAGAAGGTGTGAAGTCAGGCTTACAGCAGGGCTCATGTTACAGCTTAAATCCTGGAAGGAGCAGAAATCTCCGTGGCAGGGACCCGCAGTGAAGGCACTCTGTTCTTTCTGGGCAGGGTCCTGTGACCCAGCCATCCCACCCCACTGAATCCCAAGAGATCCCTCCTGCTTCCCACATCCTTCACTGCAGAGCCAAGCCCTGTGTTTCCAGTTCTCTCTTTCAGAGGCCCAGCTGAAGACACAAGCAGGCACAGTCACTCTGCAGCAGTTCAAAAAACTAAAATAAAACTGATTCTTTTACTTTCCACAGCCCTGGGTAATAAAGCCCTAAATGCCTACAACTATTTCCCTGCCTCATTCTTCTCAACCCTCAAACATCTTTTATGACATTCTCTCATTCTCAACATTTTAAGACATTCTCAAACATTCTCCAAGCAATTAATATTCTTTCTTCTCTCCCCATCCTTTGCACATAATTTCCCCTCCCTATCTCCTACCAGGGTTTTCACAGGAATTTGCTTCTTCCTGTATGTCTCTCTCCCAGTGAAAGCCATGTCTTTATCAGCTCCAGTCCCCACTGTAAGATGACCTTCTCCTCCACTTTGCCAAGTGATTAAGGTACCCACAATTTCACTTGAGAAACTGGATTGCCTTGGAGAGAAGCCAGTGACCTGCCCAGGAAAGTCTCCACGTAAACAGAGATGCATCAAGGTTTAACAGCCTCATTTGTTAACTCTATAACCACTTTCACAAGCTGCAGTCCCAAAAATGGGATGAAATGGCAATGGTCAGGCAGATAAGACCCAATGACAAACAGACACTTGCTATTTGATAGAGGCACGGGGAGTTCCTTAAGCAGAAGTCATGGGGTTTACCACAGAAAGGGTTCCCAGGTCACAACACAGACTCAAACTGTCCTTTTCCCCTGCTCACACAAACCCACTTTTCTCCTTCATTCCTTCCTGTTTTACATGGAGGGTTGCAGGGAAGCTTGCTTTGCATGAAATCGAGACTTGCACACTGAATATTCATACACACATTGATGATTATTCATATATGTATAAACATACAGCAATATTTCAGGGCTTAGAGAGAAGGCCTGGTTTTGATTTAAATAGCCAAGCTGAGGTTGTGAGGATGCATTCCAGCTCTTAAAGGATAGCAAAGGTCGTATCAGTGATTGCTGCATGAGAAAAACCCAAAAATGATCTTGCTGCTCTTCTGCCAGCTGAGCAGAGACACGGATCCTGCCAGAGCCTCCCCGTGGGTCAGGAAATGTCTTGCACTGCGGAGACAAAGTAAGGAGGCCAGAAACTTGATTACAGGGGAGACTTAGTTAAATATTCACTGGGATTCATTATGTGAAAACCACTAGAAAGGAACATGTTTCTACAGGAAGGGTAGGGCTGTTTTATTCTTGCTTCTGTTGTAAAGTGCTACTGATGGCTGCGTACACCAGCTACCGTCCTCTAGTGGGGGGAATACAGCAGCTCTGTGTGGATGTGCAGGAATGCTGTTGCTGGTTGTTCATGGCAGTGGTCCTTTAATTTGCCAAAGAGAGCCTTGTAGAGCCAAGCAGGACTTGGTTATGTGACCACCTTGCATTTGATGAGCAGGTAATGGGGGCGTTTTGGTCATCGCGTAGTAAACAAGGTTTGTGAAGTCTCAGAGCTGTTGCTCATTCAGCTGAAATAATGCTGAGTGCAAAGGCTGGGAGCAAGGGGCACAAAAAGCTTGGAGACTGGGAAAGCTGCCTTGCTTTGCTGAGCCCCAGGTGACACATCCCAACCAGCTGGATGTGACCAGATGCTGGTGAGACCCACACAGTGACATCCCACCTTGCAGCACAGCGTTCCCCTCGGCTGGGAAGAGCACCGGGCACTTTGGGGACCTCGCTTGCTGTTGCAGTGCTTGTTGGCCCCAGCCCTGGGCTGTTTGGGAAGAGCAGGTCCTAAGAGCATAAACACAGGCTGGAAAAAAATCCCCAAACATCGCAGCAGATCCCCCACGATGCTTCCTGTGAGGAAACAGAGTGTGTGTGGGAGGACAGGGGTGACCTGCCCTGCTGTCCCCAGTGGTCCTCGCCCTGGGCATGGACAGGCAGCCCTGGCTCCTGGCTGGGGACCAGAGGACCCTGTTCCATGGGTGTCCTCCACAAGAGATGGCCTCTCCCCACCTTCCCAGCCTGGACAGGTCCCAAAATCTTGCATGTCCTTTGATCAGCGACAGATGATAAATCTCAGAAATCTCTCAAAAAACCCAAGCTTTTTAAATGGGGCTCCAGTTATTTACTGGCACATTCAGCCTCATTACATGCAAATAAGAGCAATTCAGCAATGCATCTGAAAGCAGTGAACTTCATTTTTGACATGGAGGACAAAAAAAAAGAGTAGTAAGGAGTCAGGAACTGGAGAAACCCCAATTCCTGGGTTTCAGAAAGCTTTAGCACTAATAAGAGTTTTTCACTGCATGCAAAGGGTCAAATTCTGTGTTGGCCAGCAAGGTAGCTCTGAGTTAAAAACATACAAGGCAATTTCTTCCCTGTAAATTTAATTCCCTGAAGCTTTACATGCAACAATCTTTCTGAGGGGAAAAAAGAGGAAAAAAACCAAAACAAACCAAGGAGTCAACAGTCCCACCCTGCTCAGCGTGTAGCAACAGGCTCACAGTTAATTCTGGAGAACAGAGAAACTGAAACATTTCGAACAGAAACTACTCTAATCACCAGAGTACAACCAAGAGTGGAAAGCAAGTGGTGAAAAATTGAGCTAAAAGCATAGGAGATGCATTTGTTATTGTGCTCAATGGGGAAAACATCATTTATAGCTAAGGAGTAACACATGGTTTAACTGTGTCTCTGCAAAGAACCAGGCAGCAGTAACTACAAGCAGTGCATCTCTTTCCATGCCACAGGGGTGCCTGGGGGTCAGCAGCAGGGACAAAAGGGAAAAGAAGCTGAAGGAGTAAAGGAAGGAGCTCATGTGGTGTTTCTACTAAAACTGTCATGAAGCCAGGACATGATGTGGAAATAGAGGATTTCTGGGCATATGCCCTGCCTTGAATCTCCACGTTTCTGATGGTTTAAGGGGTAAGGAGCAGACTAAGATGATTTTCCAAAGGCATGTGAAAAATGGGATTAACCCCCAGCTTCCTCAGGGAATGACTTGAAAAAGATCCCGGAGGAAAATCCCTCTGTGATTCCATCTGCTTAGAGACATCCAGTTGCTTTGTACTCCAGGAAAATCTGTCTGGTCATTGGATATGTCACATTCTGGATTTAGTACCGAGGTCTACTTTTCTTGGATGCTGAGAAGATCACCAAACAGGCTCAGGAGAAAATTCCTCCTTATGCCTTGCATCCGAAATTCTGACAAATTTGCCACCCCGTTGGAGCTCTTCTCTTAAAAGAGGGAATGGTGGGAGAAGGGGATTAACTTCAGCAGAGCGAAAAAGTCTTCCAAAATCCTTGTGTCCGTGTTAGAATCATAAAATGGCTTGAGTTGGAAGGGACCTGTAAAGATCAACTCCCCCTGCCTTGGGCAGGGACACCTTCCACTAGACCAGGTTGCTCAAAGCCCCATCCACCCTGGCCTTGGACACTTCCAAGGATGGAGCATCTTTGGACAACCTGTGCCAGTGTTGTACCACCCTCTCAGGGTGAGCAGTCCAGGATACAGTCGCCTTGTTTTGCTGTGAGTACAAACATGTTCAGTTTTGCACCCACTTCTCAGCCTGCTGCACAGAGCTCCAGCTCCAGAAAGGGGTAAGCCCAGGGGCATGAGAGCTGGAAAAGAGGCATCAACCTCCAGGCCACGCAGACCCCACATCCCAGAGGGACTGTGATGCCTCTCCCTGCCAGATAGGGTGGTCTGCTGTGCTGGGAGCTGAATCACATCAGCAGAGCAGTGAGGAGAAGCAGCCCACAGCTGTTTGCATGGTACATATCTTGTGAATAAATAAACCTCATCTCCAGTGCTGCTGCTCTGTAAACATCTCCAGAGACGTGCATTCTCTCAAAACATTCAGAAAATAAACAGAAAGAGTGCTGCTCAGTGAACCCTCCTCTAGCCAAAGCCCAGCACTGGGAAAGTGTCCCCTCTCAGCAGAGTCGAAACTCTCAGCAGAATCCAAATTTTCTCTTTTTAAGAAATGCTGTGTCTCCATTTTCCAATGCAGAGACACCTCACAGGCTATAGGTTTGAGTTTCCTAAGCCTCATGCATGTTTTTCCACATATACTGGGAGGCAGAAGGAGCTAAAGAATAGTTAAATGCAGCACAATTGAAAATTAGCTTAAAATGCCACAAGCTGCAATTCAGATGGATTACAAGATAACCTCAGTAGTTTCAAGAATGTAACAAGAACAGTCTTAAATCAACATAAATATTTGCTCAGCCATTTTCATCTCAGGATTAATGTCAGACTTTTTTTTCTTTTCTCCATTTTCCCTCTCTTTTTCCTTTTTTTTTTTTTTTGGGAAGGCATTTGTGATTGCTAGGAAAGGGGGTGAGGATAGCAGTGGATGTGGGACCCTGGGGGTAGGGGCAGGGGGAGCAGGGTCTGGACACCCTCTGGAGAGTGGGATTGGAGCTGGGCAGGGAAAGGCTGATGCTGGTGGGTGCACTTAGGGCATTAGGGTGCTCTGATACACCAGGATTTGCCAGAGATTGGAGGGGAGACAGCCATATGTCCCCTGCCAGCCCCACTTTGCCTGCTCAGTTGTATCAAAAGGCCCCTGTGACCATTTTCAGGGGTGTTTTTTAAGCTCTGGTGGACCATGCCCACAAGGCACTGTGATGTGTCCCACACGACATTCCCACTCACACTCAGCAGCACTTCAGCCAAGAAACAGCCTCAGAAGGCAGCCTTTTATTTTGGGGTAACTTCTGGAGATTTTTTTGCTGCTCAGGGATAAAAACTCCCCAGAGAGGCACCTGTGGCCTCTGGGATAAATTTCTGCTTTATGGTCGCCTGCAAGCTGGCCGGGAGACACACCCTTGCTTGCTGGAGTACAGATAAGCTTCCAAGGACTTCAAAGGGATTGCTGAACCAGACTGCAATGAATTTCTGCACAAATGTAATGCACAGCATGTGTCTGAGGGGATGGAGAAGAGCTGGGGTGGTTTAGATTAGATAGCGCTATTTGGCTTTTGAGGGGCTCTGAGGAAGTGAAAGACACATAATTGTCTTTTCAAGGGTAATATTTGACTTTAGTTCACCCAACACTGCAGGGGAGTTTGGAGATAAGCAGTGGAAATTATTTCCCTGTAAGGGCTGGGTACCACTTCTTATGACCAATGTCCCTGAGAGCAGCTTTCCATCCAGACTCAGTCACAGTGCTGGGGTAAGGCTTGGTTACACACACTTGGTTGTGTCCACTCCTAGCAATTTATTATTGGGCAGACCCTGTTGCTAGAGAGCACCTCAGGGTCACATCTCCCTTTACTCTTCACAGAATCCTGGAATAATTTGGGTTGGAAGGGGCATTAAAGATAATTTAGTTCCAAGCCCCCTGTCCTGGGCAGGGACACCTTCCACTAGCCCAGGTTGCTCCAAGCCCTCTCCAACCTGGCCTTGAATATTCCAGGGATGGGGCAGTCACAGCTTCTCTGGGCAGCCTGTGCCAGTGTTTCACCACACTCACTGTAAAAAAAACTCTTCCATATATCAACCCTCTTTTGGTTTAAAACCATCACCCTTTGTCCTGTTTATCCCAGCTAAAAAGCCTGTCCCCAGCCTTCTTATAGGCCCCCTTCAATTACTGAAAGGGACAGAAATGTCTCCCTGGAGCCTTCTCTTCTCCAGGCTGAACAACCCCAGCGTTCTCAGCACCACAGGAGAAGTGTTCCAGCCCTCTGATGATCTCCCAGTATCACAGTCAACAGCAACAGCACAAATGCACAGGCAGGTTGTGTGTGACAAGCTCTTAATTACAGGGGGACCCACGTCCCTAAAGGATTACACCTGATGCCCCAGTTGGTCACTGTCCTTCACATCTCAGCATCATTAAAACATGGATATTTTACTCCCTGCTGGACTAAAAACTGAAGTGAGAAATCCTTTAATCAGAAGAGCAGTAGAAGGAAGAGATGTTTGCTTGCTAATGACACTTTCAGTTAATGGTAGTGTGTACAGGAAAAATGCTTCAGTCAGTCTGGAACCCTTTTTCTAACCAGGCAAAAATGTCTGGACATGGTTTGGAGTCTCATGCCAGTTCTATTGCTTTCTGTCCTGGTGACACTGTAAACTCCTCAGAGACAGGGCAGTGTCTTACAGTGTTTGCCTGCATCCCCCAGGCCAGGCCCTCTGCATCTTATAATTCCATCCAGAAAAAAAGGTCTGAGCAGCTGGTTGGCAGTACCATCTAGTTTGTCAGTGATGGGTGTTTCTGACCACTGCACGTTGTCTCATCTGCTGGAGGTTTACTGCTGGTCTTTATTCATTGTTTGGTCCCAGCTCTGTTCTGTGAGTACAAATAGACAGGGTTTTAGATATTTGTCAGGAGATTATGGTGTGCTCCCATTCTTGTTAACAAGATGTTTTTCCTTTCTGTTTAAAGGCAGTGAAGAATTCCAAGAGTTAAACAGAAGGATGAGTTTCTTCTCCTGATGGAAGGTACACCCAAATAGCCAATAGCCAGCCTTCATTCAGTTGCACCTTAGGTGAATATTCCCTATTTGATATCAAGATTTATTTTCCTTGAAGAAATGTTCCAGATCATGCCAAGAGCATGAAAAAATCACTGTGAATTTGGCAGCAGTGCCATTTGCTCTGGAGTAAGTATGAGCTGAAAGAGCAGGGCCAGAGTCAAGACTAGGACACTGAAGATTAACTCTGTTCCATTAAATAATTTACTGGCCAAACACAAAGCATTTTAAAGTGTGTGCCTCAGGCCAATAAAGAAGCAACTGCCCAGCAAAAATTACCCACATGTAGCCCTCAATTGCATACTTTGAAATTCCTCATATAAATCTCATTGCCCTGCCTGTCCAGAGGGTATTCTTCCCGAATTAATACATAGTCTCCAGGTGAGCTGCAAACTTAAAATGCCACCCTGCACATCTCTGCTGATGAAAGCCACAAAGGCAGGAGAACATAAGAACTTCCCCATCTGCTGGCTCACAACCCAGCAGAGCTTTTCTGGTTTGCACCTCTTTGTCAGTAAAGGGAATCTCTGTAAGGAAGAATTTTCTGTTTGGTTTCAGTAAACACACAGAGATAAACATACGCAGTTTTCCCCAAAACACTCTTCAGCAAAGTGTTACTTTTCCCTTTAAAAGTTAAAATTCTTGTTGGCAAATACATTCGTTTCCCCCAAGTGAGCCACTTTTTAAATGAAAGTAGGATTTTCTTCTGTTCACTCTCACAGCTACTGAGCGATAAGGTTGAAGAAGTAACAAAAATGTGTGAAGCTGTGTTGTACACAATGAAGAATAATTTAGCATTGGCAAAAGGGTGGATCCTGGCTTTGGCATGATAACAAATGAAAGACTCATTTTCCTGTATTTTATCCCTTGGACATTACCTGGTTTTCCCAAGACTTTCACAGGTAGTAAATTGGTATTTCAGTTCTCCTCTATCCCTGCTCTGCTCACAGGTTAAAAAAAACTAGCAACATTTGTTAGAATGATCTCCTAAAGCATAAGAGAATGAGTCTGACTGAGGTAATTGTGGAAGGTTAATCAAACCAGCTGACTGAATAAATTTAAATGTGAAATCATGGGAAATACTGGAATCACTATATCTATTTCCCCAAAAAACACTTTCTTGTTTACCTACTAATTCCAGAGTATTAAGAGAAGACTCATTATTTACAGGCATCACAATTAAGTTTGATGTTCCCTGTAGACACTCATTCACCACTATCATACCAACAGAGAAAAGTCAAGTAGACCTCACATAGAGACCTTTATCTTCATTTTCCTTCAAGGTCCTTGTACAGAAAGAGCTGAAATAAGTACAACGGTTCATCTAGATCACCAATACTGGGTTAATGTAGTAGTTCTATACAATGTTGGAAGAGTATGTAGGGTACTCTTGGGTTCTGGGGGTTGCTTCTATGGGAGTTTATCAAACAAAGGTCTTTTTCTCGCTTGCCTTTTTTCTTCCTTCTCATCAAAAACCTGCCACTAAGAGTTCAGCACTGCTGTGGTAACAGCCCTGTTAGCTCCTGCCAGCCCAGGTATTTCAGTGATGTAGCAAACACTTCCATGCCCACGCTCGCCCCAGCTCACCTGGAGGAGATCATGGATTCAGGAGCCATTTGGGCAAAACAGCAGCGGTTTGAATGTCACTGCAGTTCAGCTACAGCTCTTCTGCAAGGAGGAGGAGAAGGAAAAAGAGCAGTCCCACTCCAGCCAGGGAGGTCTGTGTCCTGCCCAATACAGGGGCTTTTGTAAAACTCCCCTCAGTGCTAAGGGGAGAGTAGGAAAATATACTTAATAGCTCAAAGTCACTACCACCACTTTATTTTGCATTCCTTAAATATCTAAGCACAAGGATTGTTTTTGCAGGAAAATGAGTAGAAAGGGGGCTGCTGTAGTGTGCAGTTCATTACTTGGCCTGGGGTATTTCCTGGTGAATTATCCCTTAGCACTGGTATTCTAGCAGGCAAGCAGTAACCCATTCCCCAGGCCAAGAAAAGGGATCAGGAAGCTCTGTAAAGGTGAGCTGATTCCCTTTAAGTCAAGCATATTTAATGTCAGTGAAAAATTACTGAAGGAATAGATAAATAAATAAAGATACACCACAGAAGAAACAATTCAGAAAATGTCATTTGTTCTCACTTTTCCCCCATTTCTCCATGCAGGGAAGCTTAAGATTTAAAGCATGAAGGTAAGCAATACTTTAGTATACCATTCAAAACCTTTTATTTCACCCAAGTGGAGGCTTGCAGCGTCTAGTCTGAACTCTTGCATCTCCTGGGTCATATACTTGCTTCCAGAACATCCAGCATCAAGACCATAACTTCTGGTTGAACCAGATTGTTTAGAAAAAAATAACCCCCATCTTAATTTAAGTTTTCAAAGAGAGAATTCATCATATCCTTAGGCAAATTGTTTCAGATATTAAATTCTCCAGTGGCCAAGAATGCACACCTTATTACTGGTCTGAATTCTTCAGCTTCAGCTTTCAGCCACAAAACCTCATTATAATTTTGCTTCATTAAAGAGCCCTTTCCCCTCACCAGTACCCTTTTGCACTACTGGTTTATCCACACAGAGAAGTGGAGGATGATGCACATGCTGTCAGAGAGAGACTGCACGGAATAGCCAGTAAACTCAGTGTAAATTTACTACATTTACAGGAATTTCCTGACTAACCTAAATTAAGGTCAGTTATCCAATCTTTTATTTAGGCCAATTTAACATTTGAAAGAAAATAAAGCATGGCCAGTTGTACTTCTAGCACGCACCAGCTGCAGTGTATGAGCAACAGCAGGGACAGCACATCCCGGGTTTGCTGGTGGCTCCATCCAGGAAAGTGCCTTTGGGGTCACACCTCACTCCTGCTCCCATGTTTCCCTGCCTGATCCCCCATTCCAGGCAAGGGCAGTGTCCCAGGGCCAGACACAGCTCTGAGCACACCCACCAAACAGAGCAGTGCTCATGGGGGGCTCGTTCCCACCACCAAGTGCTCTTTGTGCTGTCCTTGTTCCTGGAGTTTATCCCCACATGCTGTTACTGCCTGTGTCCCTCTGCAAAGCCTGTGGTCACACACCTGTAGCACAGACAGCAGTGCCAGCAGCAGCTCCTTGTGGGTGAGGCTGTGTCTCTGTGGTTCCTGGCTGCTGGTGACATGCTCTGACCATCACAGTCTATGGGCACCTGAGAGACCCCTCATCCCACCTCCTGTGTTACAATAGACCATGCTCCATCAAATATCATTAAATATATATATATAGGGCAGTAGTCAGGGCCCCAAGGCTGCCAGAGCTCCAGGAGCATTTGAACAATGAGACAGGGACAGGTGGGATTGTTGGTGTATCTGTGCAGGACCAGGGGTTGGACTCGATGATCCTAGTGGGTCCCTTCCAGCTCAGGATATTCTGTGATTCTATGAAATGGCAGTATTAACACCAAACCGAAGCACATGCAGGGCTGTGGCTGCTGTGCCCCCACCACCCCAAAGTGCAAGAAGCCATAGGTGTGCAGGGTCACAAATGAGCAGGAGAAAGCACGGCAAGCAGGCTGTTCCTGCACCTGCCTACACCTCACAGCACAGGGAATGCTTATTGTGCTTGGCACTGAGGATCTGAAAATAAACAATACGGTCCCTGATTGTTATTTTCCACTGGAATCTGGAGGCTGAAGCGAGGAGCAGCGAGGGGGAGGTGAGGCACCATCCCCATAGGTGTGCCGTGGTGGCTCCGGCGTGTTGCAGCTTGATGGCTCTCCCCGCTGCGTGGGCAGTGTTCGTGCAGAGAAGCTGACTTGTAACTACAAGCTATAGCAGAGCGCAGGTTTAACTCACTGCCCGCCTTGTGGAACAGCAGGCAGGGTAATAGAATGGCCAGCACAACAACAGCCTTCGCCCTCGCTCCTTCTTCAGGTTGTGAGGCTCAAACACCCCGCAGTGGCTGGTGTTTCATTGACATGCAAGAG
The DNA here is from genome assembly GCA_035222235.1 of Margarornis squamiger. Lineage (NCBI taxonomy): Eukaryota > Metazoa > Chordata > Aves > Passeriformes > Furnariidae > Margarornis > Margarornis squamiger. The sequence goes on from JAWWTY010000158.1 coordinate 31,250,569, forward strand.
CTGGTCCCTTTGCTGGGTGAAGGAGGACAGCAAATCTTCTGGGCACAGCAAATCTTCTGGGCACAGCAAGGCATCTGGTTTTCCATATGGGAACAGGCAATGATTTTGGAGGTGATGGTCTCTGCTGTGGTCAGTGGTGGTTGCATTGCAGCTGCTGGGGTGGCACAAGTGGCATCCCCAGAAGGAAGCTTTGCTCCAAAATAAGGGAACCTCCTCTGTGCAGAGGCCACATTTGCAAGGAAATGAGCTACACTGGTTAACAGCAGCTGTGTGACAACATACCAAATCTATACTTTCATGGACAGCAAAGCAATGAGGTACCGGAGGGCTCTTGGTGATAAACATCCCATTACGTGTGGTTCTTATAAACCCAGCTACTTTGCAGAAGAGACAATTCATTTTCACACTCAACTTTTTATTATTAAGATGTGTTTTGGCTCCAAGACAGCTCCAGCTTCAAGAGTTCTGCACTTTTTTTTTGCTTTTTACAAGGGCATGTAGTGACAGGACGAGGGGGAATGGCTTCCAACTGACAGAGGGCAGGTTAAGATCAGGTATTAGGAAGAAATTCTTCCCCGTGAGGGTGGGGACGTCCTGGCACAGGTTGGGCAGAGGAGCTGTGGCTGCCCCATCCCTGGTAGTGTCCAAGGCCAGGTTGGACAGGGCTTGGAGCAACTTGGGCTAGTGGAAGGTGTCCCTGCCCATGGCAGGGGATGGGAATGAGATCAGCTAAGGTCCCTTCCAACCCAAACCACTCTATGATTCTATGACCTGTACATTATAAAAAGATGGACTTCTTGGCCTTGCCATTACAAAGTGAGACTGTCTCTTGCCTGTCAAAGAGTGGAAGAGGCTTACAGCACATTTCAGCCACCTCAGGAGACTATAAAATGCAGTAGCTTTGCAAAGCTTCACTTACTTAAGCCATGTTCCCTTTCACTCCCTCCTTCACCAGTTTCCTTCAGGGTTTTTTAGGCATAGCCTCTGAAATCAGCAGTATGTTATTTTTCTTACACTAAAAGAGTACTCACTATTTAAATAATGACTTTTTAGGGCTTCTTTACATTCTTACAGTATTTTGTGTAGCAAAACAATTGAAACACAAATCATACCCTTGGCCATTTTAAGCCTGGTCATCCATCACTAGCACCTTTCAGGAGGCTGCTCAGTAACTCGCAGGGTGCAAGGGCATGAGCACCAGGGATAGAGGATAGCAGAGCCTGCCTTGCCCTGCTGAACAGTCAGCAGTCTCATCCCAGGTCACAGGGGTCTTCCCCCAGCTTTTGAGCAGAGGAATAAGTAGAGACCAGTATTTCTGGCAACTCTTTCAGCAGAGAGGCAGGGGGAGCTTCTTAGGGAAGCTGGAGGTATCATCTCAAACTGAAAGGACGACCATTAGCATAGAGGGAGTCAAAGAGGAGAGTTCCCAGAAGGTGGATCTTGGACCTGAATATATTAGATATTTTCATTAATGTTCCTGACACAGGAAACAGAAGCACCTTGATGAATTTTTCTGATAGCATCAGATGGGGAAGGACTGTCAAACAGAGGAAGGTGGGAATGTCCATTCAGGGAGAAGAGGATCAGAACAGACCAGAATAAAACAATGTAGATTGAATTCACTTGTACAATGAATAGAGTTGTGCTGCTCAGTACTAACAATGACAAGTTATGCCAAGCTTACCAGCTGGCAGTGACAGGAAAATGTAGAACACCTGGAAGTTAGCAAGTTTTTACCTACAAAGAGAGATTCTGAAATAACTTTCTAGATGGTAGTGAGGGAAAATTCCTATCTAACCTTAGGCTGCAGCTGGATACACAGAGGTGATGAAGGGAGAGCTGATGATGGGGTTCAGGACTTTGAACTGCAGCCTCTCACATCTGTTCTACAAATCCGTGGGTAATTTTGCTAATTAGACCCTATTTAGGATGACTATCTCCACTACCATTTTTTAGGATTGCCCCTATAGCCAAGCTGAACATCATATCACCACATACCCATTTATTTGCAAAATATTTATTCAGAAATGTTCAAAGCAGACCTCGCTCCAGACTGAGGCATCTTTTTACCTGACAGCAGAGATCCTCCTCACCCTCAGCAACTGACTGAAGAGGCATTTCTCCACAAACAGATAATTTGGGGTGATGACAGCCTTTGTGTATACGAAATACTGTTACACTAAACACATCACGTACTTCAGAGGGAAAAGGCAAGGTACATCAGCAGCTTCTGAAGTCTGTGCTGGATGAAAGTAAAAGCCACCCATAACAAGGGGTGTGATACTGAGCAGAAAAAGGGAGGCACACTGCGAGGAAAGCTGGAGTGCAAGTAAAGACAGGAATGTGCTTTAGTACACACTCACTTCTAAGCAAGTTGTTACCCTCAGTACACAAAAGCTCTACTTCTCCTCCGGTTAGGAAGATGTTTCCAGCAAAACCTGGGTTAGAAATAGAGATATTTGCAATGCTTTTATTACCATTATAGTTCATCCAAGATGATGTGTCTGGTTTGAAAGTCGCAAAAAAACATCTTCTTGTTAAAAATGCTGCCAAAAAGCTAAATGAAAACAGCCCGCTGCTGAATGCCGTGTTTGCAGCATTACCAGTGGGTTTTTTCAAGGGTGTTTATATAGACCAAGTTTCATTTAACAAGGCAAAAGCCGGAGCTCTCACATACTCCATTATTTCTCTGCAGGTCCTTCTCACCAGGGTTAAGTCTTTACACTACTTCCAAGCAAAGCAGCCAAGAAAAAGAAGAAACAAATGCTACTACTACTGAGCACAGAGGCCTCCTTTGCAAGAAATGTGATTTACGGAATGAAGTTCCTGGCAGGTCTGCCACGGGCTGTCACAACGTGTGCCTAAAAGCCAGGGCTGAAATACGATCCCAGCTCCTTCCAAGATGCGTTGTGGCTTCTAGCAAGTTCTTCAGAAAGCACAAGCAGCCCTTTGCTCGGGATTTGGGCTCTTCCTACATGTTGCCCTTGTCTTAAGGGGGCTTTGCCTCTCTGAGTGCAGTTTGGGGGGAAGAACCATCCTAATTCCCTATGAAGGTACTGTTAATGAGCCCTGCTTTGTTGAAAGCTCTGGAGACTTTTTCATATGGTTTGGAGAACTGATGCACTTGGAGAGACATGGAGCAGAGCTCCTCCTGGTACCCAGGATGAGGCTTTGTGTTTGTACTGCCTTTAGCTCCCCACTGCCCACACTTGGACACCAGACACCCAATTGCTGAGAACTGAACCATGGTGGACATCTTTCTCCATAACTTCAGAAAATGGCAAGGAAGCTACAGCAGCTTGAGGGCTTCCTGGCCTTTGCTGGCCCTGAACTGTTGATGTAGAAGGTATTTTCTCTCCCTTTCTGCAGTCCTTTGGGTGTTCCTTCTCCTCTGCCATTAAGCCTTTCCTCAGCTGCATTTCAAACCCAGAAAACATTTTACCACCAGTGAAAATTCCTCCTCCTTTTTTTCTTCCATCTTCAAAACCAGCAAGACGGTGGAATTTTCACAGCACCATGGTCCACCTCAGCTGGGCCAGTCAGAGACCCCCATCACTGTAAGACCCCTTTTTGCCAGCCTTTCCCCAGGCTGCAAGATGACCCAGTCCATGCCCACAGGTCTCACATCACATCACCTGCTGGCTGATCCCACGGGAGACATCCCCACGTGGACTCCTGGGAGGGGAACTGCCCGAGGGTGGAGGTCACCAGCTCCTGATGGACCTCACTAGTGAGGACTGAAAACACACAGATAACCTCTCCCTGTGATTTTGGATAAAATCCAGTCCATCAGTTATACCAAGGAGCTGCTAAGGCACATTCTCTGTGCGATGAGCAGATATTTTCTAAGAGTGGGAACCGACCAGATTTTCTGCAAAACAAAAGTACAGACAGAAGGAGTTGAACAAAGCCAGCCTGACCATTGACTCACTGTTTGCTTCAGCAGGTTTTGGCCCTGGCCCCACTTGAGCCACAAAGTTTTGAAATCCATGCGTTTCTTCATTCTCATCTTTCAGTTTTACAGTGGTCTTTTTTTTTTCCCCCCACAAACGTCTCCGAGGCCGTGTGGGATGTGGTCCAGCTCCCATTAAGGTCAGTGGGAGTGCTGCCACTGCTTCCCTGTGGGTCCCAGCCCTATCCCATTGTATTACATTTCCAACTGCAATTGGAGACAGCTTATTTCAATTTTTTTTCCTCTCCTAGTGCCCACAATGGGCAAAGTATTTTCCAAACAGAAAAGAAGGTCCCACTGAATGTCCCTAAATCTCTAGAGATACTGGAAAAATTTTTCTAATTAAATACATTTGACATGCAAGATCACAACTGTTCTCTAATAATTTTTTTTTGAAAGCTTCTCTCTCATGTAGCTTTTCTGTACTGTACAATAGCAGGGATTAAATCCTGATTCTGCTGAAGTTTATGGGAGTTTTTCCAATTAGCTTCATTGGAGCCATATTGTCTTCCTTCATCTCCATCTTTAACACTACTGAAAGTGTCCTGACAGGACCCAATGATGATACAAGGGTCATTTTGTCACTGCCAGTCACACACTTGTTTGATGGCTTATTTTTATCAAAATGCACCCCAAACCCAAAACCTATAAAAGGAAGGGAAATACATGCAAGCTGGATTAGTTTATATTCAGAAAAACAGAAGCCTTGTGGAAAAACTCATTGCACTTCTGGAGAGGTGAGCACAGACTGAGAGCTGACAGGGGAATTGGCAGGGGCAGTAGCTCCCTGCTCTTACACAGAGACTAAAAACCATCATAAACCATTAGGAAGTCCACAGTGAGGACTTTAGAAATGCAGCAGTGCTGAGAACCATTTGGAAGTGGGAGCATTAAGCATAATTCTGTTTACAGAAGACTTCATCTTCATATTAATGTCTGTTTTGGATAACCAAGTGAATCTTCAGGAAGGAAAAAAAAATTAGTAAAGTTTCTCCCAGACAGCACAACAATAAGTAGTAAAATGTTAGTTGCACTGTCTGATGTGAAGTGTTAAGGGAAACTACTACTTGCAAATACTAATCTTGACCTTTATGGGAAGACTTGGAGACAGCTGAAAGACTTCATGGACATTCCAAAGTAGGGATTTCATGAAGGAAATGCAAACTTACAGTGTTTGTGCATGAAGACCTCAGTTTCCTCTCCATAACAAACTGACACAGGGCAGTTTGGAACTACTTGGAACTCAGGCTAGTTAGGTAGGAAGATTTAAGTGATAGGTGCCAGCAGCCAGGAAAAAAATGCCAGTGACTAATTTGGGGAAAGGTATGGCTGTGATGTCATTGTGCACACATTACAGTACCACAGATTAATGACATCATACAGCAGTGTCAGAGAGCCTGGCCAAAATGGCTCACTTTAGGTCAGAGGAGGGAAGTGGTTAGAAAATAGAAGGGGAATAGAATGTTTCAGTGGAAGGGACCTAGAACGATCAGATAATCCAAGTGCCCAAAAGAATAACCCCAAAGCAGGTAAGACCCTGTTTGTGGCAGAAAGGCAGACCCCTGGCCAGGATGGTCTCCCAAGGTGGATCCTGTGAAGATGCATTTCTGCTGTTCCAGGCTTCTTCCTGCGCTGTTGTGCATGAAAACATTTCCATTTTACTTCATGTGGAAATGGATCTCACAGATATGTCGGCTTTTTGCTCTTGGTCCATCATTATCTTCCCTGCACTGATCCTGCTAACACCTGCTGTGGTGGTTGTGCTGCTCCCCCAGCCCTGATGGTGCGAGCACTGCCTGCTTTGCTCACAGAGGCTGAAACCTTTGGGGCTGATGGCAGCTCCCTGGCTGCCAGACCAGCCTCTCCAAGTCACAAACTGTGCTGGCCTCAAGTTTACACACACGCTCACACTGTATTTACCAGGGTCAAGTAAGCTGCACGCATTCTTTATTTACCAAGAAAACACCCATGTTTGGGTGGCATGAACCCAAAGGAGGAACTCTGAAACCACTTCCTGCTGCTGCTGCTGCTGCTGGAAAAAGGCAGTGCCTGGATGCCTCCTGTCACATCAGTCTTGGCTGAGCTTCTACCCATAGACCATCCCTCCAACCATTCTGACCCAGCTCGTGGGAAGAAGCCTTGACAGGGTTCCTGCAGAGCCAGCAGTGAAGGTGCATGCTACAGGCCACTTCTGTACACTGATTTCTGCTCTTACTCATTGCCATTTACATCAGCCTTTAGACTGGTTAAGTAATTGCTGTGGCAAAAAAAAAAAAAAAGTTTGGGCATACATAAATAATGCCATTAAATAAGAAATCCACAAGCAATGCCTGGAGCTTGCACAGCAATATTGAAAGTGATGGGTATCACTGGGGAGTGGTGTCTTCTCCCAAGGAACAAGTGATAGAACAAGAGGAAAGAAGCCTCAGCTTGTGTCAGAGGAGGTTTAGATTGGATATTAGGATAAGTTACTTCACTGAGAGGGTGGTCAAGCACTGGAACAGGCTGTTCTGGGAAATTGGTGGAGCCACCATCCCTGGAGGATTTAAAAGACATGTAGATGCAGCACCTGGGGACACGGTTCAGTGGTGAATTTGGCAGTGCTGGGTCAATGGTCAGACTCAATCTCAGAGGTCTTTGCCAACCTTAATGATTCTGTGGTACTGTGAATATCCGGATATCTGGATATTGATCCATAGCATCTTCTCTCCTAGCCACAACTCAAAAGCCATATTATATTTTTGTCAAAGTTTAGGTTTTGTGAATCACCTAGCAAAGGATCTGGAGGCTGTATTAGGTTACCTTGGACAGAGAGCTGGAAATGCAGCATCCTTGGGGTAAGAGTGGTGAGGTGCAAAAGAAAAGCCAAACTGGAGAAGTTTTAACATTCCTTAAACATTTTCAAGCATGGAGAGTACTACTTTGAATACAGAGAGTGCTTTTATCTGTAACTGTCAGGAGAAGCTGGACAAATACCATTATCCATGACCTGAAAAGCAAACCTGGAGCCCCAATTCAGCAGAGCTTTTATTATACATGGTTATTAAACACATGTGTAAGCCCCAGTGAAACTAATAAAACTTAAAGATATACTCATATTATTTGTTCAACTAGGATCAGCTCAGGGATGTACTTAAAGTACTTCCAGCGTTCAAGGAACTGAGCTAAAATCACTGTTCCTGGTCTGTCTTCTATTCTTATTACTTATATACTCATTAAGAGAGTTCTTCACCTTTTCTGCATCATCTTTTATAATAAAGGCTCCCCACAACAGCTGTAGACAAGATTCCCCTCCCATCTGAGGGTATATAATCCTTAGCATGGGCAATATAAACAGGCTCAGCTGCATAAAACAAATATGGATTTTGCTGGTACTTTTTCAATATCTAAGAAAACCTACACTGGTTTTTTTTTTAAACATCAAAAACATTTGGCTGCACAAACAGCCAAAAGTGGTTATATACTTTGTAGGTTTATTGAGAGTTTGAATAGTTGCTCATGAACATACTGAATGGATTTTACTGGTTTCCCATAATGGAGCCCAGGCTGGCATTGCTTTAGACATTTTAGTGCAGAAGAAATGTCAAGCATGCACTCATCCCCTGACTGCAGTTCAAATCAAACAAACCAGGCTAGACAAGCTAATAACAAGCTTTGTTCACTCCAGAATGGCAGCTATGGAAATATGCCTCATTTTATATATTATTACATGCATGGTCTGAAAAGGCCACTGAAAAAGCAATAAGCACTGCAGCACTTTATTTTTTTTAATGACCAGTTTCAAGCTACTCATTCAACAAAACAACCAACCAACACATTGTACTTTCAGCATGGATGTGTTCATAGTTCACTTTTTCCTTTCATAAATTATGATTCATGTAACTAGAATTTTCTTTCTAATATAAATTGGGAACATATATGGAAACCAATGTTACCAAAACTTGAAAATTAGACCTAATTTGGGGGGCTTAATTTATGAAGGCAATAGGACATGACTTGTTTGCAGCTCTAGAGCCAAAATGAAGAACAAGCACAATTTATGGCTTGCGTCTTATGTAAAAATTAAAATTTAAACTTTAATTTTTTGCAGCTGTATTTAAGAGATGGCATGAAGACAGAAGATCACTGTGAGGTCTGCTGCTGCTCTGTCTTCAGGGTGCTTTGCCATTTCCCTCTTTAGAAACCAAAAGCCTCTTTTCTGCTGGCATTTGACATCTTTGCAGGGTTCCTTAGTGAGGATGGGAGGAAGGCACATTCTCCTCCACATGCATCTCTCTGCTCTATAGGGAATCAGCTCAAAGAAGTCCTGGCATGGGCTGGAGATGCCTCCATAACTGGACTCCCAAAATCAGCAACCCAGTGCCCCGAATAAGTACATACATTAACCTTTTTCTTTCTAAACTCCTATGCCTACATTCTAAATATTTAGCCTAGCAAACACTGTCCAGCCCGTGGATTCCAGCTGCAACCAGCATCGTGCATCCCTCCACACAGAAAGGCTGAACGCCTTTCCAAAATCTCCTGGGGTGCCCAGAGCATCAGACCCGCTTTCCTCCAAAACAGCTTTTTATCACAGAAACACGAAAGGTCACAGGAACAGTTTGCAGCCTCTCCCAGCAAAGGGAATAAATGTGCAAACAAAGCCATTAGCAGTTTCCAAAATAAACCCCTATTCTCGGTCGCCAGGACTGCGGAGTGCCACATATGCACTGCACAGAAATGCCTGCTCACATGTCAGCTCAGCAGCTGTGGAGAGCTGGGAGCCAAAGGAAAGCTCTCCCTTCCACCACTGAAACGCCGCCTTAATTAATTATTTTGGTTCTATAAGCTTAAAAGCTTTAAAGATAAGCACAGGGAGATCAAGAGGAGGGGTTTCACCTGCCAGCCGACTTTATTGCTCCCTCCAATTAATGCTTACATACAACAGGTGTCACTTTAAAAAAAAAGAAAAAAAAAAAAAGAATAAAAATTAAAAAGCTGTCCTGCAGCAGCGTATTCCTGAAAGGACACACACAGAAGTCCCCAGGCAGCCATCTGTGCCACAAAAACTTCAGCAGACTCGCAGCGGCCAGAGGAAAAAAAAAAAAAGAAGGAGAAAATCAACAACAATGAAGGCAAACATTCTGAGGTAAGATACGGCAAAAATGTTTGAGTCAGCACTAATAAAGATTTCTCCTGATTATGACTTCCCTTATCAGGCTGGCAGGGCCAGTTCTCCCCTGTGGCGCTTCCCCAGCGCTCCAGGGCAGGCGCCCCTCTCTCCCCTCTGGCATCCCTGCTGGAATCACTCCCGCTCCCCGGGGCTGTCTCCTCTCCCTGAGTTTGTTTTCCTGCTGCTATGGCTCTCCTCTTGCTGGTATAAACACGAGCAGAAGTCTCCTGAGTGACTCAAGCTCCTTTTGCTTTGGTAGGAGCTCCTTGGCACCTTCAAACACCAATCTCCTCAAAGCAGGTCTTGCCCTCTCCCTAGGAATTTCCCCTGGGTTTTGTAACATCAGACCAAAGATGTATCAGCATATCCTTGCTGTCTTTCTCGAGTCTCCCACTTAATCTCTTACCTACAGATTACAGTTCATGCAGCAGAAAAGACGTCTTTTGGGCTTAAAAGCTCCTGCTTTCTTCTGGCAAGAAACAAACAAATAAATCCATGTAAAGCCCAGTTTGAAACAAACATTCAAGCAGCTGAGAAGGAATTAAATAATTGATAGTGACAGGTATTAATGAGGCAAACAAATTTACAGAGGCTGCAATTATACCCAGGTTGTGTTTGTTTGAAATGTTAACTGTCTGATGAGACTTAACACCCAGCTAATGAGCTTTAAAAAGTAATTCCCACATGCCACCACCTTCCTTTGCTCTCAGAAGGGAAGCAGAATGTCTGGCAATTGCCATGGCCATCAATCCGGGGCTAGCAGCTAATCCTGTTTTATTGCCATCATTAGCCAAATACCTGGACCATCCACACTGCAGCTGTCTGCCCTTCCTCTCCCTTCCTGCTCTCCAGCCTCTGCATCTCCACACATCGATAATGCTGTCAGTCCACCCAGGGTACTTTCTCCACGTATTTTGTGCCTGTTACCCAGCCCACAGGAAAGGTGTTCAGGTTACCCAGCTGGCCTGAGCGCCTGCCTTGTGATCCCACAGGTACACCTCCTCCACCTGGAGCTCCAGGAGGGACTTCCCCACAGCTGCATTTAGTTCTGGAAGCTAAACTGCCTTTCCTGAGGCTGGATGTGGCCAGTCTTCCCTAAAAACAGTTCCTCTGTAGCTTCTATGTGGGCTCCACACAGCCATCCTCACTACTGCTCTTACACTTTGTCCTCTCCCAAGCTCTCTGTGAAGATACCATTACACTCACACTAAAAGGGTCTAAGATCAAAAAGTGTGTATGAAAAAAAGCCTTACAGGGTTTAAAATCCAAAAGACTACCCACTTGCTTCTTGCTTCTGTTAAAGAGCCTTCACTTGGGTGGGGAAGGGGTCCATGGAGAGGTGCAACTCCAGAGAGGTGCAAAGATCTATTCCAGGAAGCAAAACTGGGGAGAGTAATCCATGAACATTCAGTTTAGGTTATTCTAGGGAAAGATAAGGAGAATAAATGAAAACCATTCTCATAACCTTGTGTGAAACAGTTTGCAGATTTTACTTATTTAACTTTAGCTGGTCCTTGGACTTTTTTTTTTTTCTAAAAGGCTTTTCATTGAAAAAACAGTGGCTGAAGAGTATTCTTCAGTGCTGGAGTTATTCTACCTGCATGGCAAGGAGCAGGCAGCCTTCCTTCAGCCCAGAGAAAGAAAAAAGAAGGAACTCACACCTGCGTCTCATGCCAAAGTAAGTAAACAAATGCACTGTGAGTTATGGGACCATTCTCTCAGCTCTTGTTTGCTTGCCCAGCTCCTTTTCTTCATGGCAACGGCACATTTAAAAAAAAAAAAATATCCTTTATCTGCTACTATTTACATTAAGATTTCTGCTTTACAAAGTGTGTCACAGAGAGCACAAACCAACATCTTCAAGCCCAGATGCCTAATGCTGCGTTTCTCAGTGTGGACACTGCAGAGCTATCCAGAGTTCTCAGAGTAAAAGCTTCATCAGACCATTTTTTCTTCAGGTGTGAGTTACCTTTCCTCCACTCTGAGTGCCCCAGGCCAGACACACAGTTTCTAATCCCTTCAAAGCCTGCCCAAACACCTGGTGAGCCACCCCAAAAATTTCTGAGTGCATCGATCCCCACTGGGTCAGCACTGACACTGCTATGCCAGGAATCCTGTGATCCTGTTGCTGCCTGATAACCAGGAATATCCCCTGATGAGAGGAGAAGAGCAATGACTCGGGGGGACAGAAAAAGGGAAGGGAGCAGAAAACACCCTAAAATAACCTTACCACCAGCATATGCTAAGTTAGCTGACTGAAAGCCCTTCCATTCTGCATTCTTCACCCGGCATCAAATGACAGAACCAATAACGTTATCATGTGCCAGCCTGCACAAGCCAAGCCTTGCTAATCTTTCCTCACTCATTCTTCCTGCGCTGTGCCACAGGACGCTGTCCCAAGGAGCTGAATTGCCCCTTTGTTATGTCAGGTACAGCTCCCAGGCCTGGTACAAACCCATTCCTCCTCCTTAGAGTCCCCATTGTCCCTGGTTGTTTACTGCGGGCGCGTTCGCCCTGGGCAGCGTCGGGACATCTGGTGACTGGCAGCACTGGGCATTGCCCCGCTGCCCAGCATCCTCAGCAAGGCTCCCAAACAAAGCCCATCAGTATCCCTTTGCACACCAGCATCTCAGAGGAGCAGGGACAAGACAAACGAGGCTGTTGAAGAGGTGGTTTATCTTTCATTTCCTTGGTGGTATTGCGGTCCTAGATAGGAAACCGCAGTCTCGGTGTGAGAAATTCAGCTGACTGCACCCTGCAGTGCCCTAGTCACAACATAGAAAGTGATGCTCAGGCAACCAAGGGCCACAGAACAGCTCTGTGTTCACTTTGCAATATATGTTCTCATGTCACGTCGTGTAATGCAGCAATCCCAGGCCAAAACCATAACTCAAAACAACCAGCGGGGTGAGCTTTTCAAAGTAAAATAGAGTGCTGGGAAGAGTTTTCAGACACTCAGCATTGGCCTCGATGCTTGCTGAACCCCAGTTTCACCACGAGGGTCTGTCACAAGGGGCCAAGCACTTTGGAAAGGTCCAGCCAATTATCCTGCTTGGTGGAAAGGGTCTGTGCAGCATTTATTGTCCACTGTGTAGAGAGGAGAATGAGGAGCAAGGGAGAGCCATAATATATGGGGTTGTCAAGGAGTGGGGGAAAGTAAAAGGGAATGAATAAACTGCTGTACTTATTTTAGTTGCATGAGACAACCTTACAGACAGAGAGGCACAGGCATAGCCCTGGGGAGCAGCAAAACAAAACTCATCATGGCAGAGCAGGAGAAAGACATTATTAGGCAGAAAGAAAGAAAGAGAGAGATTAAAAAGTTAAAGAACTGGGTCATTTCATCAGCAAGGCAAACCCTTACCTTAAATTAACTGCATTTATACGGTCTGCAACGGTTCGTAATTATGTTTTGTAATTGTTTTATTCCTTACGGGTGGCATGGTTGAAAAGCACGTAAGAGTGGCTGAGTCAGATCCATCCCACTTCCCCCAGGTCCAGCAGTGGATTCCTGGTCCTCACAGCTCCTACCAACTTCCTGGGCACTTTCTCAGCGGCTTTTTTCATCTGAGTCATTGCCTTTCATAATGAGTCATGAATTCAGCCTTCATTCATTTTCCTAGTTAATTTTTAAAAATAATTTCTCTTTCTGTCCTTTACAATATCCTGTGGCAATGAGTCCCACCATTAATTTTGTGGTGGACAAAAATATTTTTTTCTTTACTTGTCTTACCTGCTCCTTGATCTTTTTTACTACTTATGTTTGGTTTTACTGTAACAGTCAATAACTGTGCTCTAATTGCATCTGCCTCATAGACCTGACCAGGTTTTCCTCTCTCCTCCAGATCAGTAAGAGGATTGTTCAGCAGGCAGTTTTGGAGAGAGGGTATTTCCTCAAGGAGTAGGCGGCAAGGAAGAAGGCAAAAAAAGAGACATTAAGACTAATGTAACAGAAAGACCAAGGCTGTGGGAATTGAAAAGGTGCGAGGCACAGCTTGGGGTTGAGTGATTGATGTGAGGTCTTAAAGCAAAGCCCAGAATGTGATGAGTTTCATTTTCATAAAAAACACTGCAGTCATTATGTGGTGGCCAGAAGGCTGTACAGCACTAAATATTGCTGATGTTTAAGACCTTCTTTTTAAGAGCTCGGATCTTAAAATATCATGTGTGGGCACCAGCAAGAAGTTATTTGTGGTAAGTGGTTACCAACGGACAGAGAGCCCAGCTGCCATAAACATTGCAACTTTATTTTCTTCCTTTGTACTGCTATTCCAGAAATGTGCCAAATAAAACACATTCCTCCAAACAGGCCCGCTATTATTTTATGGTCTCACCATGCTGGGTTAGAAATTGCAGTGTCATGAAAACATCCTTTAAATAAATAATAAAACATGATATTCCTAAGACAGGGTCTTTCATCTCGAAGGAGCCTGCACAGCCTCACAAACCCCCTGCCACTTCCACTGCTGGGACAGGTACCAACATCGCTCAATACTTAAGGCAGCAAATGTGGAGTAAAAAAAATAAAGGTATGGCATTTAACAAGCAGTGGAAATGCAAGGAGAAAAATAAAATACAAAAAAATCCAATTATCCTTACTGGGAAGTGGGCCAAGAGGCTGGAGTGAGCAATCAGGGTCCTGTTGTGACAGCTCCCCAGGGAGGTGGGTGACTCCAGCTCTTCATTTCTCCAAGAAAATTGATGAACGTTATATTTAACATCATCAACACCCAAATCCTGGAGGTTTTCTGAGGGGTTTTCCTCCTAGCTGCTGCCTACATGGTGTCTGACATTATTCTGGTCATCTATATAATTCAAATACCACAAAGAGCACAAAGTTACTAAGTTCTGTGAGCTCATTAGTGGCACTTGGGGACATGGCTTAGTGGTGGACTCAGCAGTGTTAAATTTATAGTTGGACTCCATGATCTTCAAGGTATTTTCCAACCTAAGTGATCCTATAATTCTATTAAATACAAATTCTACTTGGTTTCCATGCTCTTCATTCATCTGCAGAAAGGAACTTTTTCCTAATAACACACCAGAAGGCCCTGAAAAAGCACAATGTGCCTCCTGCACCGTGGTTTGCACACCACTGTGGGTCTGTTTCTGCCCTGTAGATTTTAGAGTCTGAATTGCAACAAAGCAAGGTAATGGATGTAAAAGGATGGAAAGAATAAAATGAAACTCAAGACATAGAAGCTTGTTCCTATGTCAAATGTACATGTACTTGCCTTCAGAAGGAAAGGCAAGGTGGAGGGGGGAATCAGTGTGCCAAAAAGGATGCATGATATGAGTTTTACAGAGCTTTTCCAGGGAAGGAGAAAGACTTTGCCTGATGCATTCAAATGAGTCAGGAAACAAACCAAAACCAAAACCAAACCAGTGACTTACTGTAATGATGCTTTCCTGGCATGGACTGCCTTTTCTGGGGAATTCTCCAGCCACCATCCCTGGTTAGGGTGTTTGGACATGGGGAACACACCCACATAACATTCACTTTGCTGGAAATCAGTCAGACCACTGAGATCATAGTCCCACCCTGAGAGGTGAGAGGACATCCAAAGCCTGATGAAGCATCAGTTGCTTCTGTGCAGACACTTAATTTTTTCTTACAAAATAATACCATTCTTGTGAGAACCACCTATTTCAAAGTAAGTCCAATCATTTTGCTCCATTGGACTTCATTCTGGGAGTTAAATCCATCATTCTGTGAATGAAGTAGTTTAAATATTATGTGACCCAGCAATAAACACAAATTTGGGTGACTACTTCAATTTTAGTATCCCAGCAAAAATACACCTTCCCCTTTCCTACTTATTACATATACTTAGGAAAGAAGTGAAAAAAACCCCATGTTTCTTGTTTCCATTTTACTTCCCTTACTTTTTATTTCAGGTGTAGAGTGACATTCCAAGTAAGGAAACAGACCAGAGGACCATTTCCCCCTTTATTTTGCAGAGAACAGAGGCTGCAGTTTTAAAATTTATCTGGTTTTTTGCACCAGTGACAACAAGAACAAGAAGGCCATGCCATAAAGCTCCTCCATGCCCTCTTCCAAAGTCTGCTGCAGCAGGAATGCCAGTAAAAATACCAATTTTCTGCTGGGCTGTGTGGAGGAGTTCTCCCCTGGAAGCAATGCCGAGGCTCCAGCTGCAGCCCCAAACTATGAATGCTGCATACAAAATATTCCTGAAGTTTGGATTTGGAAAATGAAATAAAATAAATACGTTTTACAGAATTCCCACCAAGTGAAGTCTCACTTCGGGAAGTGCATGGGTTTGGGAGGTTTTGTATGATGCAGCAATAAGAGTAGTAATAATTCCATTTGGAGCAGTATGTCAGAGGGCTTCTCTTAGGAAAGCAGCCTGTGATAAATGGGGAAGATACAGGAAGCACTTACAGATACAGAATGAATGACCAGGAGATAAGGAGGACAGGAATCTGCTTACCCAGGGTTTGTGCAGAGGACCCAATGCCTTCTAATGCCCTGTTCATAACTAGTGGTGGGAAAAGCTAAATACACTCAGACCTTTAATTACCTAACTGTTCCTTTGGATTAAGCAGGCAGGATGCAAGAGATGGTGTTAGTGCTGCAGCAGATGAGATCTGCAGATCCAAGCACACATCTGATTATAGGTTCAAATCTGTGGGTGCAAAATTAAAGGCTGAATTCCAACCAACTTTTAAAAGTTGCCTTTCAAGTGGTGAAACAAGAGCCTCCACCCATTCCCCAGCTGCCTGTGATTTATCTGGGCTGTAAGCTTGCCCAGCATCATTGGAAGGTAAAGAGGCCCTCAAGCCTGGTATTCAGGGCTAGAGAGAGTTAAGGGTACTTTTCCATGTAAAGTGAGTTTGGGAAAGGAATGCCTTGAATTTTGATGATATTGGCCTGGTTCTCAGCTCCAGGGCGGTAATGCAAAGCAGTGCTACTGCATTCCACTTGCCATGCTGAGGAGCAAGTATTAGCCACAAGTGAGCAGTAAAGGCAAGTGATTAAACAGCAAGGCTGCCCTCCACGTCCCTCCCAAACAGAGGGTGAAGAATGATGCAGCAAATAATATGATGGTTGCAACAGTCAGGCAGAAGCTGAAATGGTTTTTTGTTTTTTAAAAGTATAAAATCTCTTTTTGCTTCTGGCCTGGGACACTCAGACAAAAGCTGTTTCCTTCACATTAGATGAGCTCTGCAGGATCATCTCCGTGGCAGATATTTTCAGTGGTGTACTCCTATCAACCAGCTTTTCCAGGACTGGACCAGGGCAATACCCACCTAATCTAAACCTAATTCTGAGCTCCTTGCAATCAGGAGCAGAAAGCGGGATGGTTTTGCACGCTGTTCTGGGCACGGCTGAGAGTTGGCAGAGGAGACAGAGCTTCTGGGCAGAAAGCTGTGAGGAGCTTCACTCAGTGGTGTGCAGAGCTCAGTCTTTCCATTCAGAGGGCCAGGCCTGAACGCAATGCCCAGATCCTCTCTCACCCTGCAGAGAGCCACATGCTTGTTCTCCTGGGGAGAATAACACCAGAGGCACCGGGGTGACAATAGTCCCTTCAACTCAACAGCTCAGATTTTGTCTCATGGGCAGGGCTGGAGCTGGAGGAAGGTAGAATCTCTCTCTAATCAACTCCAAGGCTACATTCCAGATTTTAAAACATGGGGAAGACCTAGAGGGAAGTCTGCCCCAGTCTCATATAATTTCCCTGTGACTCTCAGCAGTTCTGCTGCTCCACTCCCCTTCCCTGCTGGCACACACACTGGATGAGTGCTGTTAACTTGTTCACCGTGCTGGCATGTCAGGGGAAAACAAAACAGATAAAACTATTAATTATGCCAAAGGGAGAGAGACGTCTCTCATCTCTCTGCCAGCATCCAGCCATGCAGCTCTAGCTGACTTCACCCACGAGCAGCCTTCACTGCAGCAAATCCAGCTCTGCTTCACCCCTACAGCCTGGCTCCACTCCATGGGAATGTGGCTTCTGCCCTGTTTGCTCTCCCAAGGAGAATAGCATGTGGCAGAAGTCCCTGCAGTGATGTCAGGGACAATGTCCTTTGGAAGGTCTACCCCATTTGGTGACATCCACATCTTTACTGAGGACTGTCTGAGATGCTGCTGAAAATCCCGAGGTAGCATTTGGCTCCACGGACTTGACACAGAACAACAAAAGCTGAATGCCATAGACCCAGAACAGCAAACACATGCTCGGTGTTTGGGGAGCAAAGGACTGGCCCATTCACTGTCTTCCTTGTGGAGGGATTCACCTGTTCATCCCATAATTACTTTTCAACCCTCTGACATCACCAATTAATCCCTTATAGAATCACAGAACCACAGAGTGGTTTGGGTTGGAAGGGACCTCAAAGCTCAACTCGTTCCACTCCCTGCTGTGGGCAGGGACACCTTCCACCAGCCCAGGATGCTCCAAATCCTGTCCAACCTGGCCTTGGACACTCCCAGAGATGGGGCAGCCACAGCTTCTCTGGGCAACCTGTGCAAGGGCCTGCCCACCCTCACAGGGAACAATTTCTTCCCTATATCCCGTCTAAACCAATGTCAGACTCCTGGAAACAGAGAAGTTGGGCTAACATTCCCCAGCCCTCAGATTGTCCAGGTTTATGTGCTGTGAAACCCACTCAGCACAATTAATTCTAGAATCAAAGTCTGTAATCTGCAATGGTTTAACTTGATACCAACTTGGAGGCACTGGTACCATGGTGAAGGTGAAGTCCAGTATTCACCACAGGAGGAGCATCTCCAGCAATCATTTCCAGTTTACACAGAGCAGCTTGATGCCACTCAAGTCCACGGAGCCACATCAGCTCACTCAGCTATTTCAGTCTCCAAATGACATACACCATGAGGATAGATTTTTCCCTTTCCTCTTTCCCCTGTTGACACCACCACTTCAGATGAAGGCAAAGGGCTTTTAGGATCCTTTTTGGATCTTAGTTCTGATGACACTTCAGTCCTCAGTAACTTGAGGCAGTCACTGGAAAGCCTCACCCTCAAACCCAAATTCTGTATTTTGATAGTATTATTCTCTTATATCAGTGCTTCTTCAGTTTTCCAGGTAGACAGCTATCCTGGGCTAGCAGCAGGCAGGTTAGGAACTCATTAACAGAACTTAAGAGGAGAATCACAGAATCTCAGAATATGCTGAGTTGGAAGGGACAACTGAGGCTGTAGGGAAAAAAACCCCACATTCTGACAGGAATCAGGAGGAGGAGTGGTCCTTCTTGGTCTTTCATTGGCCATTTCCTTGATACCCATTATGGCTTTGGTGACATTTCTAATTTCAAATCCTAATTTTAATTACATTTAATGACATGTTTCTTTCTTCTCCCCATTTACTGCCTGATTACTCAGGATGAACAGAGGAGCCAAACTTCAAAATTAACTCCAGTTTCCAAATTACCTTTCACACTCGCTGTTAATGCCATTAGTATTTTACGTTATTCCCATAGATACATTGCCAGGCAAACATACACAGTCCCTGCCCTGCAGAAATTTTGGTACAGACTCGAGATGTGACAAGGAACAAGCCCTGACAGCACAGGGGCTGGAGAGAGGGAGGTAACGACGTGCAGGCACGTGCACAGCTCGGCCGATTTCTGTTAAGGCATTAAATAATTCTTTTTTGTTTATTTAATTATTAAACTCAGAAGAATTCCTAGCGATCCTCGTGGGCTCTGGAACCACGGTTTCTACTCAGGTCTATTGCTCATGTCTAAATTAAAAATGGAAAACAGATGGTGGGTTATTAGATGGCTGCAACAGAAGCTGACAATCTGTTCTGTCCCCACGCCGGCAGGGGAGTGAGTGCTACAATATGTGGAATCCATTCCTAGCTGTGTGTCACAGGTGTTGATCCAGTGTCTCTGCGCAGAAATGAGGCAGCCAGACTTATGTCCTCCAGCTCAGCTTCTTGGACTTGCTCTGAAGGTTACTTGCAAAGGAAGAGGAAGAAGATCAAAGGGTTCAGTTAATGGACATCTTGAAGCTTCACCAAATTTAAAACCCCTCATTGCAGACAGAATCAAAATCTGCTTTGTCTGTAGGAAATGGAAGTTGAGATACTTAGTGTTTAAAAATCCAATATCTTAAAATATTATCAAATCCTCTGTTTTGCTGTAATTGTGTTATTAACAGAATCAAAGGGAATGCTGGTGATAGAAGACACAGGCTGAATGAAGAAATCAGTCTTTCAGGTAGTGAGAAATAAATCAGGTTAAACCCAGGGAAGGACAGTATTGGGCAATGCTTGTGGGAGGAGATGGATAAAACCCGGGTATGTTTCTGCAGTGAAGGGCAAGAAAAGGCTGAGCTGTAAGGGTGTTTTTAATGGATATGCAGTATCTCCTTAAACAGCTAGTGCCAAAATAATTTGTGAAATCACCCAGGTCATAAATAATCAATATTATATGCCTCTGTTAAATGCATTTTGCACACACCACTCACCTTGGCAGTGGCAAGCCTGGGGCTCCCCTGCAGACCAATCACTTTTTATGCAACCTCCATATCCCAAGTTATGGTGTTGAGCATTTGACAAGTACTTCAGATGTGACATAAATCCCTACCCAGCACTGCACCATCAGCAATCACTTGGGAAACCTTCCCCAACTTCACCCAGCCAGGCAGGAGCATTTTTGGGGCCAAGCAGAAGTGACTACACACCCTCAGGATGATGTTGTCCATTTGGGCTTATTTAGCAGAAACCTTTGGAACAAGGGAAAGGAGTTATGATGCTGGTGAGGGTCTTGTGAGACCAAAGTTCAGAATTCACCTCTGCCCCACTGAGACACTGCACAAGCTGTTTAATTCTGCTTTTCAGGGTTTTTCTGTTCATCCATAATTGGCTGGAAACTGGAGCAGTGCAATTCTTCCTTCCAAGTGGAGGGGGATGCAACAGCAAGAGCATCACCACGCAGCAGATGCTGCACAAGTGGGGACAGTGATTGCTAAAGAGAAGTGCCTTAAGGTATAAAGTGCAATAATTAGAAGATGAAGCCCTTTAAAGCTTTTTTTCCTCACTACCCTGTGGCTGAAAGAGAGGCAGGTGGAGCATTCCAGAGTCTGGGGCTGTGCTGCTGCTGGAGGTCAGTGTGATGCATCGAGTCAGATGTTCATAGATGGTCTTTCTTAGCAAGTGAAGGCTGAAAGACTCTTAAAACTTGAGGAAATTTCATGCAATGAATGGTTTGTAGAGGGAGGTAGGACTCTATGGTGGGTTTCGTGCCCATTGCCCTCATCAGGGTACAGCCTCCACCACGGATGCTGCAGAGTAGCCAAACCTGCACATCCCTGCAGTGTGGAATGAAAAGACATTTCTTGCAATTCAGGAGCCATGAACTTCAGCAGGCACTCCCTGCACTCTCAGCCTATTGAATACATGCCAAGAAAAGAAACCTGTCATTTCTGTAACAGCATTCATCCTTTGTTTGCCATGGTATTTTTCAGGGGGAACATTAAATCTGCCTTAGCAAAAAAAATTAACATCTGGAGATTCTCAGTTTGGAAATAGCGGGTGATGTGTTTGGCAAAGGACAAATCCATGACAAAGAATTTAATAAAAGAGGGAGACGGGATAGCTCATGGGACCAGTACTTTAAACTTCCAACTGGGGTGTGAAATGGTGCTTACCAATAGCAAATGGTGGAGTATTGCTAAATGTTAATAACCTCTGCTTAACATCACCATCTTCCTATTTACATACATATTAAAATGACCATGACTTCCCTGTTTGTATTTCCTCACTGGAAACATTCTGGGAAACAAGATTATTAATGAAAATTTCATCAAATCAAAGAATCCCTTGGAAATATTGGAGGGCATTTTTAAAATGTGAATTGCTGATTTGCAACCATTCCCATTTTCTCAGGAGATCGGCTTCCAAGGGTTGTATTTGTGACCTGCGTTGGGTGTTCACACAAATACATAGCCTATATCCACAGTGATCCATTGCCTGGCAGCAGCCCACAGGAGCCTGTAGGGATGGGGAGTTTGAAACTGTAAGATAACTATAATAAATCAATATCCAGGCAGCCTGGGGACTTTTTTCCTTAATATATTCTTGCACTTCTTGCAGAAGTTATGACATATTTCATTTTCCTGTGGATAACATACAGAGCAAATGAAAGTCTTAAGTTTTGAATTTCTGTTTTATACTTGCTCTGGACAACTAAGTACTTTCCTTGGCCTTTTTAGCCACAGAAAGTCTGGGACATCCCAAGAAGCAGATCAGGCTCTTCTATCCCAAATCCTAACAACTCCTTTGTTAACTGCAATGCAATAGAAATATTTTCACCAGCTACTCATTTTGCACATTCTTCCTGCTTTCAAAGGTTGGACTGGAACAAAGCTTGTGTATTTAGGAGACTCGAAAGCACCCGAGATCTTAGGACATGCAGTACCTATTGCTTAAGACCCATGGACCAAATTCATCCTGGAAGCTGCTGCCAGGAGCCAAGAGACTTCCTTGGTAGATCCACTTGGCTCCAGGTGCCTGCAGTCATTGCCTTGTGCTGAAATGTGTCAAATCAGCCCACACTCACCCATTTCCCTGCGTGTTCTTCTGAAAAGGATCCACTGGGCACTCTGCAAAGGAGCCACTCCTTGTCAGAGGCCATCCCAGCAGACTCACACACTCACTGCACGAAAGGCAGGCAAAAGAAGCCACAGTCAAGACTTCTAACTTGTCAAAGGTGAGAACTACATCTTCTCTTGTCTCTGTAACTGTTTTAAGGAAGGAACAAATTAAATTGGCCTAAAAGATTGCTCCCAAGCCTGGAAGACCATAGGGCAAGAGAAGGAACATGTTCTGTCGTCTGAAAAACCAAATTAAGTGAAATGCTAAAACCACAAGATTTGTTTACTACAGGAAGCACTTACATTTCCAGACTTGAGAGCAGTTTCTTCACAACCCTGATTAAAATTACTCATCAAAACATTGCACAGAATTAACTTCATTTCATATGGTGAACAATTATGCAGCTTGGGTGGAGTGGAAAATACCCAGCATGTTATTAGTTGTATTTAGCAGAGGCATGTGGTAAAATGTCTCCATTTTCCTGTCTTGGAGCTGCATGCCAATATAGGCTTTTACCAAGAAAAGCAAAGGTGAGCTGGAGAAGCTCAGCCTTTAAAACAGCAACACAGGAATGAACAGCAGTGAAACAGAGACTTTTTCAAATGCAAGTTTTTACTTTGTTCTTCCCATAAACCCATTGCAGAACCAAACTAGCTAGAGAAAACAGGTTGTGTAGTGCATGACACAAGTGGTTTGGTACAGGACAAACAGCTATTTTTTTCAGCATCTCTCTTGGATGTTTCAGAGATGTGACAGGGTTTAGATGTGATGAGGTACTCGCATGTGACAACCACATTTGAAAGAAAGACCACGTATTTTGACTTTGATTAAGCTGATCAATGCATTCTCCTCTAGCACCTTTTCTATGCCTAACAAAGTCACAGGATTAGATTCCTTATGATGCCTTTTGGCATTTTGGTGCTAAAGAAAGCTTGGCAGGCAGCTCACTTAGGAAAGAGAGACAGAGAAAATAGACCCAGAGCAAACTCAGCCATGGATGGGACCTGAGTTTTGGGACTGCTTGTTTTAATATCACAGCTTGGACTAGGGCACTATTTTTCTAGTAACACTAATCCAGAACTGATTAACATTTCACCTAAAGCGTAATGGTTTATTGTCATAAATTCATCACAAATTTACAGCAATTATAAATGAGAAATGCACTTCAAGAAAATAGACTTACTGAGGGGGAAGGGGAGGGGAATATTTACTAGGGCACGCAGCTAAAAAACCTCATGCTGACAAAGCACGTTAAAGATTTCATGTAGAACTCTTATCATAGCCAGCCAGTGTTTGCACAGCCTTTCAGTCAAATGGGTTTTACTAAAGGATATTTGAACAAGAAAAGAACCCTTGAATCAGGCAGACACCACGGATGAAAGACTCACAATTTTGACAAAGCTCCTACGCGCAAGCTTAAAACAAAAGCATGAAACTCCTCCAGATTTGTAGCCAACTTTATTCCTTTCACAGCGCTGGCTTTCAAATACTTTGTGAAAAAATGTTGTCATAACAATAAAGCGTGAATAGGCAAATCCGTGTATTCCCAGTTGTTGTCCCAAGCAAACAAGAAAAACATTTCACACTTCACTATTAATACAATGTCCCTTTGTCCCAACACATGAAAGAGCTATTTAAAACAAATAAATGAAGAGATAGCTACATTTTCGTGAAAGTCTGGAATTTTTTTAAATGCTCAATGTATTTTCACGTTTTCTTTTGCAAGTGAGTTTTTTCCACCAGCTCTGACCAGACAATACCACCCGAAAATGCCAGAAGAGCTATAGAAGGGCAATACATTGTGTGTTTCAGTTGCCTGTCATCAACAGAGAATATATTAAGGTAATTAAAAGCCCTGCTAGTAAACCCTGGGGCCTCTACCCTCGAGTGGGGAAGACCAGTGCCAATGCATTGACTGAAATTTAAAGTCCACAATTTGTTCCCAGGGTGTCAATCTGCAAATAATTATTGCTATATGGCTTTATGGACATACTGGTTCCTACAGGAACGGCTTCAGCCTCTTCCAGCTGGGCATTCCTGATGTATCTACCATCACAGCATCAGCATGGTGATGGTGGGCAATACCCTGGCAAGATGCAGCTCCTTTGTGCCAGGAGCAGAGCTGCAGACCTGTTAAGCAACAAAAACTGAAGATCCCAGTGCCAACAAGGAGAGAGAGAGCTTGACTGGTTTCACCAGTGTTAAGTTTTTCTTCTTTCTGTAGATATTTATATACAAGTTTTAGTCTTCAGTTAATAAATGCACACTGTTCTTTTGTTATTACCTACACTGTAGCTAAGCCAGATATTGAAAGGTGGATTAAAGGAAAGGCATTCTACATTTTTCTCCTACCTCTCCCTTTCTTTTGTGTCTTTGCAAAGTCTATAGAACTTTATACAGAGACATAATATAACTCAACTGAGTCACAACCAGTACAGCCAGCTCTGTGTACAGAACACATCTCTGTGCAGGATGTGTACTCTGCTCTGAATGGTGTGGCATTTGCTGATTTTTAACACATTAAGTATTCAGATTTTCTTCTAGGCTTACTCAGAATTTTGTAATAAAGGCCCTCTGCATACTTGATTTATTCATTATTCTCATTATTTTCCCATGTGATCTTTATTTTTATTCTCTATTCTCACACTTTATGCTGCTCAAAGTAGCCAAAAGGTACTATTGTGAAACTGCACAAGTAGGCAAGGATCAATAAAAGTTTGGTCTGCCTGTACCAATTCTTCGTTTCTCATCCATTTTTCCTTGTTCTATGCAACCATTTTCTTCCTGGCATATTATGTGGTTAATGCCACACTGAGTCTTAGAGGAATCCAGACTTCTCTTTCCCATGTTCCATAACGTAACGTAACATAACATAACATAACACAACACAACACAACACATAACATAACACATAACATAACAAGAAAGCTGAGGATGGACTTTGGATAAAGGCACATAGCCAGTCATAGGATAAGGGGAAATGGTTTCAAACTGACAAAGGGTTGATTTACATCAGATATTAGGAAGAAGTTTTGTGCAGTGAGGGGGGTGAGGGCCTGGCACAGGTTGCCCAGAGAAGCTGTGGATGCCCCATCCCTGGGAGCTTTCAAAACCAGGTTGGATGGGGCTTTGAGTACCCTGGCCTAGTGGAAAGCGTCCCTGCCCATGGCAGAATGTGGAACTACGTCCAACACACACCATTCTAGGGCTCTGTGATAACAGAACACAAGCCTGATACTCCTCCAGAAGCCACCAGCAGTTGGCAGCTACAGCTTTGGGGGCCATAAGGCTTTATTATTATTCAGCACAGATTTCCCCTCCACACCGATTCACCGTTCTACTTTCCCATGGCATTTAACTTCCCAAAGCTGGCTTAGGAGACTGACATTTGCATGGGGGAAAAAAAAAAAATGAACTGAATTTTGAGTCTCGAGCTTGGTGTCTGAGCCAGGGGACTCTGCAGGAGGAAAAGCACAGGTGAAATGCCTGGGAAAGCTTAATGCTAACATCACTGTAGCTGGGATAGGTTGACACTTTCTGCCCTGTCTGTGTCAGGTCTAAGGGCTTTTCTGCTTCTCCTATTTGAGACAGAAAGTGTGTGAATTCCCAGTTCTCTCCTCCTGCCCCTCAACGAGCTGTTTATAGGATTACAGGCTCTTCCTCCAGACCCAGTATCATGGTCTCCTGCCCAGGCTGAAGCAAGTGGCAGGGATGGGTTAGCAGCAGACGTGCCTCTATGTGTTAATTAAGGCTCAGCCCAGGGTGATGTGGATGGAGCAGTGGCCACCAAAGCCCCAGCACCCCCAGCCCCAGCCCCCAGACGGGCAGTGGTGAAAGCCCAGCGCTCAATGAAGACACTGGGAGTCCTTAAGACATCTTTTGAAAGAGATTAAACAGCCCCCACATTGGATTAGAAAGATGATGCCTGACACATTTAGTTTCCGTTACCTTTTGTGTCCCCGCTCAGTGCACAGACCTGTACCAAACACTGCATTATGATGCAAATTTCCTTGAATCCCTCTGGGATTTCACAGAATCCGTAAGACCTTCACAGCAGGAAACCCTATTCTTACTCTCTGTGCACATATCCTGCGTAAGCTGTGCCTAAGGGCCATCTAGAGGATGCTGAGCTCCCAGAAAGCGAAGGGGTCAGGGGTTTGTGGTGAGAAAAAGGACTTTAATCTTGGGATGGCAGTAAATGAGGATGAGCAAAAGCGCCTCAGCATTCCTCAGATTTTCCCTGCTGAAGTATGTTGTGGGGTCAATTAGAAAAATTCCCAGGCTGAATTGTGTGATTAGGAAAAACTATTTGTTGCCAGAGGAATCACTTCATCTCGAAGTGACAAAGAATAGATAAGACTGAGCAGAACCACCCCATAAAATACTACGATGAAGTTCCATTCAGTGAAAATATTTTAATACACTTCTCCAGTGCAAGGAAAAGAAGGCTCCAGTGATATTTCCAAGAGAAATATGTATTTAATAGCTCTCATACACTTCCTTGAAGGAAACCGCTCAAAAATCTGAACCCTCTTTTTGAAAAAAGGGGGCAGGGGAAAGAAATAATCACGCAAATCATTTATCTCCCATATGCTGCGGAGAAGGAACAATTTCTGCCCTCAGCTCATGACCACAGAGTTATTTTGAGGGAGGTCTGCTATTCAAGCCATGCCGTTCTCTTATTTTTACTGGCACTGGAGAAGCAGGAGGTTGTGTGTGGAAGGGAAAGGCTTTTCTGCCTCTGCTGGAAGTGCCAGCATTGCTGGGCTGGGAGAGCAGGGACGACCCGCCACGCAGGCTCCAGTCCCCAATCCACCAAGGCACACTGAATCCCAGGCTTGGCCCAAGAAGCTGATGAAACTCCATTTTCTTCAACAAATAAATGAAAGAAAGAAAGAAAAAAAAAAAAAGTCAACCAGCTGGCTAAATTCAAGTTTACCCCCAGTCCCTTCAATTCTTCCCCCCAAGCCCCTCGCTCAGAGGAAGCCCAAGCCCCATGGCAGATGCTCAATAATGTTCCTGCTGTACGTGCCAAAGCAAACAGGGGGAACTTTCAGAGCCCTCCCCACAAGCTTTATGTAATGCAAACAGAAACAGGTCTTTCTACACACCTAAAATGTTTTTAAAAAACTTGCTTTTCAGACTCTGTACTATTCTTTCTTGCCCTTGATTCAGTTTCGCACTCCAAGAGATGTTGGCAGGCAGAAATGTTAGTTTAGCTGTCATACCCTGCAGAAAAGAAAAAAAGAAAAAGGCAGAGTGCTTGATTTTCTCCACTCAAGATGCAGAGAGACTTTACCATAGACAAAGCTTTAAAATAAAGGAGTGGACAACGCCTTATTCAAGTATTCACATTTATTTGCTGCCATTAATTGAATCCAATGTGGAGTAGTTCATTTTTTAGAGTGAACCCTTCAAAGCCTGTGCAGAATCTGACAGGACATTGCAAGGGACTCTCAGTGCATCTTCATTGCAGTTTATTGATCCTACTTCTTCAGTACATCTTCATATGCCCATTCTTTATTCCCCCTTAGCTACTTGGATTTAGAGGCCCTTGATCTACTGAGACCTCAAATAAAGCGAACAAAATTTAGGTGTAGTCTACAAGATAAATAGAAATCTCTTAGCTAAACTGGGGTTTGCATGCTAAGAAACAAAACATGCTGCTTCTCATACTCCTTGGCTCCCTTTAATAGGATGCTAATGAAAAAACAAAAAAAGTGGGAGGTACAGAATGGAAGGTATTTCTTCTGAGCCAAAGCGAGACCAGAGGACAGAAGACATCTATCACTGCACCCATAACTTCATGATCTAGACCACTGCTGGAAGGAGATTTAACCACTGCAGTTAGTTATACTGCCTTACGATACCATCACAAAGTTCATGAAGTTTCCTTGATAATAAAGCATCATGCATTCATTTTATAATTGTTGGTAACATAGATCCCATGTCAAGGTTTCCCTTTGATGTGTGTTTTTTCCTGGGTGACTGATCTTTGTGAATAACTCCTCAGTAGTGTTGCCCTCCAAATGGGGATTTTGTTTTTTGAGCTGTAGTACGTTGCAAATTAACCCAGTGGAGTTCACAAGGGGCTTACGGGAGGTGTCAAAAAGAGAGCTTGTATTGTATCTGGGTTGATTTATGACCATCTTTAAGACTCCACCTTGGCTGCACTTTGCTCAGGGAAACTTGCTGTAGCAGGGAATCAGATGGGGATTTTAGCAGGAACCAAAACATCAAGGATTGAGGTCTAACCTCATTTGGTATGTTTTACTCCCTGCACAATCAAATAACACAGTGTGCATATGTGGGGGCTCATTTTACTTGTAATTCATTTGCAGGGACAGCAACACCATCTGGGACTGATTGTGAGTAGGTAGCTTTCGGGGATAACAAATCTTGCACAAAGCAGACACTGCCAAAAGATACAAGTATTGGTATTTCATCCCCTTGAAGAGCTCAGTAGGATGGACAAATTATCCATGTGATCATAATACCTGAACCCTAAGTTACCTTTCCCATCAATATGCACAAGACCTTTCCAAAAGAAATCGAAATAATCATCCACCTGTGACTTGTGTGAGAGACCATTTGGCAAACCAAAAGCAGAGGAGGGTGGAGGGATCAGCAAGTGGATCCTAATTCCTTTGGAAAGTCAACAACACGACATCTCCCTTCCTATATTTAACTGAATTAGGAAATGTTATTTTTTTTTCTATAAGATGTTTCATACTGAGACTCGATATGGGAGTCTCCGTGTTCCTGAGGACTCCAGTGGTGCACTGGCAGTCCACGCTCCAAAGCACTGTGGAGCAGTGCCAGGAGCAGAACGGAGAGGTAAAATGAACAATGCCTTCCCGGGAGAAAGTCCAAGATTGATTTCTTACCCTGGGCAAGAGGTGTTACCCAAGTGGGCAGTTCTGTGGAGAAATGGGACTTCTGCCTTTGGAGGGGCACAAATGGAACAAAAATAAGGAAATCATGATTTTCAACACTAAGTCCTGTTTACTTGTTCAGTGATGCACGTAAATACTGGTCAATTCATAAAGTTCACTGTTTTCTCTTAAAAAAAAAAAAAAAGACACTGACATCCATCTGAATCCTATTTCAATTTTTTAAATCCAAACAACTCAGTGGGAGAACAGAGGGTATCTTCATGGTCCAACTACTGGGCAAGCTCTCCCAGATCATGGCTGCAGGAAGAATTTAATTCTTTTTTCTCTAACTATAACCTCATAGAATACACCTATAGAAGCTCAAATGTTGCACAGTCTGTGTGTTAGAAAGGCACATTTGCTTTCTGCCATGGAGTTCCTTTAAGACACCATGGACGAAAGAAATACAAAGAAAGCTTTAGTCCAAATGGACTCTCAAGTTCACAAAATATGTCATATGCATGTTACTATTTTAGGGCGCCTTTTTTATTTATTTTAAACATAAATTGCCCTGTGGGAAAAGCTGGCTGCATGTCAGCACCACAGAAACCTAATTTTAACTCCAATGAATACAACTATTTAGAAGGCCCCCTTTCTGCAGAGGAAAAGCCCTGCCATTGCTGGCAGTTTTGATGTGATATGAACACATATTTCTAAGACATTCAAATGGACTGGCTTAACAAAATACTGTGTTTTTACTCATGCATCTTTAATGTTCTTGGCAGCTCCCAGTCAGAAGCACTGTCATTCAAAATAAGAGAATGACAGACATTAATATGGAAACATTCAAGCTTTTAACTGAGCCGGAACAATAATTATGCCATCCAATTTTATTTTGAAGAGTATTGACCTTGGTCTCCACGAGCAAACAAGATCCAAAGGACAAAGATATAAAGAGGCGCTTGGGGAAAGAGAAGGAGAAGTTTTCTGAGCCTTGCACAGCATCAGAACCCCCGTTTGAAACTAAAAATATCATCTCAGAGCCTATCGGGGGATTCATGGTATGACACAACAGTGAATCAAGTCTTTACTACAGGAAACACTAATGCTCTGAAAACACTGTGCTGACACATCAAGGAAACAGCCTTCGAAAGGGGAATTCAGCGTTGCACAACCCACCCCACACTTTGCCCAAATATAAATAAATTATAGGAACATATGCTCCGTACGCTGCTCCCAGATGCTGGAAGTGCAAAGACCAATAATGAAACCCAAGGCTAGCAGGGAAAATCTGTCGACAACCACCACGCTCGGGGAGTGTGGAGGGGGAACAGCTTTTAATGAAACAGGTCAGGACAGTCTGAGAGGAGCTGACAACAACAGGGGATGGTGGAGCTGATGTCTCCAAGTCTTCTCAGTGCTTACCAGTAAGGGCCATAACCCCTCGCAGACAGTGAAATTGTGTTTTATTACACCTATAAAAGCATGCAAATTTTTTGGGTTTTTTTTCTGAGACAATAAACAGATGGTTGTCTTGTGCTCAGAAGCAAAAGGGAACAGATTCCTTAGTGTAGACATTAGATACTGATGATATGATAAATTATGCAGTATTTGTGTGAGTGTTTGGCCAGGGTTGTACCCCAGTGAAGTACAACCTCCTGCAGCAGCATGCACTGTCCATCAGGCTCTCCTTCTCAAGAGGAGGAGGAGGAGGAGGGAGGAGAAGGGGCAGGGGGGTCCAACATGCAAAAGTAGCAAGGAAAAAGTATTAAAAAATAAAAATCCAGAAGGGTTGTTTAAATTTGGCTTTGACCATCTCCTTTATGAAGGTGATCTCCAGCTACACTTGCCTGCTCACACAGCCCAGTGAGGTGATGTCTCATCTTGCCCCCTGCTTGTCTGCAATCCAACTCTGCCTGACAGTGGGTTTTTTAGCTGGTGCCAAGGGGAAAAAAAGGCTTTCCACTACCCCAAACCGGGCATTTGCAAACATCCTGCTGTGTTTGTGGCTCTAGTGACTGATAGTCACAAACCATGGGGACAAACCCACAAGGTAAAGCGAATGGAATTTCCCCTGTGCGTGTACATATGCTGCTGCCTGTGTGTGTGTACTTAGACTAATGCAACAGAAATCTCTGTCAGAATCTGAATTATATTTCCAAGTTGCAGCACACATTAATTTTTCAGGATTTGGAAACAGGCACTCGTCTTGTCTAGACTAGACTATCGTAATTCTCTGACAAATGGCATTTTTTCCAGCTGCTTAAACAGTCTTCACAAAAGTCCCGTCTCCTCGTGCTTCCCTCCATCCGGGAGAAACATGAAAACACTTCTGTCTCTCTCCATTTTCTTCACTTTTAATCTCTTAATTTATAGACAGACACTCGAAATTGCCACACATACATGCACAAGAAAATCCCCAGAAGGCCTAATACCGACTATCTTAGTGCCTGGGCTTAACCTGCAGCACATAAACAGAGGCATTTCCCTGAAGGATGCTATTCATGCACTCAACATGATTAAGGATTGCCAGGATTGGAGCCTGGAGGTGCTGCTTGTGCACAGGCTGGTTTTTATCCACACATCAAAAATAAAATAAAATAAATTTAGCCTCAGAGAGGCCGTGGCAGCAGTGTTGTGGCAAGGCAGGGTGAGAAGAATCATAGAATCATAAAATCAAAGAAGAAGGGACAGAGGTCAAGATTGAGTCTTACTTGGGCTGAATTTTTGGGAGCCCCAGCCATGACATGGTCCAAATTGCCACTTTTTGGATCTCCTCAGCTATCCCTGCTCTTTGCCAGTTCCCTGGAGAGTCGGTGACATCTGCCAGGCAAAGCATTTCCAAGGCACCCTGGAAAGGGTTTGGTTTGCAAGATGTGAGCAGAAGTCAATTTTCATGTCTGGAAGTCTCTTTGGAAAGGTTTCAAGTCACTGCCAGTTTTTTTCCCAGACTGTCCTATCTAGGCAACCTCTAGGGAGTTAGAATAATTTCCTCATCACTTATTAATTCAAGCACATTCTTCACCTTGATGTGCAGCTCCAGTGAAGTCTTCTCTAAATTCCTAGTTCCCTTTGAAGACATATCTCTATAATGGGCCTGCAAAATTTCCTGACTCCTGTATGAGATGACAAACTTTTAAAACCAGCACTTCTGGCTGAGATCTGCATTGCAGCAAAGCTGGAAGGGAAAGCTTTTGCAAACATCCAGGGAGCTTCCCATACCATAGGAATGCAGTCCCTTTTATTTTATTTGTATTACAAAAACCCTACTAGTGACAAAAAAAAGAGAGTTTCGTCCTCCAGTAGGTGTGTAAAACAAGTACAAAAGAAATCCAGGCAGAAAGGGGGATGAAGAGGAAGAAGCAACATAGAATTCTGAGAGTTTGAGTTTCCAGGGTAGGTGGAAATAAGTGCCTTTTGGTGAAAAAATTAGGTTTATTTGTCAGTTGTACTCAACAACCCCACAGCAACCTGAAAGCTAGTTTTTCACAGAAATCCCAGTTCTTGACAGAGTGTGAGTTTGACCTGATTTCTTCATCAAATAATTCTTTATAACTGACAAATAGCTGAGGCTGCAGGATTTGGACAGAAACTGTATTTTTATGGCAAGGGCATTTAGCACCTTTCAAAAAAAAGCAAAAACCCTGCATTAAAGCTGTAAGTAATACTGTGCAGAGCATCACAGAATGGTTTGGCTGGGGGGGACTTTAAAGATCTCCCAGTTTTGCAGGGACAGAAGGGCACAAGCCCTGCCAGTTGTCAGAGGCAGTGGTGCACCTGCCTTTTGTGCTGCTAAAAAGCCCCGTGCTCCAGGAGATGAAACATTCTGCAGACATTCACAGATGGAGGTGCACATTAAAAAAAAAATAAAATAAAAAAGGTGCTTTAACACCTGCTTGTCTGTGCCAGTTTCTTTTTATTTTTTCCCCTGGCTCCTCTGGCCTGTGTTTGGGCACTTCCATTCTCCTCTTGGCACACATCCCGAGATAGGCAGTGAGGCTGTTTTCTAGGGAGGAGGATGGTAATTGGGGGACATTCCGCTTTTTGATGTGCAGGGCAATTAAATTCTCCGTGAATAGAGAAGAAAATGAACCATTGGGTGTCACTTGAAAGCAGGGATGTGTAGTGCCATTTCTAGGCACCAGTGTGAAATACAGAGGGGCAGAAGGGCAGCCCCGAGCCCTTTATGCAGCAGCCAGAGCCGCCCGCAGATGCAACAGGCACAACAGCCCATTCAGAAGGGAGGCTACACAATAGGTCATGAGAAAAACCTGTTGCTCCTGATTAAGTTTGCAAATACTGTATCTGCAGGGATTCAGAGGCCAGAGGAAAAGTCCCAACTGGAATTCGGAGGAGCGGAGACTCTGCATTGCCAGCAGGTCTTATTAAAGCAGCACTCACCCAGCAGCTCTCTCACTCCTTTGCACACATTATTCCATTACCATTTTGGCAGGGTTTGGCTTCCTTTTGAACTAGCAGTTAAGAATATACCCTGAAACAATGTGTTTCATTAATTAAAATTCACTCTAATATTGACATTTTTGCATCCAATCTTATAAACATTCCCAAGAAGAAAACAAACTACCTGGGATTCACTCCACCTTCAAAAGAGCTAATACAGAGATTTAGGGCAATGTTAACAAATCTTGATACTTTCTTATATGTCACAGAAGTTTACAAAAATAGTGTTTAAGGAAGATGTAGGTGCAACTTCCCTATTAAACAGCAAGGAAAATGGGGGGAAAAAACACATAGAATTGTTAGCCAGTTTCCACAATGTGGTGTTTTAAGTTACTTCTCAAGCCATGTGTGGTGTGGCATCCCAGGGCAGATGAGGCCTTATGTAGGAAGTTGGAATATGATAATCAGCATTACGTTACCTACAAAGACAAAGAGGACAAACTCAGGCAAAAACAGGACAGGTGAGGAGACCTGATTTTGGCATTTCTGAATGGAGTCTGATGAAAAAAAAAAGAAAAAGTGGGAAAAAAAAGAATTTCAAGTGTTTGACTGATGCAGCAGTGCAGATCCCATTCATTTCCAGCCCCTTTCACAAATCCAGTCTGCTGTCACAAATCCTGCTCTGAACCATCAGGACTGCAGAGTGTGAATGTATCTTGGGGTCATACCAGAGTCATATTCAGGGATGCACACAGATACACAGAGGTAAGTGAATTTGCACATGGAGTAGGATGCCATGAAACACACGATGTCGCAGCTCTCCTTTCTAAAACACTTCCTTCACAAAGTCAGTTCTCACCGAATTCCTTGTGCCCTGTCTAGCTAACTTCATTTTTTCTCAAAGCTGCTCCCATCTGCAGCTGTTGGCATTGAAAAAGCACCTGAATCTGCTTACAAAGCGCAGCAGCAAACCAGGCTGTGACCATCACACACTGCAGTGAGAGCATCCTCATGGTCAGCTGCTGGGCAGGAACACTGAAACACCTCTGGGGATCAGCTTCACAGCCCTGGGATTGTTAAGAAACTCATGAGGGTCGTTTTAAAGGGAGGACTTTGGGACACAAGAGCTGTGAGGGGTAAGGGAAAGTGAGCTGTGAGGTGGGAGATGTCAAAGCCAGAGGTGACCCTGCTCTCCTGGTGGAGTTCTGCCCACAGAGAGATCCATCACTGGCTGCAGGGGCAGCCAGGGCAGAGTCAAGAGTGCCAAGCTCACGAGGTGGCTTTAAGTCAACACCAAGCAAAACTGTTTATGTAGAAAGAGGCAATTCACTTAGCAGAAAGAAAAAAAAAAAGGTATTTGTTCAATTCTATAAGGATTCCAGAGTCTGGGCTTTTAAAGGCACATTAGCACTCCTATATGAACAAGTGTTTACTTTTCCTGTCTACCTCATTTTCTTCATTATTGAAGATCCCCAGGGTCTTATCTAGGTCCAAGTGGGTTTACACTTTAACTCTCAACATACCATTTTAAAGCAGAGCTTTAAGAAGCCTCTCCTGCTTTCCCCTCCTTGTACTCCAGACCCAGGGCCATGAAAAAATGCACATCTAAAACTGTGTGAAAAAAGACTGCTTCAGAAAGACAACTGCCTACTGTTTTCTTACCTGTGAATTAGAATAAAATCCCATGTTGCATTTTGCTCCCATAATCCACAATTCTTTAGCAACCTCCTGGGAAAAGGCCCATTTCTTTGAAGTGTTGTTTTTCCAATGCAGCCCAGGTTGTTTGAGTCAAAAGCAATCAAGTACTGTTTTCCAAAGCAGTTGCAATGCAAACTTTATGACTGTTATTCAGGAGCAGCACAACCTAAATTAAAATTAATGCAATCAGACTACCTGATTCATATGCTGCTGCACACCAAAAATGTAGCATTCAAAAATTTCATGTACATACCGTGCTATTCAAGTACAGCATATTGTCCATGAAAACAGTACCAAGAAAAAGCACTGCAAACCCAGTGTTTGGAAACATGTTCTCCCCATTTCATATTTCCTTCCTTCCCTTAAATCATCCACAAGTGTCTTAATATTCAATAAACAGAAAATACAAATTATAAACCCGATTTGCTATTTTGCATAATATTTCATCCATCAATCTGTTTGAAAACAGCAAGAAAAAAAAAATCTTTATGACCTCATTTTCTACATGCAAAATGACAAGATTGTTGGCCTGTGCACTACAACCTACCTAAATTTTTCCTCTCATGTATTGCCAAGAAGGTATTCACATTTTTCCAAAAGAGCACATCTCGAGCCTCTGGCTGTAAGGCTTCATGCACTGGTTAAATAAAATTAGAAATCCAGCCTAAAAGAAATCAAACATGTCACAGACATCTAGACATGATATTCCATTACAGATATTCCATTGCAGAAATTACTTGGAAATGCTACAGTTTGATGCTATGGTTTCCTTCATTTAATTTAAAATTACCTCAAGAATGTTAATCATCTCACAGCAGTAAATCCCTCCTTGTGCCAAGCATTTCCCAGAAAACCTAGAACTCTTTGTTCATGCTGATTGGGATCTCCAGGGGATTAGGTGGTCTGTCCATAGAAAGGCAAAGGAGGGAGAATAATTCAAACCAGTCTTTGAAGATCACAATGCCACATAATCCATGGCTGAGTGGGAATCAAGAGCAAGGATTCACCCAGGCCACCATTTAGGCTGGTTTACCTGCATACAGGTATTGTAGTTATTGACTCAAAGCATCACTTGAGGGCTACAACCCAGCCTGCAACCCACAAGGTGCTGCACAGACCTCTGGTGAAGCAGAGTCCCTGCCCTTTAGGGAGCTGAACCAGCTCCTGGTACAGCGACCAGGTGGCACAAGAGAGCTGGCCATGGTGGTCATGGAGCAACCAACCTCCTGGGCTGCTGCTTGTGGTCAGCACTGGCTCGAGCAGGATTCATGGAGCAGGACATCTCACCGGATTCATGGAGTAGGACATCTCACAGGACTGATAGAGCAGGACATCTCACTGGATTCATGGAGCAGGACATCTCACAGGACTTCAGTGCATAATCAGCTACTGCCCATCAGCTGAGGTACTACGGCTCATTCCACACACGCTTTCAGCCCAGAACAAAAGCAAAGTCGTAAGAATTGGCAAAGCACTCTCCCACTGCAGACTCCGTTAAGAATTGCACCATTTCTGCAAAGGGTCAGAAGGAGACGCGGGGCTCGTTCTCAAATCTCTGCTGACACAGGGAAATTGGACTGTGCTTTGGAGCCCTGGTTCTCATGTGAGCCAGCGTGTATGGCCTGAGAACATGGACCTCTCTCACACACATCTGCCACACATGTGAGGGGTCACAGACACACAAGGATAGCAAAGGCTCCAACTATTGCATCTCACATAAGAAAACAAGTTTGGACTCAGCCTCGTGGGCTCAGGCTGCCAAGTGACTCGAGTTTCCAGAGTAAAAACACTTGTGCAAGCAATGGAAGCAAGAACTGAGTCTGACTCCAGAGCTTACCAGGAGGGAAATAAAGAGGAGAAAAGGAAAGTAAAATTTCTTTCTATTGCATGAGGGAAACGAGACAAGAAGTGGATGATGTGCCACTGCCAGGATTAATGAGCTCTAGAACACCTAATAAAAGTGTTCAGGGACTTCTGCAACCTCGGAAAGAAAGAGGCTGTAGAGAGATACCACTCATTTCACACATCCTACAGAAAAAGCAGGGAGAAAGAGAAGGGAAACATACTCGCACTGCAGAGCAAAACACTCTGGGCTCTGTGTTTAATTAGGAATACAAAACAGTTTGCCAAATAGGGGAGGGAGCATTTGTAGGACACAGGAATAAACTTTCTTCAACAGAAGACATTTTCAAGAGAAACTGTTCTAGGCTCAGGGAAATGCCTCCACTCTGCAGTGGCAGCTGGGGAGCACAGGAGTGAATGGAGACAGCCATTAGTGGAGACCCTAATGGTGAGCTGGAACGGTGGGATGGAAAATGATGGAGCATGGATGTCATATTCCAACAGAAATAATATTTTCAAAGCTGAAGAAAAGGATACCCAGCTTACAAAGATCTGGTGAAGGACTGTCAGAACCATTTCATAGAATGCTTCACAGAATGGTTTGGGTTGGAAGGGACCTTAAAGACCATTTAACTCAAACTCTCCTGCCCACTATCCCAGGTTGCTCAGAGCCCAGTCCAGCCTGGCCTTGAACACTTCCAGGGATGGGGCAGCCACAGCTTCTCTGGACAACTGGACAGTACCCTCACAGTAAAGAATTTCTTCCTAATAGCCCATCTAACCCTGCCCTCTGTCAGTTCAAAGCCATCTGCTCTTGTCCTGTCCCTCCATCCCTTGTCCCAAGCACCTCTCCAGCTCCCTTGGGGCCCCTTTAGGCACTGGAAGGGGCTCTCAGGTCTCCCCAAAGCCTTCTCTTCTCTAGGCTGAGCAGCCCCAAATCTCTCAGCCTGTCTCCATGGCAGAGCTGCTCCAGCCCTTGCAGTATCATTCATGGTAAAAGCAGCACTGAAGACACAGGTCACTCTGCTGAGGAGAACATCAGTGGCAGAACTGGGCAGACACAGAGCCCCTTTAGGTGCCTGCCCTGGAGATGCCTCACAGTGAATCCACTGCGACACTCAGAAGCAGCAGCAATCCCATTCCAGGTGAGTGGCACTAAATAGCAGCTACATGACAGAGCAAACACAGCCACAGACTGTGCTGGGGGGGAGAGGAGGGGGAAGCCCCAGCCAGGAGAGGCAGGCTGGTCCCAAGCGAGATCATGAAGAGAACACGTGGGATGCAGCCAAAGCAAACAGGAGACAGATCTCCAAGGCTGTGACAGCAAAGCAGGAAGACAGGGATGTGCTTAGGGAGACATTTCCAGAGGCTGGGAGAGCAGGGAGAGGGTGCCACGCAAACAGCCTCACAGAGCCAGAATCTGGCCACCTATTCCCATATCTGCACATCTCAGAGGGAGCGTCCAGCAACCCAACAGAGCTTCACACTGAGCAACAGAACAGTAAAACCATTCATTTTCTGAAACTGGCCAAAATTCATCAAGTGCCATAAGAGGCACGGGGAGGGAGCAGCTCTACACACAAGGCCAGGTTTCATTTCAAGGGATTTTTCAGTAGCTGAAAGAGCTGACACCATAATGCAGAGGCAGAGGGAAACCAGAGGATTTATCTGCTGGTCAAGCATTAAGAAGCAGAAAGTAGATGCGCAAAAAGGTACCACAAGTGACAGGAGGACGAGTCTGGGCAGCTTTAAAAAATCCAGCCCAAGGAAAAACCTGTTTGTTTGGATGGAGCCTATTCATCCACTAGTGACTCAAGGCAATGGCATATGGTAACAAGCCAAGTGGCAGTGAAACATGAGTCACAGGAGACAGGGACTAACTCAAAGAAAACCAGCCAAGGCTAACCAAAAGATGGGATGAGTGGCAGGAGAGAAAAACCCAGCCCAGATGGCACCAAAGGAAGAAGTTATAAGACACAGAGTCAGCTGCAGCTCCACAGAGCAGGGCCACAGGTGGGCTCACAGGAGCAGACTCACACAAGGAGTGGAGCTCCACAACTGGAGCAAGACCCACTGAGCAAACCAGACAGCCCAGCCCTGGATCTGTAGCCTGTGCTCCAGGAGAGGATGAAAACAAGGTCACTTTCAATCCACCTCCAAAAAGTCACTTTACAACAGTTAAAGCAAGTGCATCTCCTCCTTGGCTCGTAAGTTCTGAGAATGAAAAGTCATTATGCAAAAATATGTTTATATCTACATAACTGTGATATTTTAGAGAAAATGTTGAGAAAAATACAAGGGGTGAGAAAAACATACTGTCTAAACTCCACCTCTAGCAGGCAGCCACCTAACATTTTTGGAAATACCTTTAATTGCACCTAAGGCATTAAAAAGGCCTCACACTTGTGTGTTGTGGCTGTGGCTCCCCTATAAGGAGGCATAAACCCCACCAGTTTCCAGCTAACCAGCAGAAAAGAGCTACACCACGGCTCAGCTGGCTTGCGTTCATTCCTGCCGGCCTCCCAGGGAGAATAAATACATTGAACAGCAAGAGGAGTCCAGGTATTACTCTGAGCAGACTCTATATAATTACTAAAAATAGATGCTATGGAAAATCCCTGTGCTTTAAGCCACTGCAGCTTTGGGCCAAATTCCAGAGGCTGTCACAACTGACAATGTGCACGTTTGTTAAGCAGCAGCACAGGCCACATCTAGTTGATTGGGGACTTCATAATATATGGTTTACTAATGAATTTTATGCTAGCTGCACCAGATCAGCAAGTTTATTTGGGCACATTCACGCAGGTTGCACATCGACTTGGAGCAGAGAGAAAATTCTTCACCCTTCCAGTGCTGTGGAATAAAGGGGATGTGTTCTCCCAGACCAAGGAGCACATTTGGCACACTGGACAAGGGTCTTGAAGGCTTTGAGGAGGGTCTACCACAGCATGATTAGGGTCTCTTGCATTTTGGCATGGACTCTTTGGGAAGTAAATATTTTTCCCGTTATATTTCCTCCACAATCTGTGGGGTAAAAACAGGGTAAATAATAGAAAAATCGTTTTTGCTCACAAGGAAATGTGTTTGGAGCCCAAAGTTGTGTTGTGTCCATTAAGGCAGCGGGAGAGGGAGGGCTCCTGGTGCCCTTTTCCCAGGCTGAGCCCTGGGTGAGCTCCTGGGGCTGTGGGGCTGCAGGCAGAGCTGATACTGATGCTGCCTTCCCTGCTCCTGCCCATCCCTGTCCTCCTCTTCCTCGGATCTTAAAGCTGTGGCTGCAGGAGGTAAGTCCTCAAACACAGGATAAAAGGTGCTTGTGTCACTAGGGCTGCTCTGCCTTAAAGCTGGCCCATGACCTGCCCCTTTGGCTGCTTCCCACCTTCGTCCCTTTCCAAGTACGCCTCTCCCACTCCTGGATGTCTGATTGCTGCAGCCTTGCATTAAGCAAACCAGGGAAGATCATTGCTCATCTTACCTGCATTAGAGACAGGAAAATCCAGTAGCACCTGGGCGAGCAAGGATGAGCAGAGCAGGAATCTGCATTTATAGCTTTGCTCCGTTCCCTCTTAGGGCTCTAAGAACTTAGCCAAGAGAGAAAATACAAATATTATTAAGCTGGGAGAGCAGTCAGCATTTCCAAGTGAAAACTTGTTCCGCAGGCACCGTGTAAGCAGGGAAGAAAATCTCATTTCATACAATTTGTCACTCTCCTTTGATTAAGTCTTAGTTTTCCACGTTTTCACCCTCCATCCCTCTCCCCCCTCAACCCACCCGTTCCCCTCTCACAATTCCCAGATTGTGCCTTAAACAACAATACCCCATCTGAAAGGCTATTATGCGGGTCCATGAATACATAATTCAAAATCAAGCTACCACAACAGTTGCTCTTAACTTTTTTAACCCCATTGTCGGCCGAGCGGCGACGTTCAGCTGCGACAGCCGACGGCAGAAATATGACACACGCAGGTTTTCCCACAGCCTTTCGCCCCTTCTCCTGGCTAATCCCATTGAGAGCATTGATGCCTGGAGCACAATGCAGGGATCCCCGCCGTGGGCTGGGGACTGGCCGCGGCTCAGCCACCCCGTGCCAGGGGGATCCCCTGCCACGGCTCGGGGTCTGGGGGCTTGGAGGAGGGTAGCAGGAACCTCTTTGCAGGGATGTCCAAGTCTGGCTGTAGGGGAGGGAGCCGCTGCGTGAGTCTGAACGTGAGAAACAGCCATTCACTGCGCCGTGGTTCCGGCACAGTGAGCAAAACTACAATGCAAAAATTGTCACCAAAAAAAACCCACAAACCCCTACTGAATAAACATCCCAGTGCTCATACGGGTTTGTTGCTGCCTGTTGGATTCCTCCTGCCTTTTTAGGCTAATTTTGGAGAACACCAAGAAACAAGGCTTTATAATCATCATCTGCACACTTTCCAGTTTAAAGGGTAACCGAGTGTATTTTGTGTTTGTAACCCAGCTAGACTAACCCACAGCACTGTCACCTGAAACCTGGCTCTGCATAGCATGCCGCCCTGTTAACTTGCCCCAACAGCTCGAATACATCCTCAGTGTCTGTAAAACAGCCCCTTTAATTTAGCTCATGAAAGGCAATTTCTGATTAATGTCAGGCTGGTTTAGTGCTCTCAGTACTTTGCAGGGGCTTCCCAGGCAGCTCTGTTCTCTGCTGAAGAGCAAAGAACAGTCACTCTAAAGGTAATTTTGGCACTTAAATTAAACCACAGCCACCGTGAGCCTTTTTGACTGTGGTCAAAGCCAGTACAGTGACTCTCCCCCCACACAAGAGAATGAGATAACCAGCTCTTTAGCCACTGGATTAATAGATTGTGAAAAGCCCGTCTCTAAAATTCAGCACAGGCATTTCTAATGGTCTGAGGACAAGTGAATGATGGCCTGATTTTTATTAAGTTTCACACAAAGGTGAATTAGTGTCTTTCGCTATGGCAACAGCAATAAAGGGATATAGAACGACTCCGAAAGGTCCTGGCTGTTGGGGAAATTGGTTGGCATTCTGCAAGCCTATTCAACCAGGAAAGGGTTTCATTATGTGCACTTCCCTCAGGTTGGTGGGTCTCATCACAGGCTTCCCTCCAGCAAACAGCTAGGGATGGGACAAGAAGGGATCAGGAAGCAGAGAGCTCATCCAGCCCCCTAAAATGGTGTGGTTGTACAAGGAAATCACCCTGCTAAAAGGAAGAAATACATGGTTAAGGGTTGCAGCTCACTGCAACCACTGGGGAAGAAAACAAGGAAAGGAAAACAGCAGGTCAAAGCCAGCTTGAGGCTTCCCACCAGCTCAGGCAAAGATGAAGCTCTGCTTTGTAAGCTGATCCTGTTGGCACTGACAACTTGCCAGCCCAAAAGCCACATGCTCTGCCTGAGCCCTCCAGCTGCAGGGCTGGTTTCTCACTGCAGGGGCCACATGATGCCTTTCCCTTGAAGCCTCAATACTCTTTTCTACTGATCGCTGTCTTATCCTACAGATCCCACTGCCCAGAGACTTCGTGAATGGTACCAAAAAATACCTAGAATACTCATTTGTACTCTGGAGGGAAAAAATGGAATAAAAACCAAAGAGAATGAGCATTTAGGCTGGTTAATGTTATGTTGCTGGGGCAAGTTCATGTACTCTGCTTCTATCTAAGAACCTTGCACCTGTGTGACAAAATATGCTCTTCCTTCCTTTTACTTCAAAAATATCATTAACTTGCCATAAGAACAGGAGTCTTGAAGTCTTGCACGAACCCATCAACCACTTCAGTTGTCCTGATCCAAACTGTGGCTTTCATCCTCGTTGACACTGGACATAAAGCTGTGTTACTCATCTGCCCCCACAGACTTCATGGGGATATTTCAATTTTCACTCAATCATGGAATTAGAGAATAATTTAGGTGGGAAGGGAAGACTTTTGGAGGTCAGCTGGTCCAGCTCCCTGTGACCCAAACATGTCCATTGAGCCATCCTTTTCACTTATTAAAATTGTCTTGCAATTTGTCCTTGAGCTTCACCTTATCTGTCATTTTCTTGACAGAGCAACTGCTTGGTGGACTTTCGCCCCCCTTTCAGTGCTCAGAGTAGTTCTTTGCAACAGTCTCTTCATAGATTAATAGGATCATTTAGATTGGAAAAGCCCTGTAAGATCATCAGGTCCAACCATTAACCCAGCCCTGCCAAGGCCGCCAATAAACCATGTCCCCAAGTGCCACATCTACACAGCTTTTAAATCTCTCCAGGGATGGTGACTCAACCACTTCCCTGGGCAGCCTGTTCCTGTGCCTGACCACTCTTTCAGTGAAGAAATGTTTCCTAATCTCCAATCTGAACCTCCCCTGGCACAGATTGAGGTTGTTCTCTCTTGTTACCTGTGATTAGAAACTGATTCCTACCTGGCTCCCACCTCCTGTTCTGGAGTTGTAGAGAAGGTCCCCTCTGAGCCTCCTTTTCCCCAGGCTGAGCCCCCACCAGATCCCTCAGCCTCTCCTACTGCTCCAAACCCTTCCCCAGCTCCATGCCCTTCCCTGGACATGCTCCAGCCCCTCAATGTCCTTGCTTGAGGATGCCAGAGTTCCTGGTGGGGCTGACTAAATATCATCCCATTTTTATTTTTTCCTACAGAAGGAGAAATGGTGCTTTCAAAGGAATAAGTGGCTCAGCAAAATGGAGCACCAGCTCAGCTCTGGCTCTGAGGAGCCTCCGCTGCTGAAGGGAACCACAAACTGCTTCATCAGAGCAAAAACCAGCAGCAAGGAGTGACTAAAGGAGGGAAAAGAGACTGCCAGGAGTGCTTGAGGTCACAGCCTGAGAGCCCTAATCAATAAAAATAAATGGTAATCTTCCCCCAAGGAAATGTTCTGTACCTTTCAATCTCATTTCTTCTGGAGCTGAGAGAAGCAATGGCATTGACTTTTTTGTTGACTTTTTTATTTACTCAAATGCACTGTGTACTGACTGTCTTAGCTCCAACTTCACTGATGTCTTACCTTACTTGAAATTCGTCCAGACAGTTTGATAAATGATTTGTGAAACGGCCCAGCATCACTTGTTCTTTCTACAGCACTATCAATAGAATATTCTCTTAAAGTACAGATCCCCCAAACACCAGGGGGGAAAACCCTTTCAGGATAGCAGCTGCACACTGCATATGTGCTGTGTTTATGGAAAGAGTAAACACGAAAAACAGACACAGTTGGTTTTAATTCATTTTGACTGACCCAAGGAGTCCTCCCCAGAGATAATGCTCAGGTCAGCCCATAAATTTTCAAAGAAGAGTGCATGATTTTCTCTGCATGTCCTCTATTAAAAAAAGCCAGAGATGTGTGGGGAAGGGTTTCTGAGCAGACATGCAATAAAGGCACTGACACAGAACTGGTGTATTCGTGGGCTAATTCACCAGAGGGGACACTCAGGGTACCAGCACATGCCATGGCAAAGCTCAACTGTCCCTGTAAAACCTGCTCCTGTGGACACAAGTACCTCATGTCACCAGAGGCAAGAGTCAGAGGCTCAGACATAACACACTGAATAATACCTTGCCCTGCAAAGAGCCTCCCTGCAGCCAACAGATGAAATCATGGGCTCAGATATCATTCAACACGGCTATCGCAATCTGATCCACGATTACAGCTCCTGGGAAAGTGTTCCCACTTCTCCCCTCCACCCTGTTTCTGTTGAAGGGACGTTGTCATAGAAGATCAAATTTTCATTTTCTCTTAGTTCTTTATAGCAACATAAATCTGGAAAATTCTGAAGCAGATGCCAAAACACGCTCCTTTTAATTGTAACCGAAATGTTGTAATGTTTTACGTCCTCTGTTGCAAGGCTGGACCACACTGTGGTGTCCTGGCTCTGGTGGAGTCCACCTCATCAAAACATTCCTCGTGGGCTTAGCCTTAAGCATCTGTTTATGTGCCCTGCTGAACTCAAGCCCTGCAAGGCAACTGCTGCTTTTGTTGACAGCAGTGTCGATTTCAGTGTTTCAAAAGATGCCTAAGTGGCACCCAGTTCAATTCTCTTACATTGCTTTGAAATTAGAAAATC
Source organism: Margarornis squamiger (assembly GCA_035222235.1). Taxonomy (NCBI): domain Eukaryota; kingdom Metazoa; phylum Chordata; class Aves; order Passeriformes; family Furnariidae; genus Margarornis; species Margarornis squamiger. The sequence continues at coordinate 31,295,114 of JAWWTY010000158.1, forward strand.
CTAAAGTCACTTTCAACAAAGACATAGCTGGAAGCACAGGAGGACAGTGCTGATGATCACCAATTTATCTTAATTCTCCAAATTCAAGCCAACTGCTCTCAATAATATTCCACTGAGGAGGTGATATTGACGAAACTCAGCCAAATACAAGAGCAAAATCCCTTTTTTCAATTAGATTTTTTTCTTAACATCTCCAAAACAGAGTTCCACCATGTGACAACATCTTGAATTAATTGAGCCATGGGCAATCCTCATTCTTTTTGTGTACTATGAGATGTAGGAAACACAGATGCTGCCTGTTTAAACTGTCAAACAAGTTTCCTGATGGTAGCTCTCGTGTCTGCTACAGCCTTGTTGGTTTAACAAATGTTGTGGATGCAAAGTTGGAACATGTGTGTAAAATATTCCCAGCTATAAACATCAGAATCATTAGGAATTTGGTGAAGGTTTGTACCATCATCATGAGAAGAACTGTAACTGCTCTGGCCATTTCACCATTTTCTATTTCAAATACAACCACACTTACCATGAAAAACCTCATCACCCAAAATAGGAGACCCTTCTATCCAACTTCAGGCAACAAAGCAAAAAGCTGCCATATAAAAACCCTTCAATTTTTCTTAGCTCATGGTAAGAAAAAAACCCCAATACTGCAGGTAATTTATAGCCTTTCTTACTACAACAATCCTTGAAAAATAGGATTAACTCAGCAGGAACACTGTGAAATCTCAGATGATGCATCTAATGGCCAGATACCGTCTTTCCACACACATTTCCATAGGTGAAATTGTTGAAGAAGTACACCAAGCATGAGATCTTCAGGGACCAGACACACCAAAGGGACTAGTGCAGCTGTGCAGCAGGAAAAGCGACAAGGCCATGGGTGAAACCTTTCAGAAAAGGCATAAAATCACAAGATATGTGGTTATTCTACTGAGCTCCTGATGCCAGAGGTGACACAATTCAGAAAATCCACTGAATATAAATTCATATGATAAATTCATGTTACACCCCAACTTCCACCTGTTTCGAGGGACAAGTGTTTACAGCTTGGCTCTGGTTGTGTTTTGATCCAGAGGACTTTTATTTCCAGTAAAAACAAGATGCACAGACAATTATTTAGTTGTATTTTTAGCACTCCCAGAAGGTCCAGGACACTGTAAACCTGATTTTACTTACTTTAAAACACACTAATGAACAATGGCATAGAGAGATGGAAAAAGAATCCCAGATGCTGGCTGGAAGAGAAACTGGGAAACTGCTTTCTTCTTATGTCAGAGTCAACTTTTTATTAAATATCCAACTATTACTACACACCACTAGTGATTGCAGGACTTCTAATGAAGACAGACTGCCGGCTTTTAAAGCCATCATACAATTTCTGCTTGATGCAGAATTAAAAATTAACATTCTCAGTGGAGCCCACTCAGAGGAGCACTCGGGCTCAGTGAATGGCAGACATGGGTGTGTTTGACTTCCCTGACCTTACTTTTGGGAGAAAGTGGAGTCACTTCTGAAGGCCTGAATAAATAAAGAAGGGTAGGAAACCATTCCCACTGGGCTGCCTGGATTTTAGTCACTTACCTGGCCACACTCAGGGAGAGCAATTCAGCGATGGGATGTTGGGAGACTGTCAAAGCACTTTCAAGTGCCAGCAAATTGAAAAATAAGGTGCCCATGGGGAGAGTCATGACATTGTGAAGCTGTAGCTCCGAGGCACTTTGGATCAATGGACATTGTGCTGCTCATAGGACTTAATGAAACAATTACAGCCCTCCCGCTGATTGCCTTTGTTTCCCCCCAGGAATCAATAGATTAGCCACTGTAAATGTCAATGTGTTCCTTGTCTCCTAGGTCACTCTGCAAGGTAATGGTGAACAACATGCAGAGCTTGGCTAAATATGCTTTTGAGCTACTGCTGCAGATAAATGTCTCAATTTCTAAGAAGTCTAAAGAACTGAAAGATGCTCAAATGTACAAAAGAAAAACCGAGGACACAGCAACAACAAAAAAGAAACACAAAGGAAATGCGAATGGAAAAGCAGCTGTTAAAAAGCATCAAAATCTTCAGGCATACAGAGTACATTCCTCTCTGCAAACGGGAGGTATATTTTGACAACTTCGCTCCTTTGGACTGAGTGGGGTTTTTCTTAAGAGAGTTCTGTGTTTTCAGGAACGTCCATTTTTAGCTTCAGCAGGTTTCATTTTTCTATTTAATTGTTTTGCTTTTCCCCGTTGTGTTTTATTTTACAATACAAGGCAAAAAACCCCATAGGTTTAATATATTAAAATTAATATTATTAAAATATTATTAAAATAATTCTTATTACCAAAAGAAGATACAGAAGCTCAGATTTCATTACAGAGCTCTGGGTTCCTTGAATATCTCCATCCATGAACACAGGAGGTTTGAGAGGATCACCTGAGGCAGGTATTGACTTGGAGTGAAGGAGGGAGTTGCATGACCAAGGCCAGGCTGGTGCAGCAGCAGGTGGCCCTGCCCAGGGAAAGCAATTATTCCCTCCCTCCCTCCACTACAGCCAGATTAGTAAGGAGTATGTACAAGACATCTGGGATTTTAGGGACTACCAAAATTTCAGGGATGAGGATAATCTCAGTTTGAGGGCACATGCAGCAGCTGCTGCAGCAAAGCCTCTTCCAGGTTTCTGGGCACTGCAATAATGAATTTGTAGGGAAAATAGTAAATAATTTAAAATTGAGAACCCTGGGTTTTGTGGTTTCTTCTCAACTGATCTGTTTTTGCTTTCATCTTGAGCAACAGAGACTAATATATTCACAAAGCAATGCCCTTGGCAATAAAGTGTTGCAGTCTCCTGACCTCTTAGCTATTAGAAACCTTATTCCAACATCATTTTTGGCCCTGCATAGGTGAGAAAGAAATCCTAGTAGAAAAATAAGGTTAAGAATGAAAGAGGGATAAGGAGAGAGCAGAAAAATGATGCCCATTTGAATTTTTTTTAGCTTTCACAATCAATGCACTAAAAAACTCACCACTCTGTTGGCAATAAAGATTTATTTACTGGAGGGCAGGCGTGAACTGAGCACTAGTTTTCCCAAATAAAATTTTGTGTTTGAATCAAAAATCAGATGACTTTGAAAAGAGAGGGCCTTAGCAAGGCAATGGACAAGGTGTCAGTGACAGAGTGCAAGTGCTGAGTCCACTGCCGGTGAGAGAACAGACACATCTCTGACACCAGAAGAATGAGGAGACTTTGCTCATTTCTGGAGCCAGCATTTTTGCTGAGATGCACCAATTCAGCTGTTGCAATGCCATTGAGAAATACAGAGCAGCTGTCCAGATGCATGCAATAAACAGTGTATTACACATTATAACTGCTCTGACTGGGCAGTTTGATGGGAATGTGAAAGAAAAAGCACCAACAGCATTTCCAGACAGGTAATTCTGCCAGCTGATCCCTCCTTAATTGTCCTATGGATCTCAATTTCAGTAATATACCGGTAGTATAATGTACCTAACAAATCCAGTGTTATCAAATCTGTACTATTTGCCTTGAAATACCTTTTATTCCTGATTTTTTAACAAATTAGTGCTTCATTCAACTAACAAAGCAGAACTTTGTCAAGCCCACCTGACAATATTTTTTTTCTAACACACCACAATTAAGAGTAGAGTACAAAATTAAACTCAGAATGAGATGTTAATAAAAGAGACCCAGAAAATCTGGATACTCAGACAAGTAGTAACATTAGTGCTAGAGTGACCTGCACAGGCTGGAAATGCCATCTGGTGGCTGCAGGTTCAGAGCAGTTAAGGAGAGAAAAAACTATGTTTGCTGGTATGGTAAGGGTTGGTTCTTCATCATGTTTTACTGAAGTGTGGGAGATAAACAGCTAATCTGTGTTACACAGAAAAATCAGGATAGTGATAATTATTTTTTGAAAAAGCAACATTTATTAGCTGGTGTATACACTGAAATAATTATTACTTTAAGGGAGCAGCTGGCACTAAGGCAGCATGCTAAAGAATTGGATCAGTGGGACAATACTTGAGAAAGCTCAACAAAATATCTTAAAAACATGACTTTTGGGAAGGTAATTAGGATTGGTGAGTTTAGAAAAAATGCAGCAATGACCACCAAAAAGGTCTGGTGCTGCTGCAAAGAGGAACCTCCGTATTCAGGCAGGACAAACCAAAGCAGGGCCAAACAAAAGGATGAGAATTAGATACTGGGTATAAAAACTTCCAGTATTTCCTGCCCAAAATCAGTCCAAGGAGCTTTGTTAGAGATTAATGCAAACAGTGAGGCTCTCCCCTCGGAGGGGTGGTGGATGCTTTTGTGCTGCTGTGTGGACATCAAGTGAGATTTTCAACAGAATTCCTATGATTTCATTCCTTAACTCAAGCTTTCTGCCATCAATGCAGCACACACTGCCCTTAATTTATTTTTATATTCCACAATGCCCCATTGATTCTTCCTGGACAATGACAATCAGATGTCACAGACAATGGGAAATGAATGAAATGTGACACATTTATTTTAAAGCCTGCAGCAGACTAAATTATAAATAAATCCTGCTTTTTCTGGAGCACAAAGGTTGCAGACTGACTGTCCCTGTGGACTCTGCTCTCTTCTCACTACTTAACAGACTTTCCAACACTTTCTTTTGTCCTGATAGCAATCTCTCAGCAGGACTTTTGGCAGACACATGTATTATGTGTCAAAACTGAAGTGGAAATAACTGATGGGAAGCACAAAAATCTGATGGGAATAGTTATAATAAGGAAATGAATAAACATCAAAACAGTAAAACATAACCATGAAGAACAGAGCCAGAAAGCTTCTGAGCTGCTACTTGTCTAAGATGATCAGTAAGACCCACTCTTTTCAGAGTTCAGACAGTTTTGTATCTATACAGATAGCATTAATATATGCTGCACTTTGGTTTATATGTTAATTTAATCCATTTACATTCCCATTCAAATACTGTTAGAAACCAAAGCTCTCACAAAATGAGCTTTAAATGTGCTATAAAATGCATATTGCAGATTAATTTATAGAACACTGTTAATTTAGGAATCCACTAACCACAACTAGCACCTGGACACTACATTTAGTGTGAGTAGCTGTTGTACATCTGCTCCTGTAAATGCCTTTTGGCTTATACAGCATATTTTAACACCATCTTTGCATTTAAGCAGGTCTGTATTCCCAACAGTTCTGTTTAGTAAGTGCTTGTATACTTGGAGACTTAGTCACTGTGCTTTTCAACAAAACCTCATCTAAAATAAGCATTTTATACCCCACCTGCCTGGTACACTCAGCGGGTTAACAGCTGTGGTTAACACAGATGGGTGACACTGTGTATAAATGGTCTTATTTATGCTATTTGTTTTCCACAGTGCACTTTTATTTACCCAGTGAGACTAATCTGTGTGTCATAACCAAAGGCTATTTACCTGGTAATACTCCTCTGACCAGCAGCCACCTCCAGTGCCTCCCTCTGTCACTCAGGGTACCACCAGCCCTTCCTGGGTGTTCTCTCTGGGGCACCTTCCTCAGATGATGCTGAATCCTAACGAGGAACACGGATCACTGCCCTGGCCTCCTAAGGACGGACACACTCAGGACTTGAAAACTCCAAAACTTTGACAACTTAAAAAACCCAAATCATTCGGCAAAAGAAAATCTGAGGTTTTTTTTTTTTAATTTAAACTCAGTACGTGAGATCATATGCAAGAGGCTCTGAAGGTGCACTTTTCTAAATATACTGGGTAAAAGATGTGGATACAATCCTTCAGGAAATGCTGGTCTCCCTGAAAAGTGGTGAAGGTTTCTGCCCTAAATATTCCAAATGCAGACTCTTCCTATGGCAGGGCTGGGACAGGATGAGAAGGAGAGTCATAAAGGCTTGAGAGGGACGGTGGAGATGGAAAGGCTGATCAGGAGAGCACATAATACATGTCTGGAGGATTATCTGGGGCAACCAGGATGAGAAGGAATTAATTCAGAAATACACGGCTGATCAGGCTGGAGCTTCAGAATGATCTCCTGGCAAAGATATTCACAGAACTTCAAAAAGATTGATGGATGTAGACTCCAAAGGAGCAACGCAACAGAAAAAGTCTCACCAATATTTTGAGTAATGGTGGCACTGGACTTTAAGGAAAACATATTTCAAGCTTAATCTCTTCACTAATCTGTCCAGCTACAATTAAAACTTAGTTCCAAAATATGGTGCTGTGTTTTGAACATGATTTTGAACACTGATTTTGAAGGTATCCCTTCTAATCACTGCTACTCTTTGAGGGACTCTTTGATTTTGTCCTTCACTGGACACTTGGTCAACTCCCAGGAAAATTAATTTCCTACAAACTATTACAGAAGTCACACTCAGAGCTATTACTTCTTGTAATAATTCACAGAGACTGGAAATAACTTTATTTTCTACACTTGCAAGTCAAACAGGCCTGCTGAAAAGCAATTCCAAACTCAACATGCAGGTTCTTTTTGCATTTGCTGAAAGGTGTTGATGCTGGAAATGAGTAAGGTCCCCACTTATTTCCAATTAAAACAAAAAGTGGTATTTTTTAGCACTGGTCACAACTCTGCATTTTCCTACCACCATTTTATGCTCATTTATCAACAGATGATAGAACAAGGCAACCTTATATTGGGGATTAACTCTCACAAACTACCTACACAAAAAACCTCTTGTAAAATCGTTTGTACTAAATTAGCTCTAAATTCAATAATTGTCAATGACAACATCCTAAATAAAACTGTAATAGTGGTGAATTTTCAGCTCCACTGAAGTCACTGGCAAAATTTACAGAACTTCATCCTCAGCCTCTATCCCCCTTCTAAAACAGGGACAGAGGTATCAGTCCTGAAAAATACTGCACCAGTCTCCTCCAAAAATAACACTAAAGTGAGTCAGATCTCTGCAAACTACATCAGGTGAACTCAATGTTTGAGTTAATCTCAGTGTTGACTTTTTTTTTAATATAAATACATACTAGGGTTGAGTAAGAATCAGAAGCCCAGTTTGCTGTGGTGCTGCAGTTCCAGTGGAGGTCAGAAAGTGAAAGCACCATTTCAGAATTCACAGGAAATGGTCATTTACCTCGAGTGGCCACACTAAGGACAACTCAAGCTGTACTCAATTTTCAGTTTTATACTTATCTCACTTTTCTTTAACTGCAGTCCCTAAAAGCTCCCCAAGTGAAAGAGAGCATCAGATAAAAGTCTAATACAAGGCATATCAGTAACAAACATGGGCACAAGAAGATGGAGCTCTCCAAGAACTCTCAGTGGGGATATTAACTCTGTTCCCTTGAAATGTAACAGAAACTTTAACTTCTCCAGGAGCTCAGCAAAGCCACCATTGAATGGTTTTGGTAATCTTTAGGGTTTTGCAAGTCCTACTGGAATTCCTCAGTGCCTCTTAACTGATTTTATATCATATAAAAAAAAGGTTTTCTCATTTATTTTGGTTGCAAGCCATATGGGCATCACCACTTTTCAACACATATTGTGTAGGTAGAAAATGTTACACTATTTGACAAGTCACTGAGTGGCAAGAGGATTTTCTCCACAGAAAGGAATTCTTTGTAATAACCTTCATGAGTATTATTTAGTGGTTCTGCCATGGCAGTAGGTTTAGGTAAGACACGGACAGACTAGATGGTACAGGAACTTCTCAGTACCAGGAACAGATAAACACAGACCAGATACGATGCTGACAGGAATGACCAGTTTTGTTGCAGACTGGGAGTAGATCAATACAATACACTCGAATTAATAAAAAACAGAATTCCTTTTTAAAGTTGTTGAAGCTGTAGTGTGTCAATAACATATCAGTGATCAAACAGATATGGGGGAAAAAAAAGTTAAATCTGCAATGCACTTGATTCCCCAGAATCTTCTGCCTTTTCCATATAAAAATTAATGATTAATAACATTGCCCAAGTGTTTAAAATTCAATCAAGCCCCTCTCAAAGGGTGAAACTGAATTTGGTTCCTTTCTGGGGGAAAACCCCCCACGTACCCTACAATAAGAATCTTTGTTCAAAGGTTAACAGGAAACTTCAAGTTGATTCAAGGTAAATACCAGCTCCTGTTATCCCAGAAGATAAGAAACACAAATGCATTGGTAACGTTACCATGTTGTAATACATTACTGAATTATACAACAGTGTTATTTCCCCAAATCCCTACAACTTGTATGAATTGATAGGGACACAACAACGTTCATATATGAGATAATAAAGTGCTTTCATAAAGGATCACAACTTCCTGTGTTTACAGCAGAAGTATTTACCAAAATGTTATTAAAGGTGTTAACCTGTGAGCTGCTGCACCATGAACAAAACAGTCAGTAAAAATGCAGGAACAGAATAGTTAAGTCTTCCCATACAATTCTGCAGAAAAAAAACCTGCAACAAAACCCAGCAGTGGTACCTCATGTCTTTTTGTTTTTTTAGCATAGTTCTGAAATGTGCACTGAGAGCTACAGGATAAACCTTCCAAGCTCTCTTTCACATTAGTGATGTGCATTAAAATACCCACTCTCTTCAAAGGATAAGGCTTATACCAAAAACCACTGTGCCACTTGGCTGCATATCTTTGGTATATTTATAGTGCAACTGTTCTTCTTCTTCTCTGAAGGGGAAGGTTTTCCAAATCACTGCATCCCCTTCCAACTGAGAACCTACTAGGAACTCCTACACTCTCACTAGGACCTCAGACATCAGCCTACTGCTTTAAACAAATGAAGAATGTGCAGTGAAAATAATTTCTTCCTGTTTTTTCAAACATACTACTGAAATAAAATTAAACCATGCCAGATTTCACATTAGAAAGGAACAGCATATTTCAATTCTCTTGCAAGATTTTAGGAACATACAAATGCGAGCATAAATTTCATGGCAATTTGTAACAACAGATATCCAAGGTGCTACTTGAAAACATTTGTAATTTAATTCTTGTTAATCTAGATTCAGTCAACCTTTGTCTCTACAAAAAAAAAAAGACACCTGTTTTTCATTCTGCTTAGATACTCAGAATTATTCATAATGCATAGAAAGGCTAGAACTACTTAGTTAAAATATATTGCAAGCATGTTTCTCTAAACTTATATTGCTAAAGCCTTGCTGTATTGTAAGATTTATTGGAGTTGGCCTTTATACACAGTACCATGTACTCACAGAAGCCTGGATATATTACCTGTATTTCAGACTGCTATTTGAGTGGGCACACCAACACACGACTATGGTACACATCATCCAGTGGCAGTGCAATAAAATGGAGCGCCATTGAAATGCCATTTAATGGGGTTTTTTCAACTCCTAAACAACAGCATTCTTTCTGAACAGGTCTGTCCAACCAAACTCGCATATTGCTGAACATTGGCTTCGTCACTTGGCCCCTTCCTTCTCTTCTTGTACACGCTGTAAGGCATCACGGTCCTCTTGTGAAGCACCCTCACTCTGCCCAGCTCCTTCAGGCGACCTTCATCCACTGCAAAGGGAAGCAGAGAGCACGAAAGTCAGTCGTGTGCAGTGCCCGTGTGATCTTCATTTATGCCACTAACTTCAATATGCATAATGAAAACTGCATGAAGTATGAAAACTAATCTGCAGATGAAAGCAGAGCTGAGCTACAGGGCAGCCTTCTTGAAGCACAGCCGAAAACACGAGCTGTGTTTGAGGTGTGGGAAAAAACAAGCCATGCATCGCACATTTCTAATGGTGACACACAGCACTTCTGGAAACACCCCCAGTGCTGTATTTAAAAATTCACATTCATTTAGTGCTCGCTGGAGCCCACTGCCAGAACTGAAACTCTGCCTGGGAAATACCTGCCAACAGAACTGACCAGAAGACACTTGCCATTACTGCACCCCTTGCCAAATCCACCAGCACCGACCGGGACAAGAGGATTAAAACCAGCAGGCTCCAGGCTTTGCCTCAGGTGAGCATTGGGCAATGAACCGCCTTCCCAGTGAAACTCCCCGGCCCTCCAGCCCCAGTCTTTTTTTTATCCTGGTTTTTGGGTTTCTCGAGCACACTGAGCTTACATGCCCCTACTTGAAGTCCACCCCAAGCTCTGCAGGCTGACAGAGCTGTGCAAGCATTAACTGGGTGAGTATGATGCAATTCCTCTTCAAAGCAATTACTCTTCAAAGATACACCATAGTTGAATCTTATTAACTTCATATACAGACCCCTTGTGACTTAATTTATCCAGAATCAAACACATCAGAGCATCGTTGAACAAGTTAAAACTTCCTTATTTTTATGAATCCAATTGATGCTCCTGCAGCTGAATAATAATGTTATATAGCTGCTGTGTGTCAGAAAAATGGGCTCTGCAGTGCTAGAAAACTCTTTAAAGGAAGTCAGACAACATGCCACACACACAACATGCCACTGCAGGATGAATGAATAAAATTATTACAAAACATGGGTGAAAGAAATCTCGGACTTTTCTGAACTTCAGGTTTAAAAAGTCACCAATGGAAGAGTCAAGTTAAACACAGAATCTGAAACATGAGTTTGAGAACAGAACCATCTAAGTTACAGAGGCAATAGAGAAGAGATGCTTATTGGAATGTCAGTATTTGGGGACATAAACTATACAAATGGGCCTTCTTTATGCTTTTAATTTCTTTATGCTTGAAGACCAAGGAGATCATGAAATGCTTTCCTTTCCAAGACATTCTGAAGAACCTGCCCCTATTTTCCACAGAAATGGCTTATGAACTTTTTTCTGCTGATTGCCTGAATTTAGTATGTGAAACTTAATAAAGGCTGCTTTACCAAGTTTAGAATGACTTCATTACTTTTATCTGTGTTTTGATTCCTAACATGAAAGCACAATGTATTTCTTAAGATTTAACCAGGAAAACATGGTTTGAAGGAAGAAAATTTGAGTAGTACTTGCTGAGATTGTGCTCTCCACTAATTATTGCTGGCAATTGCTTTAGAAAAACACAAAGTCAGAAACACTTTATGGCTTTTTCTCCCACTTTGAAATCCATTAGGTTTTTGATGTGTGGCCAACACCTTCCTGATATCCCAATAGGTTGGTTTTACTACCAGCCTTTCTGCCTCTTCTATTACATCCTCCCCCTTCCTGAAAGTCCACCAAGGAAAAAATGTGCAAGTTTAGCTTCTGAAGGTGACACAAGTGTAAAGTTATTTTAACTCCTTAAATTGGAAAGTTTATATTTACTGCACCTCTAGGCTGACTGTAAGTTTGTGTCCTGAGATGGATTTAGGCCAAGCTTAGCCTTCACAGCTTCATGCCAAAAGCATTTTCAAAGCTGTTCACTACTCACTGTTTGATACTCATTGATTTCAAATAGTCCCAAAGCCTGATACTCCGGATGAGTTCATCTTTTGGCTCGCAGTGCTCCTGGCCCCAGATTACATTTCTTGGAGTAACTAAAGCTACTGTACCTTTGGTTTCACGACAGCCTTCCTGGCTCAGCTCAACTCTGTTCTTGCTGCTCAGCATTTATACCCTTCCTCCACTTTTACTCATTCCCTCCTTGCAAGCAGGCCCATGCTGGCTCCAGCTCTACAGCCATCTGAAGCTGCTGTAATGACCAAGCAAATTTGGTTCTAGGAAATTTGCTCAGCACTGCAGCCAAGCGCTCTCTGGGGAGAAGTCAGGCTTGCCAAACCCTGCTGTAGATCAGCCCTTTCTTGGACAGGTTTATAACACAACCCTCAGGCAGGAGAAGGCTCTCCCAGAGCAATCCAGAAAACAGCAATATCTTGAAAAGAATCATTGTAATATACTTCACACGTGTTTTAAGCTTAACACAATAAGTTCTGTGCATAAACTACATATGGAGAGACTTGGTAATGAGTTTATCATCAGGAAAGGTTTAAAGACAGACTTGGTCTTAAAAACTTATGTTTGATTGACTGTCTTTGTATTTGCTCTACACATCAAAGTTGATACCAGATTCTTCAAATAAGGTTTGAAAGGCAGAAAAGTAACAGTCCTAATGTCTAAAATTATTACCTGTTCTTCCACTGACTCCCCCCAAATAACAGCTCCTCCTGCAAAAGCACTTTAATATATATAATTTAAACTCCATCTGAGAAAGAAATCTTTTACTGAGATGTTAAGCATGAGTAAAATAATCTTAGGTACATAGTTAAGCTTTTTAGAGAAGGCAAATAGGAACTTGTGTCACCATCATAACAAATCTGTAAGTCAGAATTCTGCCACCTTTCAATTGCTGCTGCTCTGGAGGCAACGCCGTAGGAATTCAGGAAAGTATTCCCTTTATACACAATTTAAACATAAGCAGAATAAATTTAATATCATTTAATGGAAAATAAAAGCAGACTGGGCTCTGGCATGGTTTAACAAAGAAATTACTCTCCCAATAAGAAAGATTAAATATCTGCTCCTGTTGAGTGGCACATGATAAAATTTGCTTTATATTTAAGAAGATGCCAACTGAATTCTAACAGGCCCTCCCTGTGTGGCTGATGCTGGGATACAGAAACAATCCCAACTCAAATGCTTTATCAAATAGATTTCTTTTTGAAAAGCAGAAAAAAACATCTCTCTCAGTAAGTATTATTTCCAAGCTTTAGTCAAGAAATTTTAGTTACTAACTTCCACTTCTGGAAAGACACTGTGATGATACAGTGGAACAGTATGTTAGGACAACTTTAACCATCACTGTAATTACTGAATGCAGTACTGTCTCCATTAAAACGTTTTTTAAAAAGAGCTTAGTTTTTCGTCCTCACACCTCCTCATTTTTTACCTGCAGAGATGTTGATTTATTGTGGTCTACAGAAGAGATGCTGTTGCTTGACATTCAAAACATACAAGGTTTTATCCTTTAATTCAGTTACACCTATCAACAGTCTGGATAGCAGATACACAAAAAATACAGAGAAACCAGTTCTGTAATTGAAAATACCCCTAATTTTAGGAAACTGGGCAACTGCAGGTGCCAAGTGTCTCTACAGAAATATTATCCTGTAAGTCTTAGAGCTAAAAATTCTTGAAAAAAATTACCTACCAATTCTTTCTCTTCTCCCCTATGCTCCTAAAGCAGCAAATTATTTATATTGCAGTCACCTACTGAAATCTGAATATAGGAGAGATTTCACATGTAATTCAACCTTGCCACTGTGACCCCATAAAGACTGCAAAGAGGTGTTAAAATTTGGTGTTCCCAGCCCCACACCACTGTTAAATGGAATTCACACATGGAGGATTTCCTTTCTAAAAAAGCAAAGCATATCAGATATGTTGCTAAGTACCAGCAAAACCCAGAGTCAAATGCAGCAGTGGTGCAAAGCCCCTCTACACAGACATCAGGCAGGTATTAATTTGAGCTCCTGACCCAGCTCATTGCTGCTGAAATGCCAATGTGAAACGAGGAGGAATGATTTCACCTTTTTTATTCACAGCAATGCCAAAGTGGGCAGCAGTGTGCTTTTATAGGGAAATTCACAATTTCCCATTCAGAACTCTTTTCTTCCAGCTCAGGAACCGATTAGAGTTTCTCTAACATTATTTTGGGAAGCCAACATCCAAATATTTTCATTCTTTGAGTGCATTAACCTTTATTATTACTACCTGGTATAAGCTGGGGTGGAGAGCAGCTCCATCTGGTCAGAAAGCGGGGTGAGCACGTGCGAAGCGGGACAGCTGAGGCTCCACACAGGCTGGAAAAACGGTGATGGCTCAGAGGGTTTGGCAGCAAACTATTGTTAAACCAGCTTTTTGGTGCTGGCTGAGTTGGGCCAAGCTGGGTTTGGTCAGCAGTGATGTGCAAAGGCAGCCACAGGGCTCCCCTTTTCTCTTTAGAGCCAGGGGTGATGCTGAGCCAAGGGCACCCATTCCGCCATTCCTTTGGAATATCCTCCTCACAAATATGATGGGGTTTGTGTCAGGTGTATAATTTAAAAAGCAAGCAAGCTAAAATTTTTAAAAAAACCCACTTTTTTCCCATTTACAGGAAAACAAGTGAAGAAGTAATTAAAAATAAGCAACAAATTTACTGTCTTATTTTTTAAATAGGAAAAAGGTTAACTGCCAATTTCCAAACACCCCACATTAGTCACAGGACAATATTTCTCACATTTTCTGCACAGAATTAGTAAGAAGCCTTAATGAGATCTGGTATTTCTAATTCAAAAAAGAAATGTGGCACTCCTGCTAAATGCTGAAATGACGCTGTTTTTGATCATAAGTTTTATTTTCTTTAAATGCTCCTTCAGCTCCCTAAAATAATGGAAGGTTTTGGCCATTGTCACTTTGTGCCTCTGCATCCATGCTACACAGAGGAAGTGGATTTAAATTTTTTCCCCACAGCAGAATAAAACAGCTCAAGAAAGAAAAGGCAAAGAATCAGCCCTAATTCAAAAATGCAAATTTTTAAAACTGTGCCATCAACTCAAACCTGTGATTCGCTTTGAAGGAAACTCCCAAGTAAACAACTCACATTATATATCAGTTTCCATTTTACTTCAAAATGGAATCTCAGGAAAATTATTGTTATCTCTAAGCATAAAAGGCACGGAACAAAAATACAGCTGACAATTGCTGTATTTTCAGACTGACAGCCCAAAGGGTGTGCTGGGTTTTTAGTTTTGTTTCAAGTTTTTCTTGGTGTTTAGTTTGCAATTTTGAAGCACTTAAGACCTGCATGGTTTTTAAGGATGAACAGAATGTTCACATTTTCTGAATGACAGGAAAAAAAACTTTAAAATTCAATTTACAGGAAGTTTAAAAGTTTCATGATACTCAAGCTTTCAAACTAGGTGTAAAAATGAGCAGAAGAAGCCCCACCCCTTGCTGGTTACACCACGGTGATGTTAATTTATTTGGGAAATATGACAGCCTTGTCCAATGTTTTTTAAAGAAAAGCTACATCTGGTTTACATGACCTTGTCACAGTTAATGATCAATGATTTTAAAACAAAGAAACTGTAAAAGGAAGAAAGCAATTAACTTTTCATATTTTATGACTGAAATACAGGAGACTGTAATTAACAAAAATAGAAAATTACTCCACTGCAGTCAGAAGTCAAATACATCTGACCTTTGAATTTAAGCTCATCTCTTACTCAATTTAAAGAATTCTTTTTGTTCACCAGCAAAGTATAGGATGCCATCCTCAAAAATTAAAGAGACAATAAGCAATACTTATTAATAGCCATACTTATACAAAAGAGGGAGTTGAAATGTGCTTTTTCTCATAATGCTTCTTTCATACTGGACTCATACATTAAGGAATATTAAAACCCCCTATGCCCTGGGGTATAAAAATACTAACTCGAACCAAAATAAGAGTACAGTTAAAATAAAGCACAAACAACAACACACAAAAATTCAATGAAAAGAATTCTTAATTAAAACCAGAAAGTACAAGTCACAAAGGAAGTACAGTGAAATGCTCAGGATATTCTCAATCAGCCAAATCTTTGCAGTTACTCTAACAAAAAAAAATATAGAAGGAAAAAACCAAAAAAGAAAAAAGGAATTTTTGAAAACACTGTTCAAAAAGAGAATGTTTGCAAGTGGAAAAATGCACCTCATCAAAACATTATTGATAAGCCTTAAAATATGAAAACAGAGGAATTACACAAGTATAACTTATAGGGATCCTTAAATGAGGTAAAGATAGGAAGTTGCAACCAGGGGAAATCCTAGAGACATCTTCCAAACAAAACTTTTGGGCTTTGTGCCTGAAATCATACAACTGCTTTATGATTTGCAATTCAATCCTGAGAAGGAGCTGCCTAATCACCACTGAGAGCCGCTCACCCCGCTGTGCCACGCGGAAACAATCACTCATTGTGTTGTGATTCTTATTATTCCAGTAGTAAACATGAACAGGGGCCAATGGAAAACATTTGCTGTGAATACAGCAAGTCAGAGCAGCTCTTGGTCTGAGCTGTAATTCACTGCCAGCACCAAAGGCTGCTGGCTTACCTGCAAACAATCCTTGACTGCACTGCCCAACACTGAAATCCAACAGTGTCCCGCTGAGCTGGACACGTTGCAAAGAGATGCACATAAAACTTTATATATAAAATTTCCAGGTTGTTTATGGGGAGCTCTCATATAATACAATTATTCTACACCTCTATTTATTATCCTGAAAAAAGGTGACTCAAAAATGGCTACTGAAGGGCAAGATTTAAATGACAGATCACAGAATGTTTAGGTTGGAAAAGCCCTCTAAAATCACTGAGTCCATCCGTTCACCCAGCACTGCCAAAGCCACCACTAAACCATGTCCCCAAGTGCCACATCCACATGGCTTTTAAATCTCTCCAGGGATGGTGAGCCTGTCACTGCCCTGGGCAGCTGTGTCATGGCTGGACAACCTTTTCAGTGAAGAAACTTCCCCCAGTATCCAACTTAAACCTCCTCTGGCACAACTTGAGGTGGTTTCATCTTCTCCTATCAAGGACTGATACACTATTTCTCCATGATATTTTAGGAATGTGGTATAAAAAACCCCTAGCAGTACCTGGGAAAATGTTGGTTAAATGAGACTGAACAACTTCCCATCTGCAAACAGTATCCAGTGCCTTCAAAGTCAAGACACTAAGACAAAAAAAAAAAATATAATCCCAGTCAACGGCAGGTTGACAAAGATAACTGTTTCACTTTTAGATACTCTTCCAGAGGACAAAATGAACTAGTCATTTCCTTTGAAGTCGTATCCCTAACACGATTCTCGATGACTTCAGATACGAGAAATGAGAATGTGAACTGCCAGTGAAGAATATTAACTACATACCCAGTGCACTTTGGGTTTTTTTTCTGGTTTAACTACATTTTTGGTTACCTAATCAACTTTCAGCTGTGCCTTCAGTTTACCTGCCCCATGCAGGTAAGTCCAGAAGCAGAACCACAGCAGGCACAGCTCTGTTCCTGATGCATGAGCTCTGGGAGACACAATTCCTCTGCATGTTCTCCCTAAACCAGGTTTCCCAACCCAGCATTCTACACAAGGTAGTTTTGGAGACCAGAACTGGCTAAGTCAAAGTTTTACCAGCTCATTTACAACCAATCTAATTTCTGATGGATCCTGCAGGCGTTTCTAATCCAGCAAGCACTTGGAAACAGCAACACTAAGTCACTTGTAGCAGGGAATGAAAACTGCACACGTATCTTTCCAGAGACCTTGGCAAGGTACTTGTCATCAAGAACATAATGAGAAGAGGCTCAGTTAATGGTAGGAGAGACACATTAAACATGCTATAAAATCTGTGAATTAAAGGTTGAGAATACTAATGCATCTAAATGGAAAAGATTAGGGATGGCGATGATGGTGGGGATGACAAGACAAGAGGGAATGGCTTTAAGGTGAAGGAGAGTTGGATGCAGATCAGATCTTAGGGAGAAATCCTTCCCTGTGAGGGTGGGCAGGCCCTGGCACAGGTTGGGCAGAGAAGCTGTGGCTGCCCCATCCCTGGAAGTGTCCAAGGCCAGGTTGGATGGGTTTGGAGCAACCTGGGCTAGTGGAAGGTGTCCCTGCCCATGGCAGGGGGTGGAACACAATGAGCTTTAATGTCCCTTCCAAACCAAACCATTCTGTGATTCTATGAAAAGACAAAAGTTAAGAGGGTTATGCTGTAAGGAGTTACAGCTCCAAAAAACAGGGGAAGGAAAAGCTGGGGAGGAAAAAAGAAAAAAAGAGAGCTAAATACTCTTATTGAAATATTTGAGCTGTATAGAAGTGAAAATGGCAGAAAGCAGCAAGAGGATCTTTCAAAAAGAAGGGCAAAGTCCTCGTTAAGACTGATATGCAAGGAGGAAAAAACCCAGAGACGAGAGTCAAGCTGAGAATTACAAATGCAAACATTTCCATGAAATAGGAAAAAATGAAGCAATTGGCAGTAGCTTATCAGCTAAATAAATCAGATTACAGCAATCAATTTACT
This sequence comes from Margarornis squamiger, assembly GCA_035222235.1. Classification (NCBI taxonomy): domain Eukaryota; kingdom Metazoa; phylum Chordata; class Aves; order Passeriformes; family Furnariidae; genus Margarornis; species Margarornis squamiger. The sequence continues at coordinate 31,313,043 of JAWWTY010000158.1, forward strand.
GGCTAAATTAATTAAAACATGGAATCAATTATGTTCCACGTGGAAAGCTGGGATGATGTCACCAGAGCAGAGCGAACACGTTTGGAGGCGCCACGGATGGTTCCAGAAGGTCTGACCCTGGCAGAGGTGGCTGTGGTGTCACTGCCACGGCTGCTCTGTGCCTGGGCCTAATTACAGCTCTCAACTTTTATCACATTTTGAAACTAATCCCATATGCTGGCTGTCCTCAGCATGAAATAATTCTGCACGGTCTCTCTACTCGTCCCACGTTATTTGATTTTTCATTTCTGCTCTTACGCTTCTAACACCTTCTGTGCATGGAAAATGATTCCTCTAGGATTTGGCAGTCCTTCCCCTGCATCACATTCCCCTGGATCGTCAGCAACTCATAAGTTCATTTCTGGTCCAGTTACCAAAAAAACAGGCAGAATTATTCTGCTACAGAATCCAGCATCACAACATTCAAAATGTGAAGGAGCATCTTGAGCATAAACCCATCTAAGATTCATCTGTTCAATTCAAAGAGAAGCAAAGTATGCCAGGATATCTTTATTTTGCAAGCAAAGTCCTCAAAAAAATTAATTTTGAAATATATTTGCTCATTACACAATCTCCATGATGCTAATTTTGGATTAAAAGATATTTTTGAGGATTTTGCAGTGCAAGCCAAAGGTTTCATGAACCACACTAGAGAGTAAGACAGTGGTGCAGCTTGAGGGGCACTGGTTTACTCTGCTACATGTACGTCAGATGCAGCTATAGTCAGAATATCAATAAATACAAACTTTTAAATCACAAATATTCACTAAAGTTTGCAGTTTCTAACCCACACATCAATTTATACCCTGCCCGTTGCTTAGGACCCACAAATTAAATGACTAATGCTAAGATTGCCTTTTTGTTACAGAAGCACTGCAATATTTGAGCATATTTTTGCACATGAGGCTAAAATCCCATGCCAGTCATTTTAATTTAATCCAAACATACTAAAAAGTGAGGGAAAAATCAGCCTGGCTACACCTTATTGGCAGTGTCTTCATTGTTTAAATATCTTGTACGCTCAAGGATCACACTGGATTTAGAAATATGCATTCTGATGGCTCTAAGTGTTCATAAACTTAATTAGAAACAGACACAAACTTGTAAGATGTGTCTGTTCTAGAGGTGCTGCTGGAAAGAATTGATATGTCTTGTTTTTTTCTTGGTTATGGAATTCAAATTTATCACCCATAGCTCTGATAATAGTGGTAAGTTAGTTGTTTAGGAGAATTTAGTTAGTGATCTATCAGAGTTTATTTAAACTGTTTCCCAACTCTCCAAAGTACACAACACTATCTTTAAAAAAAAAAATTATAAACAGCAACTGCTTTAGAACAAACCAGCAATTTCTCTCAAATCAGATGATTGCAGAGCTCTAAACAATTGGTTTAATGTTTTCCATCTGGGATAGTTCTGTGAGCACATTTTCATCCTCTCAAGCACTTCAGTGCATTTACCCTTGCAAACATTAATCTGCATCACACTACTCTTATAAACATTAATATATACTGGGTTTTGCATTAATCCCCCTGCCTGGATTCAAAGATGCCTTTGCCAGGGATCTGAACCATCCGATGTGACCAAGCAGTGACCACAGTTCACTTTCAGGACACAAATCTGTGATCGTGGCTTTTCTGCTAAGAGAGGGAGAAGGAATCAGACCAAGATCATGCTAATATACTGTACTTTTAAATATATTGTAAAATTAAACAGCCTCTGCACTTGATGAGGGGAAAAAAAAGCCAAAATACTCGTATTCACGTACACAATAAACGTAAAACATGTTTGAAATACTCTTCAACTGCAAAGAAGAGTTGCACATAAAATTAAATGTTTGGAAAAAACACCACACTAGAAGCTATAGCTATTGAAATAGTTGTGACAGACTATTTTTCTACTGAAAGCATTATGAACAAAAACATATATTTAAAATAGACACAGTTTTGTATTAACTGCCCACGCCTGCAGATTTCTGGGTAAGAATTTTAAGTTTTATTTACTGGAACTAACAGTAACCCCCAGTTTCTTGCAAGAAGGATTGAGATGCATAATGCAATTGCTAATAAGAGGATTCAGGACTTGTTAAATACTGGGAATGTTGTTTGCCTTTCACTACTCTAGCTTACTGTGAGTAGCAGAATAGATGGAAATATATAGATATATTTCTAATGAAAATGAGTTTTTTCAGCTTGAACTCCTAAAAGTTTTAAAAATCTGGTAAAAACTTGCAACAAAAGTTACAAGATTACTACAGAAAAAGACTGAAAATCTCAAATCATTTTTCCTTAGTTCAGCAACTCAAAAACTACTGATCTGCTACCATCTCTGTCCATGAGGGATTACATCAAATGGAGTTTTTACAGAGTGATTCTTGTGAGCCTGAAGTGAGAGTTTTCTGACCTCTGCATAGCTTTGGGTAGTGTTCCAGAACTCTGGCATCGATTGTTGGACTAACACTCCCGGGGAGGAGAGTTCAGGCACTGATTTTAGTGCTGTTTTCATTTTAGGTTTTGTTTTTCTCCAATGGTTAAGACTTGTATGTGAACACGAGGCAATAGTAAAGGCTTTTTGGATTTCAACATCTGTCCTTTGTGTAGACACAGCCTGTCCAGTTCCTGGGTGGCTGCAGGCTGATCACTGGAAAGCAGAGAAAAGACAAATCATCCTCTCTTGATTCCAATGCCTATCATAATTTTGGCTCAGACCAGCTGGGAACAGTCTAAATCCTAAATTCTTCTAAGGACTTCCACTCTGCTGGAAGAAGCAAGGTCTTTACTGCTGTGTGGACGTGGCAGATGCAAAGTCTGGTCAGCAGCAAGAGCAAGGAAAGGAAGGTGGTTGCTGAATCATGTGGCTTTGGTATCTCTTTAGGTTTTCACATCTAGTTTCTTTCTACACAGTGTATCCAAATAACATCCTCTCTTACTCATCTCTACAAATATCTATCAGGTTTGTGTCCTACCATTACTTATTCCAACAGCTTGTTCTTGACAAGTCCTTCTTCTCAAGTCTCTGCCAGCTACCTATACCCTGACCACATCAGAGAACATCCCTTCCAAAGCTCCCCACAGTGTGTTTGACTCCATCTTCATTCCTGCAGGGAACAATTTAAGTTCTACCTCCGACGATGGGATCTGATACCCCAGACAAGCTTATCTGTTTCCAAAAAAACGGCCTTGTGTCTCCCCATATTCTTCATTTCTCCTACACCTCTCACACCACAGAAGATTTCTCCATAAACTCTGGAAGACAACTTAAGTACTTCCTTAGATCCCTCTTTGAAACTCTCCTTCACTGTGATGTTTACAAAAAGTTCAGTTTAGTCTATTACTACTTAGTCTATTAATAGACTAGAATTTAGTCTACTACTATAACTGACCAGGCAACCCAGAAGTGCTTCTGTTTCTTTATCCCACCCCTCTGCCTCCATCATGGTCTGTGTTAACCATACTCTCTGGAGCAGAGCATCTTGTCTCTAAGAACACACAAAGCAAAGACAGAGGAGCCTGTCTTATGCCTTTGTTATGTGTAAATTTTCAACGCTGGAGAAAATACTTTCATTTTAATTAATGTATTCCATTCGATTCCATTTTGATTTCACTCTATTATTAGATATACAGGAAGTTGAACAGATGTGTATTAGCTTAGCCAATTTATCAACCTCAGCAGACAAATCAGACAAGGCAGAAAAAGCATTCAAATCCTTTTGATCTGCAGTACTCCCAGTTTCTGCAGACACAGGAGGGTGGGAAGTAGCTTCCACTGCTGAGATTGCTGGGGGCCATTCCTAGAAACTCGGATGAAGCTTTTCCAGCCCCCTGTTCACCCTGGCTGGCACTGTGTACACCCCCTAGTATATGACACAGTCACATAGCTATGAGGGCTTTGAATGACTTTTAGATTGAGATTGTTTCTGTCCTCATCTGAAGCTGCTTTTAAAACATCTTGAGAGTCCAGAGCTGATGGAAAGAAAGATTTGAAATTTGTCACAAATTAAATACTACCCCAAAAGTAGATTTTCATAAAAATTTGACTTCATGAAGACATTTTTCACAGGCTTCTCTGAGGAGCAACAAGCTGAAAATCTCAAGAGGTATTAGAAAGACACTGGGTTAGTCTCAGGAAACTGGGAGGACAAAAATATGGCCAGGATACCAAGTAAATTATAATTCTTTCCACACTGCCTTTGTTTCATGGGCAAAGCAGGCAGTGGAAGCACCACTGAAGTCAAACCTTGAGGACCAGTTTTGAGAGGGGGAAGTTAATGAGCGTGGCAGGCAGAGCATGCCCAGGAACATTCTAGAAGATGCCATCATGTGACTGGGTTTGCTCATCAGTTCGATGTGTTGTCAAGTAGTTCTCTGCAGAGCAACCTTTTAATTAACTTCTTTTTACTTCCACATATCTCCATCTGTACTTACAGCTAATGAAGCTAAATGAAGTTCAGCACTATCGCTATTTCCAGAATGCAGCAGTACCCAAACCGTCTATTAGTGCCCCACCTCACTAACTACTAATTTATTTTTAAGTAAATGACTGGCCACTGGTTAATAATAAAGGTATCAGAATCCTAACAAACTCTCTCACTTATAAGATGATGCCAAGTCTTCTGAAATTTTAAACTGAACACACAACGAAAAAATCTGTTCTGAGGCATGAGTAATTTAGGCAAAACTGGTAATTTATAAAAGCAAAAATACTTGATTGCTTTTTTAAGTTATTAACTGTTAGACACATTTTTAGACTTCTCTCTGTTGTACAAAGAGTTAAGGGCTTTGTTTAGTTTGCCTGCCCTCTCTTCTTCATACTCCAACTCTTAATAAAAGCATTAGACATCAGAGAAGAAGGGAATGGCAAACGTTACACTTTAAAACCATCTGAAAATGCTAAAGCTACCCACAACCACATAATGAAAAACAGGGAAAAATCCCCCTCAAGTAACAATTAATATTTTCTTGTGCTTTAGGAAAAAAAGAAAAAGCTACTTTTTCTGAGCATCTTTTTCCTCCACAAAAGTAAAAATTAATCTGATTATAGGAAGGAGCACTGCAACATAACGTGTATGAATACTCAGAGATCCTTTTCATATTTGTCATGGGTTTCTCTGATTAGGAGTTTTTTTTCTCCTAAGAGGAAGATTGGCTTCTGTTCAGTCTCTGGAAGTTTCCCTCCATCCTATAGAGCAGAGCCAATGAGGGCCAGCTCCGAGGAAAACTTCCTGCTTTTG